>JBBMOL010000049.1:4774958-5095231 GCA_037954665.1 Laguncularia racemosa
CCTGGACCTCTGATGGCGACATAAGGTTCAATACTATACATTTACCATCTTTTTTGAACATATAAGTATTTCTATACCCATCATGTAATACCATCCTATCATACAATCATGGTCTACCAAGTAATATATGGGATGTACAAATAGGAAGAATATCACATTCAAGCTCATCATAGTACTTGTCCCCTATGCTGAAGGGTACCCTAGCCCTTTGGGTCACACAAAGACCATCCTGATCATTCAACCAATGTAATGTATAGGGTTTAAGATGTGGGATAGTTTCAAGTTTCAACTTCAATACTAATGATGCAGTTACAATATTAGTACAACTACTACCATTAATAATAATTATGCATAAGTTTCCTTGTACCCTACAAGAAGTATGGAACAAGTTTTCTCTTTGTCCCTCATCAATGGTTTGAAAGGAAGTCATATCCCAATGCAATATGTTAGACAAATACAACTCACTTGACATTTTTGCTTACTAATTTCAACAACCTCAATACACTTCACCACACCACGGCAACACGCCCCTACATACCCACGATGCTCACAATCACCCAATACAAGAAATGCTTATTGTTACTTTAAGTAAAGTCAAGTGAAATAATTGAAGCACAATGAAATAATTTTTGGTACTTCAAGTAAAGTTAAATAAATGAAGTACACACACAACTACTTTCAAGTAGATAGAATTAAATTCAACGACTAGCGTTTAAGTAATTAGTTCAATTACTTTCGCACTTTAATGACTTATTTGAATTTTAAATTCTACTACTCAAATTTCCTTATCCTTGCTTTGGTTTCACACCAATTACTTCACAATGGGCAGCACCTCAACACATACAAAAATACACAACTTTACCACCACACTTCTCCCCTTTTACTCACGGTTCCACACCAATCACACCTCCAACAACAATGGTCTATACTACACACACCAAATGCACCCACTCTTCATTAAATTAAAAAATACAACCAAAACCACAACTTCTACATAAGATAAGACAACCCACTTTCAAATTCAAAATAGGAGTTCAATAAGTACACAATTCCATAAATGGTAAGAAGCTATTTCAAATTCAAATGACACACAATTAAACAATGACTTTAATGTGTGTTTTGAAATTTCAAATTGGCTTCTTAATTCACACTTCAAATCTGAATTCAAATCTGGAAATACAAGTGTTACTCCTCCACTTTTCCGAAAACAAAAGTACACAACACAAATCCACTTCACCAATTGAACACTACTCTCAATCCTTTACGGTTTGCTTCAAAATTTACTATACAATCATGGCCAATAATCAAAGGAAGCCAAGAGTGTTCAAGCCTCCAAGTGTACAACAACTAAACAACAAGATAATACTTCCACAACAAAATTGGAATAGGTCAATCTTCACGCCAACAAATTGGATCAACTCCCACGGCAACAACACAAAATTACACTCCACTTCCACGGTAACAATAACAAATGGCAACAACAACAAATACACTTCCACTTCCACGACAAGGATAACAAGATATACTCCACTTTCTACAAATTTAATCCACAACTTACAAATAGGCAGCAATTCAAATTTGAATTTCAACCTCTTCACTAATTGCAAGCCTTCCTCAATTAGTAAGAAATGGATTTCAAATTCAAACAACACTCATTAACTCCCACAACTTAATGGATGTGTTTGAATTCAAATAGATTCCTTACTACTCAACACAAAGCAAATCTATAAAATACACTTCCCCAATTCAGAATTTGCACAATGGAATTACAACAACAAGCTTCACAACCTCCTTCACGTAACAAATTAGTCACGATAAGAAAAGGCAATTTTTCAAGTTCACAAAATTGTTGAATTAACAACACTTCTATTCTTCTTCCCTTCTGCGAAAATAATCAATCACAAAAGCTACAACAATCCTCCCAATCCAACTCTAACAAGCAGCAAATCAGATTTCAATCAAGGCAATTTTTCGCAACTCAAAAGTACAACACACAATTTCGGTTAAAAAATGAATAACCCTAATTGAAGATGATGATCATGAAATCAACCAACAATTAATCCCTTCTCTCAACTTGTGCTCTGATACCAAAAGATGATGTGCCCAAAACCAAGTTTAAGCACAATCAAATGACTCAAGAAAACAAGTCACAATTTAATCACAAAACCGATTCAATGTGGATGAACAATTTACGTGAAACCCTTTAAGATTTGATGGAAAAATGAAGATCAAATGATGTAATTGCAATCCCTATTTGTAATATTCACCAAGTGACAACAAAAAGAGATTAGATTCACATGAAATCAGAACAAAATGGAAGCACCAAAACCGTGAATTCCACTCTTCCTCCAATTCCAATTCACGCCAACACTAAAGAACAATCAATCTTACAAGATAATTGTCCACGAATTAAATTCACAAATAAGTCCAAGAAAGCTTCAAATCCACCCTAGATATGACTCTCTAGAGAAGAAGTGAGGAACAACAAAGAAGGAAATCGATATGACTCACAATTTCTCCTTATTGCACTCGTCACAATTCCAATTCTTGGGTTGAAATTGATAAGAGGTTTTGAACTAAGGATGAACCCTAATTCCACACGTGAAGTGCTAGGTTTAATCTGCAAAATATGGCCTCCTCAAACCCTACTTGCTACTCCTAAGGTTAGAAAATGGTCAAAATTACAAGTTTGCCACTTTTAAGGTGGCTAGTCCGAAATGAAAATTACAATCAAAATAAAAGTGCTCGAAAATGATTACAACATAAATAGTCCTTGAAAATGAAATATAAAAGAAATTGGTCTCCAAGAGGCCGGTCTTCTATAGGATTCATTGGCCCAACTCATCACTGGTTCAAGTCAGTCCATGGATAACCCACAAGCTGAGTCCGAGGGAGTTTGTCCATTGCCCTATAAAATATGATAAGTATACCTATTGGAAAACACAATACAAGAATAATAGAAAAGACGTTAATTTATAAATAATTCCAGGGTCGATCTGCTCAAAATGGGCCCTCATCGCCAAAATTCGAATTCCTTTAGTTCTTGCCCTAATGATAGGTCTTGTCGAATTTTGATTCCTATCACACTACTTATGAGTCCTTGTAACCTTTCAGTTCTCACATAATGTCCTTCCACAATCATTCACACATTACCCTTCCACAAATAATATCCTTACACAAATCACCTAGATTATTTCAGTGCATGACTCCACTAGGGACAACGTCACATACCTAATTACATGTACTTGAATTGCAAAACTTGGTTTCTTTCCACTTCTACAACCTCATAAATCCTCCAAACTTATACACAATCCTAATTACATGCTTTTAGAATTGTATTTCAATGAACTAAACAAAAAAAGGAAGATTTTCAACTTAACATGGCCATGTTAGAGATCACGTTGGTGAACACAGGGTAATATACCGTCATGCCAAAGGTCGTGCACATTTCTGTTTATTTATACTTTGACATGAGGAAGACACAGCTATGTTGAGAGGTTGTGTATCTTTCTGTAATTTTTGTAAACTCGACATAGGCAAGATATGGCCATGTGAAGAGGTCATGTATTATTTTCTTCATTCTAGGTTTTTTAACACGAGTACGGCACGGCCGTGTTGGGAGGTCATGTATCTCTCAGTTCACTACAAACTCTCCTTCTCCATTTCAAAATTCCTAATTCTTTTCCAACCCTAAATTAAATATAATAATTCTAATTCTCATTATGCATTATTTTTCCACCAAAATTGTTTATTAAGCTTAAATTAACGGCTTACCGGATCGAGTTGTCTTAAAACTTAAATCCTTGTCCCAAACGTTGTATAGCACAATTGAATCTATAATGACTCCTATTTCGTTAATGTCTACTCTATAACATATGATGTGCATGACCAAATGGATGGCAAACACATCAATCACAAGGCATGAACAACCAATTCCCTCAAATTACTTCAAAATGGAAGTCCAATTCCGAGTTTTGAACACTAAATGGATGTAAGAACAAACAAGTGCATAAACTTCAATGGAACAACACACAAATGAATTAGAATTCAATCTCAAATTGAAATGATCAAATCTGAAAATATATAACCCCAATTCATGTGATAAGAACGACAAGTAACCAACAAATTGTACCTAGATATTACTCACTAAACACAATTTGCAAACAACAAGAGTAAAATTGATATGACTCACAATCCACTCAAGTTGATTCTCACCACAATTTCACAAAGAAATTAATAAGAGATTTTTATATGCAAAGGATGAACCCTCATGGCACAAAGTATGTATTTCTCTAAAAATGTCAAAAGCTCTCTAAAAACCCTAGTTAGCAAGTATTTATAGTTGCTTCTATTAAGGTAAAAATTCACTAAATTTTACAAAGATGCCACTAAAGTGGCCAGTTTTTCTAAATGACAAATTACAAATATAAAAAATGGTCTTCAAGTGGCTAGTTCTTCAATTCAAGTGAACACATTATAGACCGTTGGATGTGAGTCTAAGAATGTCCCCAATTTGATCCTTAGTGTGTTTTATTCGCCATCCTGTAAAACTAACAAATATACCTACTGGAATGCACAACAATTATGTAATACAAAAGTAGATACTAAATCAACATCCTTAGGGTTTAGTTGTTCAAGGAGGATACTCATAGCTAGATTTTGTAAACCCTTGGCTCGGGCTTTAGTGATCGGTCATGTGGGAATTTTATTCCTATCATCTCCTTAAGCCTTAGGAAGATTTGCCCTCAAATTTGATAGGTCTTCATGAATGTCATTTAGAAAATATGGTAATAGATTTGTAACATTAAAGGTAGTTGAGATGCCATATTCCCCTAGTAACTCTATTTTGTAAGTGTTGTTATTAATGCACCTAACAACTCTGAAAGGTCCATCTAATTTGGATGATAGCTTCTGTGACTTCTTATGAGGAAACCTGTCTTTGCTAAGATTAATCTAAACTAGGTCACTTGGATTATAAATTATGGTTTTCCTATTCCTGTTTCCATGAAGTTTCTACTACTCCTATGTTTTCTGAAGACATTCAACTGTCTTCTCATGAAGTTTCTGAATCTCCTTGGCTCACTCAACTCCATTTAGGCCCTCTTCCTTTATTGTTGGTCCTACTATAAGATCCAATGGAATAGTAGGATTATAGCCATACACAACTTCAGAGGGAGACTTATTGGTTGAACTATGAGTAGACATATTATAAACAAACTCGACAATAAGAAGACACAAGTCCCAATCAGTAAGATTCTTGCTAACTGTTACTCTTAGTAATGTGCCAAGAGTACAGTTAACAACTTCAGTCTAACCGTCAATTTGGGGATGGCAAGAGATACTATACAAAATTTTAATACTAAGTCTTCTCCATAGTGTCTTCTAGAAAAAGCTAAGAAACTCAATGTCTCTACCAGACACTATATTGTGTGGGACACCATTTAATTTAGCAATCTCCTACACAAAAAGGTTAGCTATAAAAAGTTCATCATCTGTTTTATGATAAGGCATAAAATGGGACATTTTGCTGAATTTATCAACAACCAACATGATAGAATCCTTTCCCCTTTGAGTCTTGGGCAGACCCAAAATAAAATCCATATTGATATCAGTCCAGAGTTTAGTAGGTATAGGCAAAGGCATATATTCACCCTGAACGCCTTTCTTTCCTTTTGCCCTTTTGTAAACTCCACACCTTTCCAGCACCCTATGAACATCCCTTATCATACCCTTCGAATAAAAATTTTCTTTTAACATGGCTAGGGTTCTCTTCTCACCAAAATGACCAGACAATCCTCTTGCATATGCTTCCCTCACCAATAATTCCCTTACAGACTCACAAGGTATATACAATTTTCCAATTTTATACAAAAATCCATCAATCATGGAATACCCCTCAAACATCTTTCCCTTAGAACATTTCTCAATAATTGCTTTCAAATAATCATCATGCATGTATTGTTCCTTTAGCAATTCAAAACCAAGCAGTTTCGATTGAAGAGAAGTGATAAGCACATACCTGTATGATAAAGTGTCAACTACCATATTCTGGTTACCTTTCTTGTACTTAATCACATATACAAAACTCTCAGAAACTCCACCCATTTGGCTTGGCATTTAAACAGATTTTGCTGACCCCTGAAATGTTTCAATGACTCATCATTTGTGTAGATGATGAATTCTCTCATAAGGAGATAATGCTACCATGTTATCAAAGCCCTCACTAAGGAATAGAATTCCTTATCATATATAGAGTAATTCAAAGTTGCACCACTCAACTTTTCACTAAAGTAAGCAATAGGCCTCTTATCCTGCATCAACACAGCACCAATTCCTATCCTAGAAGCGTTACATTATAACTCAAAAACTTTATCAAAATTAAGTAAAGCTAATACTGGAGCACTAGTAAAATTTTCCTTTACCTCTTCAAAAATCTTTTGGGTTTTCTCACCCCAAATGAAAGGAACATTTTTCTTGGTCAATTTAGTTAATAGACTGACAATGCTACTAAAATTATAGGCAAAGCACCTATAAAATGAAGCTAGTCCATGGAAACTCCTTACCTCCACGATTGATTTTGGTGTTGGCCATTCTCTAATAGCCCTCACTTTCTCCTCATCAACCCTGACACTAGAACCAGATACAATAAATCCCAAAAATGTTACCTTAGTTTAGTATAAGGAATACGTCTGGAGATTTGCAAACAACTATTGCGCGCTCAAGACTGAAAATACCGCCTAAAGATGCTCCACATGATTTTCTAAGATTTTGCTATATATCAAAATATCATCAAAATAAACAAAAACAAATTTACCTAGAAACTCCTTCATTACATGATCCATTAACCTCATAAATGTGTTAGCAGCATTACTCAAACCAAATGGTATAACCATCCATTCATACAGTCTATGGCATGTTTTAAAAGTGGTCTTTCACTCATCTCCTTCTCTCATCCAAATTTGATGATATCCGCTTTTAAGATCCACCTTGGAGAACACCTGTGCACCATACAATTCATCTAATACATCATCAAGTTTAGGAATAGGATCTCTGTATTTGATGGTAATTTTGTTGATGGCTCAGCTATCAATACACATTCTCTAAGTATCATCCTTCTTAGGGACAAGAAAGGCTGGAATAGCACAAAGACTAAGAATCTCTCTGACAAAACCCCATTCAACTAGCTCATCCACCTGACATTTTAATTCCTTAGCCTCTTCGGGATTCATGTGATGCGTAGGTCGATTTGGCAAAACTAACCCTGGCAAGAAGTCGATGGCATGCTCTATACCTCTTAAAGGTGGTAAACCCTCTGGTAAATCATCAGTAAAAAGGTCACGGTACTCATCTAATACTTGAGATACTACAGGGGGTAGATGCTAACGTCCTTCTATCCCTAGGGCATATATCATCTGCAACAAATATACTAGACTCTCATATGTTATGGCCTCCTCCAACTCACTCTATCCCATCAATAAGACCTTTTTCCTCCAAGATTTCTTGGATTGTATTGGAACCCCTTTAATCTCTAATGGTCTACTAATATGTTGCTGAACCTCTTGGACCTATGAAGGTGACATTGGGTTCAGGATGATACGTTTGCCCTCTTTTTGGAATACGTAGGTATTTCTGAAGCCATCATGTAAGACCCTCCTGTCATATAACCAAGGTTTGCCAAGAAATATATGGGATGCACACATAGGAAGAATATCACATTCAATGTCGTCATGATATTTATCCCCTCTACTGAAAGGTACCCTAATTCTCTAGGTCACATGGAGACTCCCCTACTCAATTAGCCAATGTAATTACTAGGGTTTTGGATGAAGGGTAGTTACAAGTTTTAATTTTGATACTAATAAGGCGGCCACAACATTAGTACAACTACCAACATCAATAATAAAGACACATAAATTACCTTGCACCCTATAAGAAGTGTGAAACAAGTTTTCTCTTTGCTCATCATTAATAGTTGTAAAAGAAGTCAAAGCCCAGCGTAGTACATTAGTAGACAAATACAAATCACTTGACATTGTTGCTTACTAACTTCAACAAGCCAACAATATACTTCACCACACACACCAGGAAAACACACGCTTACACACCTATGATGCAACAAACAACCAATGCAACACATACCCTTAACGGCTTCACACACTCTCTCCCACACTTCAATTATGGCAACAACAAGTTAAAGCAATAATTAAACACTTCCCAAATAGTAAGTTAATGAATTCAACTAAGCAAGTTTTCAAGCATCAATACATAATAACTCCCACACTTTAATGCTTGCTTTTGAAATTTAAATTTTAACCACTATAATTCCCTTTTAATCATGGCACATACACACACTTACACTCTACGTGTAGTACCCTTCTCTGCTAAAAAAACAACACAACATTTTGCAACACCTTTTGCAACACTAACACACTTTGCCACACACATACCTCAATCATGGTGCAAGCTTCAAACATAACCCCACACTTACACTTCATGGTGCAACACTACTACAATCCATAAGACACTCACTTCACAACACAATCACAGCACAACAATTCAAATACTACTTCTTAATGAAGCCTCTCCACAAATGGAAGAAGCAATTCAAAATTCAAATAGCATTCAATCAATACTACACAATAACTTCTTCAAACTTAATGAATGTGTTTAAATTTCAAATAATTTCCCTATTCTCCACGCAAGACAAATCTGGAAATGCAAATGATAATCCTCAATTTTCGAAACCACAAACAAGTAATTCACTCCTCTTTTGTCTCAAAGAATGTATCTCCAATTATGAAACAATCACAAATGAAACGCACCTCCTACTTCCCTTCTCCTCATGGCAAGATCAAGAACACAAATCTACTACAAGATCTTCATGTCCACTTCAACAATCAACAAATATATCAAAACAAAATCAAAATTAAGTACTTTAATTCTACTTCAACAATTTGAATCAAGAAGTAAAATTCAAGAACCATAATTTCTATTGAAGTTCACAAACCCTACTCCACAACCTATGCTTTGATACCAAAATTCTGATGTATGTGACCAAATGGATGGCAAACACATCAATCACAAGGCATGAACAACCAATTCCCTCAACAAAATGGCATGTCAAATTACTTCAAAATGGAAGCCCAATTTCAAGTTTTGAACACTAAATGGATGTAAGAACAAACAAGTGTATAAACTTCAATGGAACAACACGCAAATGAACTAAAATTCAATCTTAAAGAACAACAAGTAACCAACAAATTGTACCTAGATATTACTCACTAAACACAATTTGCAAAGAATAAGAGTAAGATTGATATGACTCACAATCCACTCAAGTTGATCCTCACCACAATTTCATAAAGAAATTGATAAGAGATCTTTATATGCAAGGGATGAACCCTCACGGCACAAAGTATGTATTTTTCTCAAAATGTCAAAATCTCTTTAAAAACCTTAGTTAGCAAGTATTTATACTTGCTCCTATTAGGGTAAAAATTCACTAAAATTTACAAAGATGCCACTAAAGTGGCTGGTTTTTCCGAAGGACAAATTACAAATACAAAAAATGGTCTTCAAGTGGCTGGTTCTTCAATTCAAGTGAACACATTATGGATCGTTGGATGTGAATCCAAGAATGTCCCCAATTTAATCCTTAGCGTGTTTTATTCACCATCCTGTAAAACCGATAAATATACCTGTTGGAATGCACAACAATTATGTAATACAAAAGTAGACACTAAATCAACATTCTCAGGGTTTAGTTATTCATGGAGGATCATCATAGCTAGATTTTGTAAACCCTTAGCTTAGTCTCTAGTGATCGGTTTTGTGGGAATTTGATTCCTATCGATATATACTAAAACAATCCATCAATAATTCTGATTGAAATATTTGCCTTAATCCAATAAGCTAGTTGCAGCAAGGGGTTTGTTTCCTTCTCTCTAGAGTTTCTGTAGAAGGTGTTTAAGTTTTTTGTGTGGTGCGCAAAGGATGCAAAAGGTGTTAACCCTCAGTTAGATTCACTTATATACCTAGGTCGTAAAATTACCATCTTGCCCCCACTGCTTTAAACTATTTACCTTCTTATCCTTAACAAGATTATCTGAAGTTAGATTTAAATATGAAGGCTAGAATCTTCATTAAATACGTAAGAAAAAACCCTATAATTACTCAGAATATATATATATATATATATATATACATACCTTCATATTTAAATCTAACTTCAAATAATCCTAATGTATCACAACATTCGAGCACATATGAGATCCCTTAAGGATTGTGAAGACGGAAAGGTCTTCCAACTTCTTCTTACAAGCTCGAAGCCTCCACTTACAACCACTATCTTTGTTGGCACAAAAAAATTGACCATAAGTAACTATTCAATTCTTGAACTACAAAGTTACAATAGTTCTTTATATGGTACATCTTCACAACTTACAATAGCTCTTCTTTACTATTGAATCTCATTCCCTTCCTAAAGTCATCACTACTGTCGAAGCCTCCATATTTAGTAGCCATATTTTCCACAAAGTTGGTATAACTACTATCTCCCCCAACGTTGAAAAATAAAATGACATCCTTAGGTTCATTGCCACCTAAATGACTCACTTCTTGAAATCTATGAGATTGCATTGCATGCATGTGCAGCGGCAGGTGTGTGGCATGCATGTCATTTAAAGCATTTTTGGTAAGACCCTCATCCTTGTTGAAATACTCTTCATGCACTACAAGCACTACAAAGTGCTCCACAACAATATTAATCTCAACTGGAGAGTGGAAGGCATCATTTAATTCTAGATCATCAGAGTTTTCTTCATTACACAAAGGTTCACAAGCTAGCACCAGAGCCATTTCAACACACATTAGTGAATTAGTCATCATGCTTAGCCCTTTGTCATGTCAAGGTGATGAGGTATTAGCTTGCAAGGCCTCTTCTTCTTTATTCAAATTTTCTAATTGTTCATGGATTTCAACATACAAGTCTTATATCCCCTCCTCCCTAAAAGCTACAGCCATTTCAACTACATTCTCCACATCATCATCGTCTATAATTGGCATAAACTTGTATCTCACTCCTCCATGGAAGTAGTGTGCATGCCTATGTAGTATCTTAACATGATCTATAGTTAGATCAACTCCAATGCTTCTATAAATCCTATGTAAGAATTCTGTATAGTTTGAATTCCTCTTCATATTTAACTTCTTCATCAATGCATTCTCATAATCAGCGTTGCCATACACAATGTTTCCTCTCATGTTCACAATAAATTTCACAACCTCAGCCATTTCTAACTTAATTACCTGACATTTACATGTTTAGCCTCACACAAAATTGCATCAATTCCTTATCGTGTAATTTTGACTATCTCTATTCATGCATTCAAAGAAAACATCATTTCCAACAATTTCACCAAATAATAAAAGAATAATAAAAATTAAAAGCTAATTGTAGTAGTTAAACTCACTAAACGGAGAATAGAAATCAAGTCTATAATTTTTTTATTAATTCATGTAAATTTAACCTAAATTTTGAGTTCAATATTTACCTAGCAAGTATAATCTTAATATGAAGCACTCTCTCTAAGGATTGTAATGGTACTTACGGTTTTTTATTTGGAGTTGGTATGAGAAAGTTATGGATTTTTGAAGTTTTAGGGGAAAATATAATTCATACTAGTAAACAAGGAAAGAGAAGAAGAGAAAGAAAGAAAAGTAAAAGAAAGGGGTCATACGAGAATTTGGAAGTGAGGAGAGAGAGGGAGAGTTTGGCAAAGAAAACAAAGGGAAAAATAGCCACACAAGTGTCTATACTTTTAAAATTTTGCAAAATGGTGTCTATAATTGAAAAATATGCAATTAAGTGATCAGAAGTTTAAAATAGAAAGGATTTAGTGTCTCCATCCATTTATGAAAATAACAAATGTTAGAATACTCTTATGTGGCATTACTCATTGAAATATTTATTAACATTTCTTTCTAAAATTAAAACAGTAAAACTACTTGAAATTTATTCTAAACTTCAATAGGTAAGCATCAAATTTATACAGTATTTAAAATTGATAACCACCTAATTGTAGATAAGTAAATGTAGGATAGTAGAGTAGTAAGTGTTGTTTTTTCTTCTACTTCAACTTCTTTGCGTAAAATGGGTATCACTAAACAATTTGACCAGTTACACCAATTACTCCAACCTATTATAGTTGTTTATGAAATTTGCATAAAATGAGTTCTACAAAACAATCCAACCAACTACACTAACTACTTCAACCTATTATATTTGGTTTTCTGGAATTTGCATAAAATGAGTTCTACAAACCACTCCGACCTATTATAGTTGGTTGACGAAATTTACATAAAATAAGTTTTGTAAACCAATTCGACCACTACACCGATTACTTCAACCCATTATACTTAGTTTACGAAATTTGCATAAAATAAGTTCTACAAAACAATCCGACCAATAACACCAACTATTCTAACCTATTATAGTTAGTTTATGAATTTACATAAAACAAGTTTTGCAAACCAACTCAACTAAGTACCTCAATTACTTCGACCTATTAAACTTGGTTTACGAATTTTACATAAAGCGAGTTCTACAAAACAATTTAACTAGCTATACCAACTACTCCAACTTATTATAGTTGGTTTATAGAATTTACATAAAACAAGTTTTGCAAACCAATCTAACTAGCTACACCAATTACTCTAACCTATTATAGTTGATTTATGGAATTTGCATAAAATAAGTTCTACAAAACAATCTGACCAGCTATACCAACTACTCTAACCTATTATAGTTGGTTTATGGAATTTGCGTAAAACGAATTCTACAAAACAATCTGACTAGCTATACTAACTACTTTGACCTATTATAATTAGTTTACGGAATTAGCATAAGATGAGTTTTACTAAACAGTCCGACCTATTATACTTGGCTTACGGATTTTGCATTAAAACATATAACAAGAAATATTTTAGTGCATAAATTTTGCATTAAAACACAAAGAAGAAGGAATAATAATTACTAAGGTCTAAACTATAGAGGAATAAAAATTATGAAACAAACATATACAAGAACTATTTCATTAATCGGTTACACATACAAGGCTCCTAGCTAGCATTCTAAACTTTATGTAAAAAATTCAAAAAAAAAAAACACTATCCATGCTACAAGGCCCTCCACTAGGGTCGGAGATGGCGTAAGCTCGAGTAAAGGAGGAACTTCTTCATTGAGAAGAGGCAAAGGCACTTCTTCTTGCAAAGGTGGAGGAGGAATCTCTTTAACTTCATTAGTAAAAAGAGGAAGAGGAGTATTTTCAGTAGGCGCCACTACTAATAGTGGAGAAAAGTCCTCATTCAATGGTTGTCCTTCTTCCTTAGCCACAGTCAAATCAAGCTCCTCCCTCTCCTCTAAAGGGTTGTTAAGCTCCTACATTTTTTCCTTGGGCCAAAAGAGATCAAACACTAAATCCCTCTCAAGGATCCAATGCTTCATGATCCTGTAACCTCTATTTATTACTCGAACCAACTCATTGGCATACTCATCAGAGGATTGAATTTCCTTATAGTACCTATTCTTAGCTATTCGCTCCTTCTTGTCCAGCATACAGATCCTCAAATTTCAATTAACTAGCAACTTCTCAAAATCTTAGACCCATGCCTTCAACTTGGCCTCCTCCACATTACTCATCTCAACACATTGCTGAACTATATCTAGATCCTACTTGAAGCCTATAGCAATGGCCTTCTCCTATTGTAGCTTCGACGTAAGGTACAATTCTCGCTCCTATAAACCTATGACCTCCTTCTTTAAAGAGTTAATCCAACATCAACTTTATCAGTTTTGTGTGTATAGGATTCACCCAACCAACCTAAGAGTCTGATAACTCGAGTGTCTCAACAACAATAAAGTTCTCTTTCCAATTGTGCACTAAGGAGACTAACCCATCCATTAACTTGACCTTAGGTCGGCTAGATAGGTAAAACCACCCTTAGAATGGCTAGAACCTCTTCACTCTATAGAAAAGAAAAAAAAACAACTACAAAGTATGTCAAATGCCATATGACCTACAAAGGCTCTTGAATCCCACCAATAGAGTGTGAGCATTGAGTACAAAATGGTAAGGGATAACGCGGTGATAGTTGAAGAACTCCTTTTGGAAGTCTCTAAAAGGAAATTGTAACTTGAACTAGAGAGACCTTTGGTAAAGGTAGAAGTGGCTACCCCGACAATAAACTAATACATTCTTCTTCGCATGGAGCTCGGATGACTAAACCATTCGAAAGTAGCTTACAATATATGACGACTATATCTGCATCAATTTCATTAGTAACGCTTCTCACTCTTGCAAGTTCCACCCCTAATGATGATGGCTGATTATAACATAGGTAAATGGGCTTTCACTCCTCCTTATCATCAAGATAGATATCAAGGGCCGACTCTCCGCCATGAACTTCTTCGTTACACTTCTCCCTATGACTGCCTTAAACCCTAATGTACCCTGTAGCTAACTACATTAAATGCATAAGCTTGCACATGCAAACATAATTGGAAAATGACAAATGAAAGGGCAAATGCATACACAACAAGTCTTTTCACCTCCTTTTAGGCTTGGGTTAACATTTAGAGCAATGAAACTATTCACCACGGCTTAACTGACGATGTCCAACTCTATGCTATTGACCTAACTCGGATAGCCTACTTCTCATAACCCATGGCTCATGCAAGCCATTCTATAACTTAAAGGATGCCCTAACTCTTAGCCTCATAATATAGAGGTTAAACAGGCCCTTCTACAGATCGAATATGTCCCCTTCAACCCGACACAAACTCAGTCAACACTTTCATCTTCACTTCGACAAATAAACAAAATCTAGCCTCTACTCTCATAAGTTCTATGAAACTATAAAAGGAGGTCCTCTTATTTCCATGTAACAAAATATCCTAAAAACAAATATATGAGGGTAGGAAAATATTTAATTACGAGTCCAATTAGTGCACGTATAAACGATCTAATTAAATTATCTAAATCATGTTATTTTTATATGGAAACTTACATGTAAGTTAAATAAAATATTCTGAATATAAATATACACTTAGAAATTCTATTTAGCCATCCTAAAATTAAAATTTTAATTTTTGCTTCCTATTTGTTATAATTTCTCAATCAATCTAGTTTCTTTCTCACTTTTATATTTTAAAGTCCATTGTCATTTGTTATAAAATTTCCACTATACGTAAATCATTAAAGTAGTGTTAATATATTATAAATAACCATTATTAATCTTTTCGAAATTTTTATCCATTATGAAATTTACTCAAGAAGTTTTAGTAATTTGGAATGTATTGAAATTAAAGGTTGATATTTGTGATTACATCATCATATTATAACTTTACATATATTTATTTTATTCTATAGTCACTTTTGATTATTGTTATGATCATCACGGTATTTCTATAATCTTATGGTCCTATTAATTGTACTTATGTACAATGGTTATAATTAAGCCAAGTATTTGGTTATTATTTGTGTAATCACATAACCCTTTTTTCTTTTTCTTTTTCTTTTTTTGTAGGTTCCAAAATTTATTAAACCAAATATCAAAGTTTCTTTTAAATTTTTGCATTCTTTTTTTCTTCTTTTCTTTTTTTTTTCCAACAATTGCAGGGCGTTTCATATAGTGTAAGCAAAACATTTGTACTAAAAACGTATACACTACATGCATATTTCGTACCCTATTCACATAATATTTTTTTAAACATTAAATTATTTACATATCTTTTGTGTATATATATGTGTGTGTGTGTATTTGTGTATGTATATATACATATCCATGGTACACATGTAAATATGAAATATAATAGTATATTAAAATTTATTTGATAAAACAACTAATAAATAAATACTTTACACTTTAGCTTATATTATAATAATTGCTCTTGGCACATGTTAATTTGCTATATCACAGTAAAGGTATAAGTTGAACATCTATATATTAGTGTAACAAAAAGCAAACACACACATATATAACAATATAAATAGCATGAGCCTACTAACAACTAAAGCAAGTGATACATATTAATGTCTAAGCAAATGATAATCAATTTAGTAAATGAAAACAAATTGTAATGAATTCTCTTATTATGCTAATAATTCAACCTACTACTTATAATTAGAAAGGCAAGAAAGCTCTATAAAGAATATGTAAATTCCCAAGTAATATTATATATATGTGTGTGTAATTAATAATAAAAAAAAATCTACTAAGGATAATACAGGAAATAAAAATTATGACTAGGGATAGGATGGTCATTTCGCAACCTAAGTATATAAGCTCCTTTTACCTAAGGTTAACACTGTTTCCTTCCTTTGCCTCTCACAAAACCCTAAAACCTTCTTATGTGAATCTATAAAGAAGGAGACGACCATTTTTCCACCACTAGCTTATCGATTTAAGATAAATACATAAATCAATGATTATGAATTGTGATTTACATATGTATATGGTAGCATAGAGAATTAATGTATTGAGGTTTATAGATGTAGATCAATACGTGATACATAAGGGATAAAACAAGCAATTCACTTATCACAATAACAATTCAAGTCAAGTAAGTGTATATACTAGTGTATTACATTATAAATTTTATGATTAGATTGATCAATTAGGTTAAATTGAATAGAAATCAAGCTGAGGGATCGATTTACAAGGTGTACATTGAGATACACAACCTCCCAACACAACTGTGTTAAAAACACAAAGTGAACCAAGAGATACATGGCCTCCTAACATGATTGTATTGCAGACCATGTTGAAAATGAAAGGTGAATAAAGAGATACATAACCTCTCAATACGACTGTGTTGAAAAAAAAAATTCAACATAACCTATCAACACGACCATGTTGAGGTCTTGTTGATGAATAGTGAACAAAGAGATACATAACCTCTCAACATAACCATGTTGAAAAAAAAATGACATAGTGAATAGAGAAAGATACATTACCATGTTAAAAAATAAAATAACACGACCTTAATGAATAGAGAGAGATACATTACCATGTTAAGACCATGTTAAAAAATAAAATAAAATAAAATAACATGACCTCTCCACATGACCATATTGAAAACCATGTTGAAAAAAAAAAAGCAAAAAAATGACATACTGAATAGAGAGAGATACATGACCATGTTGAGACCATGTTAAAAAAATAAAAAACAATGACAACAACAACATGACCATGTTAAAAAAAAAAACATATATAACCTTTGGCATAGTCATGTATTACTCCGCACTCAACTATACGGCTCCCAACATGACCATGTTGAATTGAAATGCATATAGTCTACTTTTGATATTTGTATAAATATAATTCTAAAAGCAAATAATTTGAATTATGTATAGGTTTAGAAGAATTATGAAGCTAAAAACGTATAAGACAAACCAAGTGTTACTAGTTAGGTACATGTATACCATGTTTGTTGCTTGTGCTTGATAAATTAGATTTTGTGTGTAGGTTTAATAATATTGTAAATGAATCGGATTAAGTGTGCATGTGATTGTGAATTGCTAAGTCCAAGAAACTAAGTGTGAGTTAGTGTTCTTGAGGTGGTACCCCAATGATCAACATGTGAGGTTGTTCTTAGTGGAGTCATGTACTGAAATGATCTAGGTCTTATGTAGAAGGTTGTGTTGTGAAATGTTGTGATGTAGAAGGTTGTGACATGTATTATGAAAGGTTGTAGTGTATGGACTCATAGATAGTGGGGAGTACCTAATGTCATATATATATATATATATATTGGAAGGTTGATGTGCGAGGACTCATGGACAGTGGAAAGTACCCACTGTCATATATATATATTACTATTATGTATGGTAAGAGACATATGGACAAAGAGTATTACCTTTTTCATATATATATATGTATATATGTATATATTGTTTGTTGA
Organism: Laguncularia racemosa; assembly: GCA_037954665.1. NCBI lineage: Eukaryota > Viridiplantae > Streptophyta > Magnoliopsida > Myrtales > Combretaceae > Laguncularia > Laguncularia racemosa. The sequence continues at coordinate 4,792,921 of JBBMOL010000049.1, forward strand.
TGAATTGTGAAAGGATGTTTAAAAATGTTATGTGTGAAGATGTTTATGTTGTGATTGTGTATCGGCTAAAGATTGTGAAAGATAAATAAAATTGTGAATGAATATTATGATACATTTTGCATGTGTTACTATTTCTAGCATGGCATGTATGTATGTGTGTAGGTATACATTGTACTAGGCATTAGCTCACCCCTCGTAGGAAATTTTTTCTTTAGTTACAGATGTTACAAGAGAGATTGTAAGATATGTTGAAAACTTTAGGGAAACAGCTCAAGATCAGAACAATGAAGAGAATGTAGAATACATCTATTACAATGACTAGTAGATAGACTAAGGAAAGATATATTAGATTTTTATTTAGTCATTTGAGAATTACTATTATAAGTGAATGTTAATCGCTTCCACTATTTGATTTGAGAAGAATGTTGATAACTTATATTGAGGATGGGAAATTTCATTAATTTTTGTTATACAACAGATGATTTATAACTATCATCACAAATACATGAACGGGAGCATTTGGAGAATAGTAGTGATCAAGCCTTTGCGTGTCTTCAGGAAATGAGAACACGTGGCAAGTCGTAGCCTACCCAAGTTTTAGGGTAGTACACATTAGGTGGTATCAAAGCCTAGGTTGATGAATTTGTGAACTACATAAGTTTGATGGTCTTTAGAATTAAGCAATGATCAATAGTATGAGTCATACAATAGAAATTAAGTCATGATCTTTATATGAATTAGGTATTGGATTTGCAAGATAAAGATATATATTGAGAGTGGTTAGAAAATGGAACTGATATTACCGATGTGTGAACTCCTTTAGTAATATTGAAAATGTCATGTTTAAATTATTTCTTTTTTATACTCTAGGGAATGTATATATATTCTTATATCATTCCTTACTATTGTATTTTGTTTTATAGAATGCTTAGGAGAATCTCAAGAGCTAGAGGTGATGCTCTTAGTAACAGGAATGCCCCCTAAAGCTCCTCATGAGGGACAAGGAGGGAATGAGGTAAATGCTGCACAAATGCTAGAGGCAATCAATACTCTAGCAGGAGTTATAGCACAGCAGCAACAATAGATACAAGACATGCAAGTGCTAAATATGAGACAAGCCCAAATGATAGGAGAGATTAGAGAGAGGCCAGTTAGAGAAATGGGTCTAGATTGTTTTGTTAAAATGGTCACGGAATTCAAGCCTAAGGTTGACAATCTATTGAATGTTGAACATTGGATCAATGAACTGGAAAAGACTTTTGAAGTGCTGGGGAAACCTAAAGATAAAAAGGTGAAATGTGCTATCTATCTATTGAGAGCCTCGACTTTCAAAAGGTGGTCAAGTGTTTCTAAACTTAACCTAGGAGTAATCACATGGGAAAAGTTCAAGGAATTGTTATATGAGCAATATTTCCCATGCAGCATAAGGAGAACAATTTAGTTTTACATTGAAAGCACATAAGCTAACAAGATTGCCAACATATAACCTATGGGATAAAAGTATGATAGCTTATGTAGCAATTGAGGTTAAAGATTTGATGAAAATTGATAAAGTGAAGGTAGTGAAGGAGTTTATTGAAGTATTTCTAGATCATCTGCAAAGTTTACCCCTAATAAGGGAGATTGAATTTATTATAAATATAATGCCTAGTACAACTCCAATCTCCAAAGCACCTTATCATATGGTACCTACAGAATTGAAGGAATTGAAAGACTAGATACAAAAGCTATTAGATAAGAAATTCGTTAGAACAAATATCTCACCTTAGGGTGCACTTGTACTATTTGTAAAGAAAAAAGACAATAGTGTGCAGTAATGTATAGACTACTGGAAGTTGAACAAGGAATAATTAAAAATAATACCCTCTCCTAAGGATTAACAACTTATTTGGTTAATTACAAGGAGCTCAAGTCTTCTCAAAAATAGACTTGAGATCCAAGTACCATCAATTGAGGATCAAGGAGGAGGATACCCAGAAGATCGCATTCAAAACTAGATACATGCATTATAAGTTCCAAGTAATGCCTTTTAGACTCACAAATGCATCGGTGGCTCTCATGGATTTAATGAACCACATATTCTAAGAATACTTGGACAAATTTGTCATCATGTTCATAGATGACATTTTAATACACTCCAGAAATGAAGTAGATCATGGGCAGTACTTGAGAGTAGTATTAAGTATATTACAAGTAGAAAAGTTATATACCAAGTTTAAAAAATGTGAGTTTTGGCTAAAGTAAGTCACCTTTTTGGGACATAAGATTAGTAATGATGGATTATTTATAAATCTTAAGATGATAAGAGCCGTAAATTAATAGCCTAAGCCAACGAATGTAATAGAAATTAAAAGCATGGTAATCTGGCAGTGATGATCACAACTCAAAACAAAATATCAAAAGATATGCAGAAATTAGACTTGGAGATTGTGACTCATGAAATTGGAGCTAGACTCGCCAGCCTATAAATACATCTAGTGTTAATCGATAGAATAAAGGCAACACAAGTTAGAGATAAGGGAATACAAGAAATTAAGAAAAGAATGGAAGAGGGAAGAGTTGTAGAATTTATTGATGATGTAGAGACATGTTAGATTTTTATTTAGTCATTTGAGAATTTCTATTGTAATTGAATGCTAATCACTTCCACTATTTCATTTGAGAAAAATGTTGATAACTTATTATTGAGAATGGGAAATTTCATTAATCTCAATTACGTAGAAAATGATTTATAACTATCATCAAGAGTACATGAACAAGAGTATTTGGAGAATAGTGGTAATTGAGCTTTTGTGTATTTTCAAGAAGTGAGGACACGTGATGAGTCGTAATATACCCAGGTTTTGTAGCATTACAGAACAATCAACAAATATTTCTCCTTTTCAATATGAAATGAGTTTTCTACTTTTTAGTTGTCATAATTTATTTATTGCCAACTATCTATAAAAACCCTTTCTCTTTCTCTATAATTGAAAATTGACTGTCATATATTTCTATGTATTCTCTCCAAAACCTAAAATGAAGAATCAAAAGATATTGACTAAATAAAAAAAAAATGTATTGACCCAAATCAAGAAAATTTATTACTAATATATTTCTAATATTGAGTAATAAAGGTAGCATTAGATTTTAATTAAGACTAAAATCAAGAGCTTTCGATGTTGTTGGAGCTTACTGAGTTGTGCGTTGCACACCTCATAATTGCATCTATCATTAGTGCTGGTCATGTATCAATTTCTTTTCCTTTTAATCAAAATAATCTTTTTACCTCTAATACAAATTAATTTGGAGTAATGTAAAAATCCTATGTAAACTTGATACATTTATCTAGTTTCATACTTAAAAGTTTAAAATCACTAAACATGATATCTAATTAAAGTTTTGTTAGTCAAGTTTTAAATTTAAAATTTAAAGATACTAAATATAATATCTAATCAAATATTTATTTGTCAAATATCCTTTGCATCATCTTTAGAAAGATGATATGCCACCCACTTTTTGATTGAAAATTGCTAATGTAAATGATTAGGTATGGAATAATAAATTTAACAAGAAAAAATTCAACTGGTATAAAATTTAATAATTTAAATTTGAGAGTAAATTTAAAAAAAAAAAATTACCCAAGTTCACATAACAATTCTAACATTGTCCACTAAAAAAAATAAATTTAACATCACAATTAGAAATCTAAAAGGTACTTGTTCTTGCAAACCAATTGTTTAAAATTTATTATCATTATTATCACTGGGTTTGAATTTAAATATTTGGACTGTTACAACAAATATGGATTTTAGTTATAATGGACAAGCACACAATGATAAGTGAATGAACAAGTGAAGAAATTTGGGGGAAAAATTTAAAGAAAGATAGTCCAACACAAAATATCATCGTCAAAAGTCTTAATATATATTGGGATATTATTAAAAAAAAAAAGAAAATAAAAACTAAAGTACTTTTTTTTTATTGAAGTAAAGAGACAAGAGGGATCCTTCCCCTTGACCAGAAAAGTAAAAAGGAGAAGCTAGAGGGATTAAATTTTTTAAGATAATTATTTTATGAATTCTAGGAAAAACTAGTTTCTATTTAATATGAAGGGAATTTAGAAGAAAAATACATGAATTTATGTAAATATCTTTTTAGTAAAAAGTCATTTTAAACATTTTCGTTCTTTATTTGAGGCTCTTCAAATGTAGCAACAAGAGGGAAAGATAAATCCAAAGATTTCAAGAAAAAACATTATCAGAAAAAAGAAAAAGAAGCTAGAGAAGGAACAATATAGAAGGATCATCTACTTCCTCATTTCTAAATCATTTCTTTTCCTGTAATTTTTTTTTAAATTACTAAAGTGTACTATTTTCAAAAATGCAAAAATAAAAGTTCATAGTAAATTTCTCGAAATAAAACTCAATAAGATAAAACATATGAAATTAACTTAAACAATTATAAATGGAGTGTTAGTAGGTGTTAAATTAAGTTATCAATTAAGGAAAACCTTTGAAATTCACATTATTTGTGAAAATGGCAATTAGCCTTTCTGGAGTTATAATTAACTAACAAGGCAATTACTTAAATTTAATTCCATTTATTTATAAGGGAATTATACAGTAGTTACTCCAAAGTGACTTATACCATATAATCACTTTCATTGTTACTAATCCCTATCTTATTATGATCTTATTATGATTAGTGGTATGTTATTATACAAAAGAATTTATCAATTAGTTCATAAAGAGTATTGACAAATGTATAGACTGTTGAGAATTTTATAAATAATATCAATAGTTTCTTTTTACTATAACAAACCTTACTTTTATTATATTTAAAAAGATATTACAATAATAGAAGATAGTAACTATATATTTCAATTATTTTTTAGTAATTATATCTAGAATTTCCCTTATTTCCATCTCATTTTATATATAAAAGATAAATGCATAGGCAATTGTTACTCACAAAGGCCTCTACTTGAAAAGGTATTCCCATTATCATGTTTCATTGCTCCTTGGGAGTTAGTTTTACCTATCAGATAGTCTTAGGATCCATATAATTTCTAAAATAGGAAAAAATAAATCAACATCACGCTTTTACTCTTTAATTTAAAACCCAACAACCCAACAATAACATGATCCACATTCCTTTTCGAAGTCTTACTTGTAATTGGTACTCATCCCCATTAGGTTTTCATGATTTTTATAGAAAAAGGAATTACTTCTACTTCCAACATTTATTATTCTTTCATAATTTAATACCTAATAAAAAATTAAACCATACCTTAATTTAAAATATAATACTAAAAGATTATTAGAAACTAAAATTTGGTGAATTTGGTATCCACATTGTGTACATTCAATGAATCTTCGGTGACTTTGCAATCACCATGAGCAGCCAAGATTACTAAATAAAATATTACATATTGCCATTTACAAGATACATATCTCAACAGCAAAGTGGCTCGTGATTTATTATTTTAAAATACATATATATGTAACAAACAACTCAATCTTACAATCCATACACATTTAAAAGTCCCACTAAGTTTTTTTATAATAAGATAATACACCGTAAATAGTTTGAATCAATGTGAGAAGAAGTAAAATGAACGCTGCAAAAATCGAAATGACCCCCCATGGACTATGGAAATAGTCACTCTTTAACATTGCCATCCAACGATGTCGTTTCTTCTTGCAATGGTCATCCATCATTTTCCACACTCCTGCATAGGTTGAACCTCCTAGATGAGCAACATTGTTCCCTAACCTGTTGAACATGTTCGAGACCGCTTCATCATCTCCAAGTCGATTATCAATGATTCCCTCCCGACGAAGCAGTTCGACATCTTTTGGTGTATTGATCAAATAGTCCATGAAAATGACATAACTAGCCACATGATTGATTTTCCTATCATGGCAATGCTGTTCATAGGCAATCAGATTTCGGAAAAATGGCTCTATACTATCTTGAACAATAATAGATGGGATCTCCAATGTACCGTTGCAAAATTTAATGTCAACGTTACACGTGAACTCCTTTTTTGCTGCTTCAAAATTAATTCCGAATCGTTTAAGTTCCGTGGCTGATCGTACGGTATACAGCAACTTATCAGTAGTAAAACGTGATGGTCCAGGTAAAATACCCCTACTAATTTGTGCACGTGCAATAGGAACTGGTGTTTTTTGGTCAATACCGTGACCATTCAAAACCATTCCCTGATACATAATATCAAGAAAATGCTTGCACCCACATATCTTTTCCGGCAAGTCAACTCGTCCACCGACAGCAAAGGACCAAGCGAGACCAATGAGATTATGTTGCTCATCAAAGTATTGATCATCTTTCGTGAGTTCATATAATTTTTCAAGGACTATGAATGGAAGTTGATTTTCTAGGAGTAACAGATCACGTCTTAAGGCAATATTCTTCCAATCAACACTAAAAAGCGTGTCGTCTTCTTCACGTAATCTTTCCATTCTATGTTTACGAAAAAGCTCAATCATAAAGCATCCATCAATTAACATCATTTCGATAAATTCTTTCTTTGTAAGATCATCAACAATCTCATATTGCTCACGAGCTTCACCTAATATTTTTTCTAGAGCTCGGACGTACCTATCAACACCGGTTTCTCCTCTCCTCCTAAGCATTTGTCTGATATAGCGCAACTTATACGGTTCCATACGTTGTAGCCGACGGTCATTATGGTGATATGGTCCAATTGCAACAAATTGAGGTTTATATGCCTCACAATTAACCATACGAAGCTGATAATTAACTTCAAATATAGAATGATTAGGTAGCGGTTGCAAGTAACCTGATCCAACATCAATCTGAATTGAATCACTATCTGAGGCATTATTGTGTACATTTTCCACCTAAACAAGTTCAAGGTAGCTAGGTTATTATACATAACTATTACCATAATACAAACACAAATTGGATAGCTATAGATAGAACCTTTAGCTTCAAAAGTGACTCTACTTAATAATAGCTTATAAAAAAACTCAAACCCACCAGCTATTGCTAAAACCCAATACAACGACGAAAAGAACTGTATATGGTACTGGCTTTGGGGCATTAGTAAATGGTTGAGGGATATGCATACAAAACATATGTAATTTTTATGTTCTAAACACGTAAAAACATGTAAAAGGTCTAGCCAAACTATGTAGTCTTTAAAGTATATTTGCCATTTACACATTTTTTTCTTGTGTAAACTCGGAGAAATCTAAAGGTATTGTCGTTAGAGATCTGTGTCCCCCAAACTGTTATACAAATTAATCATCATAGCTTTATGAAGAGGGGAAATTAAATACCTTACTTTTGTTTCTAAAAAGCAAATTTATTTCTTAAAATAAACAAGACTAAATGAAAGTTATAGTACAAATCCCATTAGCAACATTATACTATTTCAAGTTACAATTATTATTTGCCTTACAATAAATGGTTTCTATTCTCTTCTTCTTCTTCTTTTCCTTTTTTCCACAATAACTGATAAAATCAAATTTCTTGAAAAAAAAATAATAATGATTAAGTAAATAAGTTTTCATTATAGACTATTTATTTATAAGCCGCAATACTATCTATTACTACTAAGAGAATGAGTGATAATAATAATGGCACATGCGCTTCAGTATTATGAAATAATACCCAATGGCCTAATCATTTAAAGATCTTTGTTTTCAATAGATGCTAATGAAATAAATCTCAATAGTCATTAAGGATAATCTCAAATATAGCCTAAAAAATATGGTTATGTATGAACAACTCTCAAACTTTCACAAGAGTTACCCCCGATACAACTGTTCCTCATTAACAGAGCTCAAGTATGTACACGGTGCAGTTATGACTTCTCCAGTGTACACTAAAGAACATAGAAATATACTTAGAATAATGGAGAAAAACGAAACTTGGACTTACAATGTCATCGATTCGCACCATTCCTATTATACCCACAAGAAACCTCTCAAAAGACTAAAATCAAGAGTTGTAGAAGTTTTTGGAGCCTGCTATACACAGAAGAAAATTAAAATTCTAATAAAAGATAAAGACAAGGGATCACTGGAATATCAATTTTTACAACAAACTTTCATAGAACACTATCCTCATCGACAGACAAGAACAGCGTCGTCACAGTAATATTAAAAGACCCTCGACTTTGAGGTATAAGGAGTCACAAATGTACTTGTTAAAATAATAGTGAAGAAATGTAAGAAACCGTATTATAGAATCAACAGATTGTAACTGTACATTTGCAATATAGATACATACACATAAACAACAACAATTGAAAGGGAAAGGCATGGATTACCCCTGAAAAGCTTTGGCAACTTGTTCGAGAGAAAAGGCACGAACATCAGGGCTATTTAAAGTTGTATCGCAAACCGCGTCATGGAGAAACTTATGAAAGCTTACAAGTGGGAGAACCGATAACTCTTAAATATTATTATTTTTATAAAAATTTTCAAAATATAATATTCATAAAAATTATTTTAAAAATGCAAACGCAATTTTTTTTTTTAATTTACAAAACTGAACTGAAAATATGAACATCATCCATATACTCAATCATATTTGCGCCTTCAATATAATTTTTTTTTTTTTTACATTTCAGCATATAAAATATAATAATTTAATTCTTATAAAAATATCAATGATAACATGATTTGATCTATTTATAGTATATTCAAATCAATCTTTTTTATATATATTATAGACTCTATAATTCTAAATAAATAAAAAGTTATGATTTTTTAAATTTAAAAAAAAAAAACAAATCATATCAATTTTAATTATTTTTTAATATTAAAATATATAACTTTTTACTCTTTTAAAATTATGAAGTACATAATATATTTAAAAAAAAACTTATTTGAATATATTATAATAAATTATAACTAATCTCTCTTTGGGATTTAGTACCAAAAAAAGTGTGAATTTATGTAAATATCTTGACGTTAAAAGGACGTTTTAGAATTTTAAATACGTTTAAGTACTTTAACAAATTAAAAAAATATATATATCTAATAGCATTCTATTTACTATTATTCTTTCCTTTTTCGTTCTCAATCAAATAAATATTTTTCCTTTATATTTTTTTCTTTTCTTTCTCTTCTCATTTTCGTTCCTTCTAATTTTTTTAAAATAATATATGACATAATATTTTGATTAAATACTAAATTTTTAAAAAATGAAACTTTAAACACTAAATCATACAATTGGTCTAATTTATGATTCAAATTATATTTTAAAGTCTAAATATCAAACCAAACAGATAAAGGAAGCACTGAGTTATAAGCTTATATCAATTTACAGTTTATCAGAAAATTCAAATAAATTGGAGTTAGAGTAATAGTAGGAAAAATTATAAAGGACTTATATGTGTTTTGGTCTCTTTTTTTTGTAAATAGTAATATGAGTTTTTTTTATAAAAAAAAAAGAAAGAAAGAAAGAAAAGAAGCCATTTGTATTTTAAATACACATCCACATATGTGACATAAAAAATAGAATGGGTAAAAATAAAATATAAATAATATATTAAAATTTCTTACATAAAACAATTAATAGTATCTCATCAAAGAGATAGTGACACAACTTCACATAAAAATCAAAGTATGCTCGAATGAGAAATTTCCCGAAAGTGTCATACCACTCGTACCCTTAAGTGAATGTTTGACACAACTAATGCCATGGCACAAACACGATCTGGCAAAGAAAGGAAAAAAAATGCAAATGCACCCTTGAAAACATTGACTAGATATAGATAATTCTTAAACCTCAGAATGCGTTTCACTTTTTCATAAATTTAAAAAATATACAAATATCTACCAAACTGCTAAAATCCAATACTATAGTTAAAAGGACTATATATGTTGTGGATATGCATATAATTTCTTTTTTTCAAATTTTTAAAATAGTGAAAGCATGTTAAAGACCCATTCATACTAATTCATAACTTTGAAGTGTGTTTGCGTTTTACCCATAAATTATCACATATGTATATAATAAAACTTTATACATTTATGAAGAAAACAATTTTTCCTTATTGTTAAAACTTTAGTATCTACACATTATTAGCTGGAAATAATAAATTATAAGCAAGGTAACATGCATTATCAAAACTTAGTGTTGCTCATGCTCACCAATTTTTTGTACCCACAAAAACCTTTTGAAAGACTAAAGTCAAGCGCTCTAAATGCTTTTGGAACCCGGTACACAGTGAAGAATGATTAACAAGATGACCAATTTCAACGACTTCCATGTAAAATTGCAAGTGGGAGAGGAATGAGTACCGTGGTTAATTTTTCTCCTTGTAATCGGAATAATCTTTTACCTAATAACATCCAAATTAGTTAGAAATAATGTAATAAAAACACTACCTAAATTTTACATATTTTTAAAATTTAAGATTATTAAATATCATATTTAACCAAAATTTTATTTATTAAAATTTCCTCTAAAAATTTTAAATTGTTAAATATAATAATACTCACACTTTTATTTATTAAATTTACTATTAGCATTGTATTTAGAAATATGATATGGTGCATGCTCATTGGTTGAAAATTACAAATATAAACGGTTAAATGTGAGATTGTAAATTTAAGAAGTAAAAACATTCAATTGGTATAATAATTATTAAGTTTAAACTTTATGTTAAAAAACAACAATAACAACAACAATGTTTATACAGCAATTTTAACATTATCCTTAAAAGAAATAGTCAAAACCTTTTATATTCCCTCAATAGATTGTAATTATACCCTAATAGTTGAAGAAAAAAATGGACTTTAGTGAAATCATGAATTTATTGGCAAGAGTACATAAAAAATCATCATTAAGTGCTAATAAATTTTCAGACAAATTAAAGAAAATTAAGAAAAAATTTATCTAACTATAGGCATTTTAAAGAAGAGACATAAATAATTCTTGATTCATATAAGCATTTCATTTTCTAACTTTTGAGATAAATGGCACATTTATCATTTTGTAGTGCATTGCCCAATGTGTATAATTAATTGAATAGGATAATTTCTATAATTAATCAAATGGTTTTCACATTATTAGCACAATACTAGACATTATATTCATTTGCAAGTTCAATGCAATGGTTACTCCTCAGACAGTTGAAATTTTCAACATCATTTAGCGATTGAATCCATTTTTTACTTCAAATGAAGATGTGAGAAATAAGTATAATTGTTATAGAAGCCACTAAAATGGTTGGCAAGGCAATGGCAAGGACTTGAAACTAGCCATGTCCCAAATGCTGCCGTGATAACTATGATACATAGATGTTGAACAACACATTTAGACCACAATTTTGTATTATATGATTTCAAGTAAAGAATAAAAGAATGATGTGGTTTACTTTTCTCGTCAACCGTAGTGATTTACTAAGGATTTTAAAATTGATGACTTTTTAACTTAATATTTACATATTAGTTATTCCATTTATAAAAATTGTTTGCACTTTTAGTAGGTTTATGTGTATGTAAGTCTATCATTAAGTAAGTGGGTTAATCGAAGATGTCGAATTGGTGAAACCATCATTTTCAAATTGAAAAAATTTATTTTCCACGATTTTCAGAATTTATTACACTACATTTTAAAAGGTTACTTTATTTTTTTTAAAAAAAAAAATTATACAACTACTTGATGTTCTCATTTCCATGCATGTGAGTAATGGATGATGGCATATACTTTCTTCATTATTGGACTAAAGAAAGAGCACATTATAGATTGTTTTATACATGTAATTGTGTCTATACATTTTACATGTAAATACCTTAATTCTATATATTAATGTTTATCATTATTCTTTTAGGACGTGAGGACTTCTCCTAAGAAGAAAATTAAATATGATAGCCATATTATAGATCTATTTGAACAAATAGATTAATAATATATACTGTAGTTTTATATTTTGTTTTCCTTACGTATTTATAAGATCATTTATGCATGATATTTTTTCTTTCTTAAATATTTTATATATGTATATTTTGATTCAATAATTGTTTATACTTGAAATTTAATTTATTTAATTTTTACACATGCTATGGGGGTACATGATTCAGTAATTGAAACGAAGTTTTAGAAACTATTTCAGTTTGAAAGGTTGCTAGGATGGTGATGGATGGATACAGAGCATCAATTATCGCGCACGAAAGGCATTTTTTTAGTAACAAAACAAAGATTTAACCAATTTCTACTTATGTTAGCTTATTGAGTGGGGTTGCCAAGTCAATGGCTTTTTAAATTTTCCTTGCTGAAAATTTGAAAAATAAATAAGTAAATAAAGAGAGAACGTCTAGGCAGGCTAGTTTAAATGCTTAACTAAGCTATTTTCACGTCTAAAAGCTTCACTAGGAGGCTGAAATAAATAGAATATATAAATATAAGTTCTTAAATACATAATTTATTAATCAAAATCCTTTTTCTTTTATTTGCAAAAACATTATAAAAATGCAGATCTCTTTTCTACATTTTTTTCCTTATCTTTATAGCCATGTTGATTAGTTAATTTGTAACTCTTTCATGAACGAATAATATACTCAATGTGGAATAATTTTTTTTTCCTGAATATTTAACAGTTCTTTTCCCTTTTTATGATTGCACAAATCAAAATTGTTTTATCTAACATTATATTTTTCTTTTTCTAAATTAAATTTATCTAATTCATTGTTTCGAGTTGGTATTTTTAATAATGTTGCACTTATTTAGTAGGGACTTTAATAAGAATTTCAAAATTGTCCATCTCATGTACTATATTTTATGGGGGAAAGGTAAAAGAAGTTATCGTACTTTCGAGTTTAGTAATTTAATATTTGAAAATTCAGTTTTTACATTTGTACTCGCAAATGAAATTTTATTTAGTGTCTCCATTATTTCAAAAGTTAATAGCTATTAATTTTGTCTAACGTGGCATACACATGTATAAGGAGAAAAAAAGAAAAAGTAGGTACCTATATTTTCGAGTTTAAATAATTTAGTATCTTAAGTTCCAATTTTTGTAATTTAATATTCAAATTTTCAATTGATGTTCGATTTAGTGTCACTCAACTATTTAATTTCTTCATTATTATTTTTTAAGACAAATAAACTCCTCTATTATAGTTCTTATCCTATCATAATAGCATACAACTAAATTGCATAATTAAAAAACTTTATCTAAAAACTTAATAAAAAGTTAAAAGTTACATATTTAATAAATTATTGTTGGTTATTTATAATACCAATCTTTGGGGTATGTGCAATTGGTATCATATTAGCATTTATTATGTTATGAAAGGAAATAGTGATTGAGAGATTTATTTAATATATGGGTACAAATGTAGAGGACACAAATAATTAAATTAAAATATAGAAAACTTAATTCAACTTTGATACAAATACAATAGTAACTAAAAAGAAAAAAAGAATAATATGCCCCACCAATTATGTAAATTTATTGCCATAAATAAAGAATAAATTTCTACATTTCATCTAAATAACGGGCACCCCCTTATACACACGTACACCACATCATACAAAGTTAATACAATTAACTTTTGAAATAATTGAGACACTAAATCAAATGTCATTTAAAAATATGAATACTAAATCACAAAAGTTAAAATTTAGACACTAAATTATCTAAACTAGAACGTGCATGTCCTTTGTCTTGTTCCCTATTTTGGCAACAAATAATTAAAAATAAATAAACAATGGAATTCAATAACGAAAAGGTAGAAATAGTTGAGATAGTATAATAAAGTTCATAAACATATGATAACACATAATAAAATAAAAGGTGAGTACAATTATATTAATTTGAACCTGCATATAATTTGGGAAAAGAATTTAAAGGTTGAATAGACAATTTTAAATTCGTGTTTTACTGATTTATACGATTTTTCTTCATTTTTGTTATTACAAATGATATAATGTCAAATCTTAAATGAGTGATTTCAATATATACTAATTGTAGGGACACGGTGCTAATTTGCATTTGTAGAGAAATATTTTTATTTTGAAATTACTTAGGAGTTGTTTTGTTTTTGAGTACATTAAAAAAATAATAATTAAATAGAGAATGAAGGGATATTATCCATCTTCCCAACCCACCTAAAAGAAAATTTCTAAGCCTTACTCTTCCTCAATATTCTTAATATTTTTAATGTGTGCTAATTAGTAATACAAACTGAAGTTTTTAATTTCTATAAAAGATTTTATATTCATCTAATTAGTTCGATGGAGAATTTCTATTATCACACACACATACATAGGGGTACCCGTCTGCTATTTATTTCTATATCCTCTTTGCGAGAACTATTATTTTAAAGAATGGATTAAAATATGGTATCCCTATTTTGAGGGGTGGGGGGGGAAGCATATGGATACACATAATTAAGCCACAGTAGTAAACGAATACTATACGAATCTAGGTAATGCCACTTTGTTTTTACTGAGGAGAAAAGTAACAAAGTTAACCCTATTCAACTCCTAGTTTACAAGCAATCAGTCTGCACCATCTTCATCTCTTTTTGCCATACGAGAAAAGGGTAATGCTGTTACGTAATGCAAGATGCCTAGTACTTTACGTTTGTCTATCCACAGAGCCGCATGCAGTGATATTGCACAGAGCCACAGGCCCACAGACTGCATTGATACGTTGCTTTCTTGCTGTTCCTATTTCCTTTTTTTTATTTTTTTTCCCTCTTTGTTTTTCTTTCTCGCACCCATATGCTCTGTCTCCGAGGAAAGAAGCTAGAGAGAGAGAGAGAGAGAATAGTAATGAGAAGACAGAAAGAAAGCAAAGAAAATATGAAGAAGAAAGTAAAAAGGAGGAAGGGGAGAGAGGGAGAGAGAGAGAGAGAGAGAGGGCTTAATGGAGGAGGCAGTTGAGGGGGAATCAATGGTGGCAGGAGTTACTATAACCTCAAGTTAGGGATTTGAAAAAAAAAAAAGAGAGAGAGAGATAGAAAAAAAAAAATAAACACAAAGAATTAATAATAGGGTTCTATAAAGACAAGTTATTTTAAATACTACTTATAAACAAATTAAATCTTACCACTGTCATCCTTGAGTCAACCAGATCTACGATAATGAAATGTTGGTGAATGGTGACTACATAGAGAACAAAATAATCGACAAATAGCATATCTATGGGGACTCTAAGTAGCTAGGAAGTCGAAATTTGTAAATAATGGTATCTAAAGTGGTAGATTTACAATTATAAGGTGGTGTAGGAAAAAAAAATGGAAATAAATTATCTTAATTTTCATTATTTTAATTTACAAATTAATATTTCAGATTGTTTATATTTTATGTATCAATAGTAAATTGATGAAAATAATTGAGAAAATATAAATAAAGAGGATAAAAAAGAGAGATAGACTGCCCCAAAATTAGGACCCATTAAGGAGCGTGTGTGAGAGAGAGATATCTTTTCACCAATGTATTATTTATCAAAGAAATTGATTTATTATACATTATTTTATTGGGAAAAAAAATAAAATGTGTATTTATTTTAAGTTCTTTCTTTTTTTTCTCTTTTTTTTTCTTCCATAAACCAATGCCAAGCATTGTGGTATTCTTCTCCATGCATACATCAACATAAAGTTAATAATTAATCAACCATGGTATTTTTTTAAGAAAAAGTTGATTTTTTTTTAACTATGTTTGATGTTATTATTTGAGGAAAATATTGCTATGATGTTATATTTTGTAGCGTGTTGGATATGATTTATGCAAATCCTATAATACATAACATGTGATATTAATTTTTCCATTAGTATGAGAATATTTGTTATGACAAAAAATTTAATATTATTTGTAGATATTAAATTGAAAATATCATCCACATTGTTATAAAAAAAATATTGTGATTGAAATTTATAATATATGGCATGCGAAATAATTTTTATAGTGTTGTTAATTAAATTGGCAAATTTTTGTTTGGAAATAATGGGGAAAAATTAAATTTAAAAATGATACGAGATTTTTTTTGTGCAAATTTTTACAATGTTGTTATTGGAAATTATCATATTTTTTAAAAGCTCATAATTTATATATACTATGAATAGGAAAATAATGACTGACTATGTGAAATTGATGATCTATGTGTTTGGAAATATTGTGGCTAGTAACTGGGAGTTGGAATACGATAGGAATTTAGTGAAGAAGTTGAAAATGAAAAAAAAAAAATGTCAACTACAACAAATTCTTATACAAAATTTGTCGTAGCATCGGAGTTGATCCAATTAAAGTGGGGTTTGAGATAATTTACAGGCATCTTGTATTCCATAGTGGTAGTACATATTATGCATTGATAGCAATTAGAAATGACAAGGACGTTAAAAATTTCATTGAAATGGCTAAATCATATGGAGATCGTGGTATTTAACAATTGTACATTAGAATTTCTAATGATTTGGGGAGCCCCTTCATAAGGTAGATATTTGATATAAGCAGTTAATCACAGTCGTCACATGACATTGCAAAAATGTAACCTAAGTTGTCGACATTTCAACCTTCAATTCCAATCCCAATGGAAGTCAATGATGAAGATGAAATAGATAGAGCTGTTACTTTAGTATTACAAAGACTAAAGACACGAGATCCGTACATAATTCGTTTGGGAGTAGAGATTGCAACTAACATCGATGTTGGAATGGGTGTTGAAGAAGAGAATACCGATAATGAGGAGAGTTCTGATGAGGATAATGAGGAAAGTGAAAATGATAGAGATGAAGTACCTAAAGAAGGCTCTCTAATCATACATATGTACTTTTGACAGGCAATATATCAATTAGAGTAGATTGAACCATCAAGCATGGCAATTAAAGATCTTGTTATGTACTACAACGTTAGTGTTGATGATGGTTACATTTATTTCAAGTAGGAGTAAACTAATATTTGTAGTAATTTGAGTAGCAATAAAGATTTCTATAAAGGCATGAGATTTAAAACGAAAGTAGATGTGATTTAAGCAGTAAAGACTTACCATATGAAGAAAAGTCTAGTTCATTGTTTGAGAAAAGACAATGGCTGTAAATGGAGGCTTTGGGCTTAAAAGAAGAAGTTGGAAGGCATGTTCATAGTGATGAGATTCGAGGGTCCACATACATGCAATAACTTGTTGATTAGTCAGGATCATTTATAGTTGGATTGCAATCTCCTTGTTAGCTAATTTATAAATCTTGTTAGGAACAATCCTGATATGAAGGTAGTCGAATTGCCTTCTGTTGTTGAACAAAATTTAGCTATAGGATCAGCAAGAGATGGGTTTGGGATGGGAAGAAATGGGCTATTGAGCATGTGTACGAGAATTGAGAGAAGTCTTATAATGAACTGCCTAAACTTCTTAATGTGATAGAAAATATAAATCCTAGAACATGAATTGATTAGAGTTAGCGCAAATTAACTACCCTTAGTGTATCTACTTTAAAGTGGGTATTTTGAGCATTTGGATTATGCATTGCAGCTTGAAGATTCCTTAAACCAGTTGTTACCATTGATGCAACTTTTTTGTATAGGAAGTACATTCACAAGTTTCTAATTGCTTGTGGCATTGAAGGAAACAATCATATATTTCCACTGGCATTCACTCTAGTTGATCAAGAAATGGCTGAGATATGGGGTTGGATTTTGAGGAAATTGAAGGAATATGTCATCGGCGACTGTGTAAGTTGTGAAACCATTTGCCTCATATCGGATAGACATGCGAGCATCAAGTCAGCAATTGAAGAAGAAGCAAATGGATGGTGCCCTCCATTTATGATGTAGTGGTTCTGTCTATGACACCTTGTAAGCAACTTCAACTCAGTACATAAAAACATGCAATGCAAGAGGTTGGTCACATATGCTGGGTTACAAGCACAATCTCACAAGTTGAACTATGTGATGGAGCAGGTAAGGATTATTAAGTCTGATGCGTTGGACTAGTCTAATGATGTGTCAGTGGATATATGGACGTTAGCTCATGACAATTGCTATCGGTTTAGATATATGACCTTCAATGTTATTGAAAGTTACAATTCCATGTTGAAGGGGGCTTGGGGGTTACCTATGATTGCTTTGGTGAAGAAGATGTTCTACAACTGCATGGGGTACTTTATCTAGAAGCATACGAAAGCATTGAAGAATATGGCGAAGGACGGAACTTTCACCAAATATGCAACCTAAAAAATCAATAGATGAAGTTCACGAGCTAGCAATCATAGGGTCATTGATTATAGTAGGCAGGATAGACTTTTTGAAGTCCTCATCGGTAGTCGATGCATCGCAAGCAAGTTAAGGAGAAGGGCTGAACGCACATTGTTGACTTTGCCAGTAGCACATGCAACTGCCAAAAGTGGCAAATATATAGAACTCCATGCTCTCATGCTTATGTAGTAGCTGCTTTACTTAGGCTTAATATAACACATTCTATACTTAATTGATACAAATGGACAGATCAGGAGCATACATATAAGACACACTTCATGCCTATAGGTGATAAGTTAAATTTGTAACACACATTTTTTTTTTACCTTTTATCTTATATAAATATATATATATATATATATATTGCTTAATTAAATTAGTATTCTAATTTAAACAATGAATTTATTCAGCAAAACTATGTCGTCCTCTAGCATGATGTCAAATAAAGGTCAAAACGACCAAGAGTTAAACAGCATAGATGAAACCTATATTTGGGAGTTCAATGAAGCCATAGATAATTGGAAAATACCCAAGTTATCTTATAACCAAATTTACCAAATGGCTAAATGGAAAGTATTTGGCAAAAATGATTATGTCATAACCACCAAAGAAAAGGATATTCCAATCTCAGATGGTTTAACCACAATCAAAATCTTAAATGAAAGTTCCATTAGGAAGTATTCCTAGGAATGGAACTATATGCACATAGGTTTAATCCAAGTAGAAGCCAAATCTCTTACCAAATTAAGATTAGATACCTCTATCTTAATGGTCCTTAGAGATGCTAGGGAACTAGAGTATGATAGATCTATTCATGCTGTAGTTGAAACCTCTTTAAGTAATGATCCTATCCAGTTCGAATGTTGTCTAAATGTGACATTAGGACTAAGGGACAACACCATAATGAAATCTATAATTTTATAAATCAAAACTCATAATTACAAAATGATTTAAGGTGCACTGCCTATGGAAATCATCTATAGAATTTATTTAAAATCAAATGGGATCGGGTAAACTTACTTAACCATTAGGAAGTAGAAAGCCATACTCCCACAAAGACAATTCAAAATACCGAACCATCTAACATCATCTAACATGAAGGTGGTAAGGTATCTCTTCAATTTGCTAGGAAATCCTCATATTACTCTAGAAATCTAGAGACCCAGACGATGTCTTCAACATCTTCCAGAAAATCTTTTGATTTACCTAGACTAATGTCAAATGTTCATGATAGTCCAAAACCAAGATTTAATCCTCCAATTAGTGGTTTAGTCAATAAACCCTTAGGAATAACTCAATCAGTTTGTCAACCCTTTAATGACTTAGATTATGAGGAACCTTCTACTTCAGAAGCAGGAGGTCTAAAACTTAATGTCCTAGAAAAACCTTTCAAACCAGATAGAGTTTTTCTAAACAATGATTTCAATTCTTCTAAAAATAAGAAGAAAAGAGAATGGTATCTTCAAACCTTTAAAGATTTTAAGATGCAAATAAAAAATGAATATTATAATTTTATGGACGAAGTAGGCACTCAGATATTACTTTTCGATTAGCTAGAAAAATATTATTTAAAGCATAAACAAATCAACATCCATAACCAAAGTGTCCAGTGGAGACTAATTAGTGGTTAGATTATGAAATCTAACCATCCTCCACTTAGCAATGTTAGGTATTCCCATAAGGAAACCAAAATTAAACTTGCACCCTTAAAAAATGGGACAGAAGTAGAAGGGTCAAGTATTAAAAAATTAATTGATCAAAACAATTATACTAACAAACATCTCCACACAATAGGTCAACAACTAAACCGAATTGAAGATGTAGTTAGTAATGAAACCTCTAGTGATAAGGTAAAAAAATTGGTTAATAAGAAACCTCTTTTTAAACCTTTCAAAATGCCTAGCAATCCTAGTAATGAATTTCTTACCAATCTTAAGGATAAGGAAAAATTATTAGGCAAAGCTAAAATGGAATAGATGAAATCTTTAAGATTAGATACTCCTAAGTTTAGGAATCTAGTTATTGAAGAAACTCCATCAGAAAAAAATCAATGTCCTAAATGAATCAAACAATGATTCTGATCCAGATGTATCATTCAAAGACTTAAGTCTTAATGATTTAGATGGTGAAGAAATTAACAAAATCACATGGAAAGAACCTCAAAAATTGTATTATCAACAAGCAACCCTTCATGATATAATGTTTGAGGAAAAACATAACAATTTCCAAAACAAATATACTTCGGGAACCATCTATGAATGGGATATAGATGGTGCTACGGAACAATGATTCTTAAAATTCTTAATCAAATGATTATGTTCTCGAATACTAATAAGAGTATTTAGGGCATATTTGATTATCAAATTGTAATCCTCTTAATTTCTAGGTTTATAGGGCAATTAAAGGGATGATGGGATAACTATCTCATTGGTGAACAAAGAATGAATATTTTAACTTCCGTTAAAAAAGATGATAATGGAGTTAAAATTCTTAATGAAAATGATGAACCGATTTCAGATGTTGTTAATACATTAATGTTTTGTATTAGTCAACATTTCACAGGGGATCCTTCCCACATTAGGGATAAAAACCTGGATCTTCTATCCAATATGAAATGTGACTGGCTAAGTCGCCAACTGGAGGTTAAGATATTAAGTATATTGGCTGGAAACTAGACTATGCGGACTACTGGTCTAAAGGAAGACTATGTCTTCATGTGTTCGGTGTAACAACGCCATGTACTTAATATTAATGCAATTTATTTAATGCTTTTGTGTATCTTTATGATATACATGTTTAATGTTTTAATGTTTTTAATGTTTAATGTTTTTTGCAATTAAAAGACTCTGATAGGTTAGATTAATTTCTAATCTTTCTTAGTTTTCCATACCCTAACCTCCAGGTGTAGTTTAGGTTGTGAAGCCCTCAACACATCATCAATATATGTAATAATGAATTTCAAGAATTCATTTGAAAAAACAACCCAATCTCTTAGCTCTACTTCTGGTAACAAATTACAAATCAATTACAAATTACCTAATGCATAATTAATAAATGACAATGTCTCCTATAAAACATCCTTTATTTTGGTAAAAATTTGAAGCAGAATGTTATATTAGGAACACCTTTTATTAACTTAATTCAACCTTTTAAGGCTTCTAATGAAGGAATTGAAACCAAACATTTAGGCAATCAAGTTTGTTTCAATTTCATAACCAAACCTAAGGTTAAAATGATTAATGAACTTACACATAATTCAATCTCCTAATTGAACTGCTTAATTGAATGTAAGGAAAAATAGTTGTTCTTCCTTAAAGATGGTCTAGTCCTTTGTAGGATAGAAGACAAAATCAACAAAAATCCAATTAGGGAAAGAATTCTCAAATTGGAAAATGAGATTAGAAATTCCATATGTTCTAATCTACCTAATGCATTTTGGAATAGGAAAGCTCACATGGTAGAATTGCCTTATGAAGACAGTTTTAGTGAGAAGAATATTCCAATAAAGGCCAAAATATATATATACAATATATATATATATATATATATATATATACATATAAACATAATAAATGGTAATGTTGTAAATAGGACAATGGAACAAGGGCAAATTTGTCTTTTCCTTGTTGAACTATAAAAACAAAATAACCTAAGGTGTTTCTTCTTTTTTCACACTTGGACACTTTACAATCGTATAATGAGAGAGTAGGAGAAGGAACCCTATAAAGGAACCTAAGGTGAAAGGAAACCGGAGAGGTCTAATTCCAAAGAACTCAAGGTAAGGATGTTGTAAGAAAGTTAAATTAGGACTATAGAATTCGGAATTTATGCAAATTGCTTGCTTATGTAGAATGCAAAGTTTAAACAAGGACAATAGGAGAACAAAAATCGACAAATTCAAGATTTGCAATTTGTGGAATTGAAGTGAGTAATATAATTTGTATAATTTATTTATCATTACAAAATTTAGAGATATAATTAAGCTTAGGAATAGAAAGGATTAGGTTTAGGAGGAATTGAAGTAAGAGAATGAGGGTTCGTGGAGATCACTAAGGGTAACGTGACCTCCCAACATGGTTGTGTTTCGACCGTATTGAAATGGAAGGGTGTACTAAGAGAAACATGGCCTTCCAACACAGTCGTGTTTTTAATGTGTTGAGTTAAGGGCAACTCGACCTTCCAATACAATCGTATTTAGACCGTGTTAAGTGTGAAAGATGTACCAAGAGATACACGGTCATTTCCAAACCATGTTAAAGCCTAGTTATACACCAAAAGATATACGACCATTAACATGGTCCTGCTTCAACCCATGTTGAGCAACATGGTCCCCAACATGATCGTGTTGATTAAAGTAAAACATGATTATATGTTTATTTAAATTTGATTTAAACTAATTTCTATGTAACCTAGATAACTAGTAAGGCTTTAGAGAAATTAAATAAATAGGATTAGGGAGATTAAGAATGATATTGATCTCAAATTGAATACTAAGAAGAATATGTTAATGTGTATAGATTCCCAATTAGGTTAAGTCCAAGATTGGGAAGTGCTTAAGGCTAGGATCCAAGATACATGTAACTTGTGTGCTATTCTATGTTTGATTACGTTAGTACATGTTTTGAAATTGATTAAGTGAATGATTCAGTTTAAGTGTTTAAGTGATATGTTGTATGTGCTTGGCTCGGCCTAAGTGCCTGTAGTGGCAGATTCTTAGGGAGCACCCCAATGATCCTTGTGTGAGATTATCCATAATGGAGTTGTACTTGGAAATGATCTGGGATAGATGCTTTTCAAGTATTTAAGTGTACATAGGTGTGGGGCCCATAGTGACAGTTCTCATCACCAAGTTCAAGTGGTTAAGTGTACATGGGTGTGGGGCTTGTAGTGGTAGTTCCCATAACCAAGATTAAGTGTTTAAGTGGACATGAGTGTAGGGCCTGTAGTGGCAATTCCTATCACTAAGTTTAAAGATTAAAGGGATCATGGGTATGAAGCCCGTAGTGGTAGTTTCATCACCAAGTTATGCTCCAATGTGTTAAGTGTGTTAAGGGGATCATGAGTACCCTATTGTTTGCTTGTGGACATAAATTATATTAAGAAATGATTATCTATGTTTAAGTTCTGCATGGTGTGTGTGATACCCGTTTATGTTTGTTTCATGCATATGTGTTTGTGTTATATATACTGGGCATTAGCTCACCCTTCAGGGAACAATTTTTAGATGCGGGTGTTTGATGCGAGATCGGTTTGATCGGATTCCTAACTGATACGAACCACACCAACGTGTGACGAAACCCAATACCAATACGTTCGGAATTCGTTACCTAAGATGCTAAACACCCTCGAGTGGAAACCGCGACCCGTTGTCTATAAACGAGACAAGAACCTTGGTATAATGTGAAGACGCCACAATCGGGATGAAAGACCGATTGATAAGTCGAAATGAATGCCACGAAAATAAAATCCGATAAGTTCTAGGTTAGTTCTTAAAGAACCAAGAGAAGAATTCTCTCAAAAAGTGTTTTCAATGTTGTATGATATGTTTTTGTATTCTAACCCTAGGAGCTTTATATTAGGGTTTACAATTCGTAACATTAAAGCCCAAAACGACATAACTTAGATAAGTTGCGTAAAAAACACAAAAACAGAACAAGAAGGCCGGCAATGTAAACATGAAGGCCGGCGGCCTTGAGCCGGCCTTGAAGAGATACACGGCCGTGTACTTCTAGACGTGTATCTTTCTGTAGATTTTCTTGACTCCATACACGACCGTGTCTTTTGGCCATGTATATGACTGTGTATGATTCTGTGTAACTTTGCGATTCCTACACGACCGTGCCTTGTAAAGACACACCCTCTTCACCCCGTATCCGGTATGACTTGTACAAGAGCAAGGGTCTTCCCATGGTTGTTCCAATCCTTTCCAACTTCATGATTGCTCCAATCCTTTCCGGCTTCATGGACATCCTTTATCAACCCATTAAGTGTTTCCTTGAATCGTTTCGCTCGATTTCTTATGATCAGTCCAGGTGGCACTTTAAGAGGATTTGCATTCCTTCTTCCGGCTTGGCTCTCATCATTCCCCTCCTCTTGAAAAGGATTTGTCTTCAAATCATCACCTACATCAAAACGACTCAAATCAGTAACATTAAATGTGGCACTTACTTGATACTCACCAGGCAAATCTATCTTGTATGCATTATCGTTGATGTGCTCAAGAATTTGAAATGGTCCATTGCTTCTAGGAAGTAATTTAAATCGACGTTGCACAGGAAACCGCTCTTTGCGCATGTGAACCCAAACCCAATCTCTAGGTTCAAAAACAGCTTGTCGACGACCCTTGTTAGGTTGTTTCACATATTGCTCTGTTCTTCGCTCAATGTTTAGCCTTGCCTTCTCATGGATCTGTTTAACCAATTCTGCTTTCTTCTTGTCATCTAGATTAACATACTCACAAATAGGCAAAGGTGATAAATCCAAAGGAGTGAGTGGATTAAAACCATACACAATTTCAAAAGGAGTAAATTTAGTAGCAGAATGCACTGTACGGTTATAGGCAAATTCAACATCCGGCAAACAATCCTCCCAACTTTTAATATTCTTTTTAATTACTGCCCTCAACAAAGTAGATAAAGTTCGATTCACTACCTCAGTTTAACCATCAGTCTGTGGATGACAAGTAGTAGAAAACAATAACTTAGTTCCTAACTTAGCCCACAAGGTCTTCCAAAAGTAGCTCAAGAACTTAGCATCTCTATCCGATACAATTGTTCTAGGCATACCATGTAATCTCACAACTTCCCTAAAGAAAAAATTGGCAATATTGCAAGCATCATTCGTTTTGTGACAAGGAATGAAATGTGCCATCTTAGAGAATCTATCCACAACTACAAAAATAGAATCTCGACCATGTTTAGACCTGGGTAATCCTAACACAAAATCCATAGAAATATCTACCCAAGGCTCATGAGGAATAGGAAGTGGGGTATAAAGCCCTTGAGGTTGGACTCTAGATTTCGCCTGCTTACACGTGACACATCGCTCACAAATCCTCTCAATATCTTGTTTCATGTGAGGCCAATAGAAGTGTTCCTGCAATACCCCTAAGGTTTTAGCTACTCCAAAATGTCCCATTAAACCTCCTCTATGAGACTCCCTCACTAGTAATTCTCTTAAAGAACAAATTGGAATGCATAGTTTACTCTCCCTAAACAAGAATCCTTCATGTTTATAAAATTTACCATGCCCACTCTTCTCACAATGCACATACTCCTCATAAAAATCTCGATCAGCAGCATATAATTCCTTAATGTGCTCAAAACTAAGCAATCTAGAACTAAGAGTAGAGATAAGAGTATACCTTCTAGACAGTGCATCAGCAATGACATTCTCTTTACCTTATTTGTAGTGGATGACATACGGAAATGTTTCGATGAACTCCACCCAACAAGCATGCCTTTTGTTTAGCTTATGTTGCCCCTTCAAGTACTTCAAGGATTCATGATCAGAGTGGATCACGAACTCTTTCGGCCAAAGGTAGTGTTGCCACGTCTCTAGGGCTCGAACCAATGCATATAACTCCTTGTCATAAGTAGGGTAGTTCAAGGTTGCCCCACTTAGCTTCTCGCTAAAGAATGCAATTGGTCTTCTCTCCTACATAAGCACTGCTCCAATACCTAATCCTGAAGTATCACACTCAATTTCAAACGTTTTAGCAAAGTTAGGTAAAGCTAGTAATGGCGCCTGAGTCAGCTTATTTTTAAGCGTCTAAAAGGCCTTCTCTTGTTGCTCCCCCCATCTGAACCCCACGTTCTTCTTAATTACCTCAGTAAGCGGTGCTACGATGGTGCTGAAATCCTTCACAAATCTCTTGTAAAAGCTCGCTAGTCCATGGAAACTCCGCACATTACTTACAGTAGTTGGACTAGGCCATTCTTGGATCGCACGAATCTTTTCTTCATCAACCTATATTCCCTGTGCACTAACAACAAAACCAAGAAACACAAGTTTGTCTGTGCAAAAAGTGCACTTTTTGAGGTTAGCATATAATTGCTCCTTTCGAAGTACTTCTAAAACATCCCTCAAGTGAGATATATGATCTTCCAAACTCTTGCTGTAAATGAGGATATCATCAAAATAGACAACCACAAATTTGCCAATAAAAGTCCTCAAAACATGGTTCATAAGTCTCATAAAAGTACTAGGTGCGTTAGTTAAACCGAAAGGCATTACTACCCACTCATACAATCCATATTTTGTTTTGGATGCAGTTTTCCATTCATCACCTTCTTTCATTCTAATTTGGTGGTATCCACTTTTCAGATCAATTTTGGAAAAGACACTAGACCCATGTAACTCATTTAACATGTCATCTAAGCGAGGAATGGGATGACGATACTTTACCGTGATGTTGTTGATGGCGCGGCAATCAACACACATTTTCCATGACCCATCCTTCTTAGGCACCAAAATCACAGGCACTACACATAGACTCATGCTTTCTCTCACGTACCCCTTCTCCATTAATTCATCGACCTGCCTTTAGAGTTCCTTTGTCTCCTCCAGATTGCTCCTATAAGTTGGCTTGTTTGGAATCGATGCTCCGGGTACAAGGTCAATCTAGTGCTCAATACCACGAATAGGTGGTAATCCCTTTGGAATTTCCTCAGGGAAGACATCTTCAAAGTCCTGCACAATAGACACAACCACACTAGGCAAAGAGTTAGATAGTTCGTTAGCAGTCAAACATGTTTCTTTAAAAACCAGCAACAACATAGGTTGCCTCATCACTAACGCTCTCCTTACTATACTCACTCTTGCCACACAACTCTCCTTTTGCAAGGCTGCACTCTCCTTTTCACTCACCACCAAAGTTGATCCCCCTTCAACTTGGTCTCTCACACTCTTTCCAGCCTTCCTCTCTTTTTCCTTTTGATATTGACTTTTGTATTCCTTTTCTTTCTCATTGTCTTTTGCTCTCTCACTCTCCCTCTGCTTTTCACTCACCTTATGTTTTGCAAAAGACTGTTGTAGCTGCAACTGATCCTCATACACCTGTTTAGGTGTTAATGGTTTAAGATTAAAGCTTTTCCCTTGGTGAACAAGCATATACTTGTTAGAAAAGCCATCATGAAGAACCTTCCTATCAAATTACCATAGCCTCCCCAACAACACATGACATGCTTGCATTGGCACTACATCGCATAACACCTCATCCTCATACCTACCAATGCGAAAACCAATCAAGGCTTACTTACTCACCTTAGTCTCACCACTATCATTCAACCACTGCAATTTATATGGACTAGGGTGTCTAATAGTCTTGAGCCCCAGCCTCTCAACAATAAAATTGCTCACTACATTGGTGCAACTTCCTCCATCAATGATCAAACTGCAAATATGATCTCCTAGATAACATCTAGTATGAAATATATTCTCTCTTTGCACCTCCTCTTCTTCCTTCACCTACACATTCAAAGCTCGCATCACTACTGCTACTAACCTTCCTATTGCAGGCTCCTCATCATCACTAGCGTCCTCTAATGGAGGCATATCATCTTCTTCACTATGCCCCTCAGTCTTATACTCACCATCATCACGCAAAATCATAACACGCCTATTCGGACATTGACTAGCAATATAGCCTCTACCTTGGCATTTAAAACATCTAATGTCACGATTTCTAGAAGTAGAAGAATCAAGGTTACCTTGGTTACTAGGAGTAGAACCCGCTTGCTTCAACTCTCCTTTTGGTTTGGTGGGTAAAGGCTTTTCTTCCTTCTTCTATTGGTTAGTCTTCCAGGTGGATGAACCATTACCCTGTTGAAATCGTGCATTACTACTACTTTTCCGCCTGTATTGGTTCTTAACCTTTATAGCCATATGAACCATATCCTCTAATTCTACATAATGCTGCAATTCAACAACATTTTGAATTTCCCTATTCAACCCAGCAAGAAACCTAGTCATGGTAGCCTCTCTATCCTCCTCTACATTCGCCCTAATCATAGTGACTTCCATCTCCTTGAAATACTCATCCACACTTCGACTTCCCTGCCTAAGAGTTTGCAATTTGTTGTGCAATTCACAATAGTAATACGCAGGCACAAATCGCTTCTTCATCTCTTCCCATGACTCAATAGGTGGTTCGCCATTCCTTCTTCTATTCAACATTAGTTGATCCCACCACACTATAGCATAATCCGAAAACTCAATAGCAGCAAGTTTCACTTTCTTTCTCCCACTATAGTTATGACAATCAAACACCATCTCCACCTTCTTCTCCCACTCTAAGTACGCCTCGAGATCATTCTTCCCTTGGAAAGGAGGAATCTTCATCTTAATACTACTCAATTGATTATCCTCCCTATTCCTATCTCCTCTATCTTCCC
The DNA here is from genome assembly GCA_037954665.1 of Laguncularia racemosa. NCBI lineage: Eukaryota > Viridiplantae > Streptophyta > Magnoliopsida > Myrtales > Combretaceae > Laguncularia > Laguncularia racemosa. The sequence goes on from JBBMOL010000049.1 coordinate 4,821,498, forward strand.
AATCCTTAGTTCCTCTATTCTGACCACTATATCCTCAATAACTTACGATAGAAGGCTCATCAAACTCATCATCCGACATTTCATCTCCACCCCTCGGTACTCTCCTAGAATGACTCTCCCTCTTACGCCCTTAGAAGACGTTTGTAGATTGCTCTAGTCTTTGCTCTACCATCTCATGAATTTGTTCCATTCCCTCCTGAAATATTCTCTTCATTTCACCCCTCAACGCCTCAATCACTAACCTAGCATCAAACCTTCCCCTCTCACCTTCAGGAGAATGTTATCTCGACATGGTTCCTACAAAAAGATTAGTACTAACACAAATATATATATGATTAAACCTCACGATACACTCCCTTACGTGTTTTGCTCAAATGATGATATCACACAGTCACTCGTGTATTCTCACAAACAATGATGATATCAACTCGCCACTTCCTCTTCTCAATTCTCTTGGAACTAACCCAAACTACACCAATTTCCTTCCGTAGAATTCAAAACAACTCTAGGGTTCATAAATTTCCTCTTTTTCTTTCCGAATTTTTTTTTTTTTTTTGTCTTTGTTGTTGCTCTTGATCACATTTCTCTTTTCTTTTCTTTTCTTTTCTTTTTGTGTCGTGATTCTTCCTTTTTTTTCGTAACAAAATTGAATAATAGATACTACACTTTCAATAGATAATGCATACTATGAAATTGAATACTAACAATTGATATGAACGATTGGAGTTAAGGTTTTGATGTTACCTTCCTCAAACCGAACTGATGTTTTGACAAACTTAAGCTCTGATACCAAACTGATGCGAGATCGGTTTGATCGGATTCCTAACTGATACGAACCACGCCAACGTGTGACGAAACCCAATACCAATACATTTGGAATTCGTTACCTAAGATGCCAAACACCCTCAAGGGGAAACCGCGACCCGTTGTCTATAAACGAGACAAGAACCTTGGTATAATGTGAAGACGCCACAATCGGGATAAAAGACCGATTGATAAGTCGAAATGAACGCCATAGAAATAAAATCCGATAAGTTCTAGGTTAGTTCTTAAAGAACCAAAAGAAGAATTCTCTCAAAAAGTGTTTTCAATGTTGTATGATATGTTTTTGTATTCTAACCCTATGAGCTTTATATTAGGGTTTACAATTCGTAACATTAAAGCCCAAAACGACATAACTTAGATAAGTTGCGTAAAAAACACAAAAACAGAACAAGAAGGCCGGCGGTGTAAACATGAAGGCCGGCGGCGTTGGAATGAAGGCCGGCGGCCTTAAGCTAAGCCGGCCTTGAAGAGATACACGGTCGTATACTTCTAGACGTGTATCTTTCTATGGATTTTCTTGACTCCATACACGGCCGTGCCTTTTGGCCGTGTATATGACCGTGTATGATTCTGTGTAACCTTGAGATTTCTACACGGCCGTGCCTTGTAAAGATACGCCCTCTTCACCCCGTATCCGGTATGACTTGTACAAGAGCAAGGGTCTTCCCATGGTTGTTCCAATCCTTTCCAACTTCATGATTGCTCCAATCCTTTCCAGCTTCATGGACATCCTTTATCAACCCGTTAAGTACTTCCTTGAATCGTTTCGCTCGATTTCTTGTGATCGGTCCAGGTGGCACTTCAAGAGGATCCACATTCCTTCTTTCGGCTTGGCTCTCATCAGTGTTGAGGGAGATGAGAACCCATAAGATGACTTGGGTTTAGGTGAACCATAGAGAGATGAAGACAAAGATTACCATTATTATTATGATAATTGAGTTTTAGGAAAATTTTTGATGTTTAACTGTAATAGATAGTATCTGTTAAGGATATTATTTTAGTGTTTAAAGACTTTCATTGCATTAAACGTTTGATATGATTTAAGTTATTATTTGAAACTTTAGAGATATATGAAATGCTTTTATTATAGATGTTACATGTTAAAAATATTGGATTTGTTTTAGAGCCTTAACGTGTTTTTGTGAGATAAGGACACATGGCGGGTAGTAGTGCGACCCAAGTTTCAGAGCGTTAAAACTTAGATGGTATCAGAGCTTTAGGTTTTATGATTTTTAGAGACTCAAGTTTGAATCTATAGAGAATAGGTTCATGATCCTTATAAATTAAGTTTTGATCTATAAAGCATATGTTGTTGACCTTGGAGAGCTTAGGTAATGATCCTTAGCACTAAGCGATGATCAATAGACATAAGTTTGAAACAATAAAGTCTAAGATATGATCTTTAAAAGGATTAAGCACTGGATCTATATGATAGTAAGACATGAAGAGAGTGGGTAAAATATGGGGCATTTACTTAATTATGTAATTATTTTCTTATATTATTACTTTACTTGTATTCTTCTAACTACTAAGTTTTATATATGAATAGACCCCTTGTATAGTGGTATATGTGTATATACTTACACACTATGAAACTGACCTTGACTGATACTAACATAAGTAGATCCAGTTGTCTCTTCTTAAACAGAATGCCTCTAAGAAGAATTACTGGATCAAGAGCTAGCAGGGGTGCTAGACGGGACAACCCTAATGAGGAGGAAGTTTAGCACCCATAATAACAAGGGGAAAGAGGTCAGATGGCTGAAGAAACAGTTTAGCTATTGCATATTGTGAACCACCTAATGGGACTACTAGCACAACAACACCAAGCACCTAATGTCCTTCAACATAAGAATGCCAATGAACCTATTAGCTTTGATAAGTTCATAAAAGTGGCTAAGGAGTTTAACCCTAGAGTGGATGACCCAATTGAGGTTGAAGATTGGGTACAAGAGATTGAGAAGACCTTTGCTACCTTCTAGATACCAAAAGATAGAAAGGTGAATTATGCTGCATTCATGCTGAAGGGAACTGCAGCAAAATGGTGGGCTTCAATCCCTAAACTTGTAGGGGAGTGCATTAAACTGGGCAGTGTTTAAGGAGCTGTTTCATCAAAGACACTTGCCTAATAGCTCCAAAGATAGGATAGAGAATGATTACCACAACTGTGAGTAGGGGAATTGAACTGTTGAAGAGTGTGGGGCAGAGTTAAATCTCCTCATCCAGTTCCTTCTTAAAAATGTATGTAATGATGATAGGTCACGAGCCAGAAGAATCTTGAGAGGATTGGAATTGGACCTACAACTTGCAATAGGGGCCTTTCAGCTGAATACATACGCTGAAATGGTAGACAAAGCGAAGTTCCTTGAACAAAATAAGAAGATCACTAAATAACAGAAGAGCTGTAAAGCAGTAATAGCTCTAGGAAAAAGACCTACCTTTAGTAGAATGGTGCAAGACAGGGGTAAAAGACATCACTTGCTACAAAGTAGAACACCTAGAGTTGTAGCCGCTCCTCTCTAGATCAAGTAAGTGCCTTTGGCACTTACTACGACTAACACAGGCACTTACTACAACTAACACAAGTGCTAAATGTCCTAAATGTTACAGACCTCATGAGTTAAGAGAGTGCAGATGGTCGGATGGGGCATGCTTCTATTATGGGAAGACTGGGCACATTAGTAGACATTGCACTAAAAGGCCAGTTCTCCTAATCTTTTGTCATGTATGCAACCAAAGGGGACACAAGGTATTCAACTGTCCATAAGGATAAATCATAAATCAAGCAAGGCTAGTTAAATAAGCAACTAGACCTCTAGTGAGAGGATAGGGAAGTAGACCACAAGTAGGAGGTCTTAGACAAAGAGTTCCTACCAAGGTGTTCGCCATTCATCAACAACAACATTAGTGCATACCGGATGTAGACAACATTGCAGGTATACTTCCAGTACACTCTTGCAATGCATATGTACTATTTGATATGGGTGCATCTGTGTCTTATGTGTCTGAAAACTTTGTCTATGCATGTACTTTAGATGTTGAAAATATGTATGATTTCTTGGCTATTAGTACTCCTTTAGGAGTAGGAGGAAGAATAAATAAGATATGCAAAAGAGTGAGAATAGAAATACATGATAGAGTAATGCCAGCAAACCTCATGGTATTAGAAATTATAGAGTTCGACATCATTTTAAGTGTCAATTAGCTATTAAAATATCATGCCACTATTGACTGCCATAACATGGTGGTACAGTTTAATATACTCGAAGATGGATATTTTGAATACAAGCTAGAAGTGTAGAGACCCACTAGATTGCCTACCTATGAGATGTGGGGAAAAAGTGTACTGGCAACCATATTTGTTGAAGCTAGTGAAGAAGTTAAGATGGAAGAAGTGCAAATAGTGAGGGAATTTCTTGATGTGTTTCCAGAAGATCTTCCTGGTTTACCCTCAGCCAAGGAAATAGAATTCCATATAGACTTGGTACCAGGTATAATACCTATATCGAAACCGGTCTTCAGAATGGCACTAGTAGAATTGGAAGAATTAAGGAAACAATTACAGGAGTTACAAGATAATGGCTTTATAAGACCCAATGTCTCTCCTTGGGGTGTACCAGTCCTATTTGTGAAGAAAAAAGATGGAAGTATGAGACTCTGTATAAACTACAGGGAATTAAACAAGGTTACCATAAAGAATAAATATCCTCTTCCTAAGATAGATGACCTATTTGACTAGTTGTAGGAAGCTCAAGTGTTCTCCAAAATAGACTTAAGATCAAGTTATCATCAACTCAGAATCAGAGAAGAAGACATTAAAAAAAAAACATTTAAGACTAGATATGGGCACTACGAATTTCTGGTAATTCCTTTTGGACTAACGAATACATTGACTGCATTTATGGACTTAATGAACAGAGTATATAAAGATTTTCTAGATAAGTTTGTAATCGTCTTTATAGACAACATCTTGATATACTCTAAAAGTACTAAGGAGCATGAAGAGCACTTGAGACTAGTATTGGGCAAGCTACAAAATGAGAAGTTGTATGCCAAATTTAGTAAATGTGAATTTTGGCTAGAATAAGCAGTCTTCTTAGGTCATGTGCTTAATAGGGATGGTATATCTATGGACCCAGAAAAGGTGAGAGCAATAGTAGACTGGCAAAGACTGAAGATAATTACGGAGGTAAGAAGCTTCCTGGGTTTAGCAGGCTACTACATGAGATTTGTTGAAGGGTTTTCCAAAATAACAACTCCTCTTGCCAAACTGACAAAGAAGAATGTAAAGTTAGAATGGAATAACAGATGTGAAGTTAGCTTTTAGATGCTCAAAGAGGAACTAGTGACGATGCCAGTTTTGACTTTGCTTAAGAGTAGAGAAAAGTTTATAGTGTATAGCAATGCCTCAGTTTAAGGGTTAAGGTGTATATTGATGTAAGGTGGGCAGGTAATAGCATATGCATCTAGACAATTGAAGCCGTATGAAAAGAACTATCCAACTTATGACTTGGAATTGGCAATTGTAGTGTTAGCTTTCAAACTATGGAGGTACTACTTATATGGAGAAATGTGCAATATCTTCACTGACCATAGAAGCTTGAAGTACTTATTTATGCAAAAAGAGCTGAACATGAGACAAAGGAGATGGTTGGAGTTAATTAAGGACTATGGCTTGGAAATACAATACCATCCAAGAAAAGCCAATGTGGTGGCAAATGCCCTTAGTACAAAGAAACAGAGTAATACAGCTACTCTAATCACTTTACAAAAGGAGTTTATGGGGGATATGTGCAAAATGTAGTTAGAAATTTTGACACAAGAAGTGGGAGCAAAAATAGCTTCTTTAAGGATTTAGCCAACCATTGTGGACATAATTAAATTAAGTCAGAAGAAAGATAAGGATATTCAAGAGCTTAAGAGCAGAATGGAATAAAGAAAGGCACCATAATTCAACTTAGATGCTGAAGGGACCTTGAGGTACAAAATGAGACTGTGTGCCGAGGGATGCAGAATTAAAGAGAGAGATAATGAAGGAGGCGCATCATTCCGCTTACACAATACATCATGGGAGTACCAAAATGTATAAGGAAGTGAAGAGCTGTATTGGTAGAGAAACATAAAGAGAGAAATAGTAGAATATGTAGCTAAATGCCTCACTTGCTAGCAAATCATAATAGAACACCAGAGACCAACTGAAGAATTACAACCTCTTCCAGTACCGGAGTGAAAATGAGAGCATGTGACAATGAGTTTTGTTACAGCCCTCCTAAATACCAGAGATAAGTAAGATGCAACTTAGGTCATAGTGGACAAATTGATTAAGTCTGCTCATTTCATACCTATTAGAGTAAGATATAAATTTGGAGAAACTAGCTTAGATATACATACAAGAGATAGTCAGATTACATGGAGTGCTAGTGACAATCACTTTTGATAGAGATGCTAGGTTTATGAGTAGATTTTAGAGCAGCCTTCACAAGGCATTGGGAACCAAACTACAATTCAATATAGCATTCCACCCACAGACAGATGGTCAGTCTTAAGGGATTATACAAATACTGGAAGATTTGCTCAGGGCATGTGCACTAGACTTTGGAGGGAATTGGAATGAGCATATACCTCTAGTGGAGTTTGCCTATAATAACAGTTACCAAGAAACCATCCAGATGGCACCACATGAAGCTTTTTATGGAAGAAGGTGTAGATCCCCACTGCATTAGGATGAAGTGGGAGAAAGATAGATAATGATCTCGGATTAAATATTAAGAAGAACATGTTAATATATATAGATTTCCAATTAGATTAAGTCTAAGATTGGGAAGTGCTTAAGGCTAGGATCCAAGGTATGTGTAACTTGTGTGTTGTTTTGTGTTTGATTACGTTAGTACATGTTTTGAAATTGATTAAGTGAATGATTCGGTTTAAGTATTTAAGTGATGTTGTATGTGCTTGACTCAGCCTAAGGGCCCGTAGTGGTAGATCCCTAGGGAGCACCCTAATGATCCTTGTGTGACATTGTCCCTAGTGGAGTCATGTTTGGAAATGATCTAGCTTAGATGTTTTTCAAGTGTTTAAGTGTACATGGGTATAGGGCTTGTAGTGGTAGTTCCCATTACTAAGTCATACTCTAATGTGTTAAGTGTGTTAAGAGGGTCATGAGTACCCTATTGTTTGTTTGTGGACATAAATTATCTTAAGAAATGATTTTCTGTGTTTAAGTTCTACATGATGTATGTGATACTTGTCTATGTTTGTTTCATACGTATGTGTTTGTGTTATACGTACCGAGCATTAGCTCACCCTTCAAGGAACCATTTTTAGATGCAGGTGTTAAAGGAGATGAGAACCCAGAACATGACTTGGGTTTAGGTGAACTATAGAGAGAGGAAGACGAAGAGTACCATTATTATCATGGTGATTAATTTTTAGGAAAAATTTTGATGTTTAACTGTAATAGATAGTATCTATTGACGATGTTATTTTGGTGTTTAAATACTATCGTTGCGTTAGACGTTTGATATAGTTTAAGTTATTATTTAAAACTTTGGAGATATATGAAATGCATTTATTATAGATGTTATAGGTTAAAGAGTATTGTATTTATTTCAAAGCCTTAACATGTTCTTGTGAGATAAAGACATGTGGCAGACACTTGTGCTGCCAGGGTTTTGGGGTATTACAGAACTAGGAGCCAATACACTTCCTATCACTCTGTCCAAGGGGAGACCTCGCATGGAAGAAGGGAAAACCAAGGCAGAAAGGATACTACATGGAGATGAGCATTAGGGAGCATCTAAATCAAATCACATGTAGATTTTATCGAGCCCGAGAGCATAATAGAAGAACGTGCCCACATTGATACAATAATGGTAAATGATGGTTACCAATATACATTACATCACATTCGATATCACATTTGTGATGCTAATATTACCTTTTTCCCTTTTGCAGCTTAAGTGAATCCTCGACCACTTCATTGACTTTGTTTTGACATAGTAGAAGGGTGATTGTTTATAGAGGTTGATGATTCTTTTACATTTATATTTAAAGTTTTGCAATTAGATTCGAGGTTACATTAAATGTTAATTTCTTTAGACCATTGTTAATTTGTTTTCCCATATTCTAAATTATAATATTGTATATGTATATATTGCATGTGTAACAGAATTTGTTTTGCCATATAAATGCTAAGGTTATGTGCCAGACAGAATGCATAGCAATTCATTATGAAATGTAAAAATACATCAACTTGATCGTTCCTATCCCATCCTATCTCCTTCCCCTAGTAAATTGTCTAGCTAACCAAGCAAAGGTATTAGTTGGTTCATGAGATAGCCTTAGACGTGGAGCAGGAGGAGCTTCAAACTCTTGTGTTGGATGTTGCTGGAGAGTATCATCAAATTCTCATCGAGTTACAAGACCCCACTTTATAGGCTAAGTTAATAATTCACCCTGGTATATCGGTTGTTTTCTAAAGTGTTTCTTTTGTAGAGTCGGTGGTGTTAAGATAAGACCACTTTTAGAATGTTGATGTGGTGTCTTATATTGGTTAAAAATTAACCTCGAGCTAGCATACATCACATCAGAATCAATCAAGATCCGTTGGTCCTGCATTGGATTTTATTATGTCTCACCCCTGTTTTGGGGTCATTGTCGTCCCACCATCCGTCACTACACAGGAATTGGTTGTGCCTCCACCTCCACCTCTTAGGTATTTTGTTGTTGCGCCTATAAATATAGCGTTACCCCTCCGTGGTGATGCTCAAAATAAAGATCTTAAGCAGCTATTCTCATGGTCGTGTCTAGATCTAACGATAAGCAAATTTATCATAACATTTCACTTCACAAGTATGAACAAAATGTAAATTAAATAAGAAACAGTCATGCAATTATTCACTTACGGAGTGTTGATGTAAATTGTATGTACTAGAAATCCAAGAAAAGCCCATGTGTATCCAATATATCGCCGATTGATTGATCCATACCATTGCATGTAATTGTCATGCACACTACTAGGGCCCTCAATATAAACCACTCAATTAACCCACTGTTCCCACATGCTTATATACATTGCATGTTGGGCCAACCAATCAACATCAATCTACCTTAGTAAGTCGATTTGATGGAGCTCCAATTACATGTTCACCGGCTGTAAGATATTGAAATACTTGTGATGGAGCTCTAGTTACAATATAATGAATTGCAAGGGGGGGAAAATAGGTTATTGAAATACTTGTGACATGTTTTGCATGTCTAACACATCCTGATATGCATCAACAACGTGAGTTGGGTGATACAAAGTGTTCCTCCCCATGTTCCAACGTGCTGCTAATGGACATAAAATCTATTCCAAGCTCTTACCTATAGGAGAATGGTAGTCCTTCCAATCTTGTATGCCAACGGTGATGACGTGACATAAAGTTGGTGATATAACCACACTATACATCCTAGCAATGTCGAAATGCTCTAACAATGGTAACCATACCGCATGGATGAGGACGCTGGATTTATTAGCAAAGATAAATCCCCCTAGCAGCTGCATTATGTACACATGCGTATATCGATAGATTTGCTTAGCATAAGTGTTAGGTGGGAGTATCTAGAATAAATCACACAGCCACGTCAAGTTGATGCGACCCCCTCCCCCCACCCCCTATCGCTAGGCTTCGACCTCACCCCCCAACAATTCTTCACATATCGTACCCCAATTCAGGCAACTACTCCTTGTAACTGCCTGACTATTAATAGAGTCTTAACTAGATCTTCACATCCTATAGGGTAATGGTAAACTCCCATGTTGGCACATGAAATATGTGCGTCTTTAACCTCCATCACTCCACCAATGCTGTAATCATGTGCCAATCTAATGGCATGAATGATAAGTCATTCGCATCTTCAAATCCCGCCAAATGCAGGTATGAATCTATTCGAGGATCGAGGGGGATGGTGCACTTGTGCCAATGGAGTGACAACTCACGGTGTCGAACAACGAAGGTTGTTTAAACCTATAATTGTAACAACTGAAATGTTATATTATTTGTAATGCAACATAAACTAATCAACAAATGAAAGGTCGTTTACCTCTCTATTCTAGATGACATGTGATCGATGTCCCTCCTGTTGCGTCAAGACTAAAGGATCAAAGGGCTTTAGGCTCCATTTATTATGCAAAAAAAGAATATATATTAAAAAAAATTAGTATATGTTACCATTAATATGAAAATATTAATTAACGACTTATTAGCAATTATTTACTATTTAATTAATAGTTAATTAACAATAACTAAAGTTTATACCTACTTTTACAATAACAGACAAAGATGTTAGATGTACAATCAACACCAAATTTTTTTAGTAATTAATTTCATTACGAGTAATTAATGACATATCAACAACTAATTACTATTAATTAATTTTTAATTAATAACAACTTAATTTTGCAACTACTTTCTCAAAAAACACACAAACATAAACATATTATATTTACAATTAACATAAAATTTCTCACTAATGATACTAAATGATAGATTAGTGATTAATTACTCTTAATTAACGGTTAATTAATAACGACTTAATTTGAAAACAACTTCTATAATAAAAAATAAACGTATTACATTAATAATCAATGCAAAATTTTTCACTATTTAATTTTCTAATAATTAATTAATAACACATTAACGACTAATTGCTATTAAGTAATGGTTAATTAAAAGCAACATAATTTTACACACAAACATATTACATTTGTAATTAACACAAAGTTTTTTCACTAATTAATTTTATAACAATTAATTAACGATATATTAATGATTAATCACCTTTAATTAATAGATCATTAATAACTAAATTTTATAACTAATTGCACATAAACATACAAATATTTTACATTTGCAATGAACATAAAATTTTTTAATAATTGATTTTATAAAAATTAGTTAATGACATAATAATGACTAATCACCTTCAATTAGCATATCATTAATAACTACGTAATTTTATAACTAATTGTAAAAAGAACATACAAATATTTTACATTTACAGTCAATACAAAATTTTTTACTAAATATTTTTCTAAAAATTAATTACTTACATATGAACGACTAATTACTACTAATTAACGGTTAATTAACAACTACTTTTACAAAAATACATTATAATAACACATAAAGAAAATTCATTAGTTCATTGTAGTGTTACTTTATAATAACTTTTATAGATTTGTAGAATTCCATTACGGTAAAAAAAAAAAAAAAAAAAAAATTCTCAATACAGTTGCACTGAAGGTGCAAACCTCATTCATTTTGTTAAGTATTTTACTTAAAGGTACAAATTGAGTCTATGTTTTCAAAATTTATTTCAAGAATAATTATATAAGTACAATATTTATGAAATATTTTTTAAAAATACTATATTTAAAAGTATTATCTTTTTTCCGTACAAGAAAAGGGCAATGTTATTATGTAATGCAAAATGCCTAGTACTGTACCTCTATCCATCCACATATGCATGCAGTGAAATTGTAGAGATTGCATTTATACGTTGCTTTCTATCAGTTCCTATTTCCTGTTTTTTTTTTTTCCCTCTTTGCTTTTCGTTCTCACACCTATATGCTCGGTCTCCAAGGAAAGAAGCTAGAGAGTGAAAAGTAATGAGAAGACATAAAGAAAGTAAAGAAAATATGAAGAAAGTAAAGAAGGAGGAAGGGGAGAGAGAGACTACACCTTCTCATACAAGGATATTATGACTTCTCTTGACGGCATATATCCCATCAAACTGGTTAGTATATTAAATCAAATGTAGAAGTTATTATAACCTCACATTAGGGATTTAAAAAAAAAAAAGAAAAAAGAGAGTCAGAAAGAAAACACAAAGAACTAATAGTAGGCTCATATAAAGAAAAAATATTTTAAAATACTGATAAACAAATTCAATTATACCACCGTCATCCTTGAATCAACTAAGTCTACAATAATTAACATTTAATTAACAACAACTAAAGTTATACCTACTTTTACAGTAATAGACAAAGATATTACATGTACAATCAACACCAAAATTTTTTAGTAATTAATTTCATGATGATTAATTAATGACATATCAATGACTAATTACTATGAATTAATTATTAATTAATAATAATGTAATTTTATAACCACTTTCTCAAAAAACACACAAACATAAACATATTAAATTTACAATTAACATAAAATTTCTCACTAATGGTACTTAATGACAGATTAATAACTAATTACTCTTAATTAACAATGACGTAATTTGACAACAACTTCAATAATAACAAATAAACAGATTATATTTACAATTAATACAATATTTTTCACTATTTAATTTCCTAATAATTAATACATTAATGACTAATTGCTATTAAGTAATAGTTAATTAAAAGCAATGTAATTTTACAACTAATTATACAAAAACACACAAACATATTACATTTGAAATTAACACAAAGTTTTTTCACTGATTAATTTTATAACAATTAATTAATGATATATTAATGATGAAGCACTTTTAATTAACGGTTATTTTATAACTAATTTTACATAAACATACAAATATTTTACATTTGCAATCAACATAAAATTTTTTAATAATTGATTTTATAATAATTAGTTAATGACATAATAATGACTAATCACCTTCAATTAACATATCATTAATATCTACCTAATTTTATAACTAATTGTACAAAGAGCGTACAAATATTTTACATTTACAATCAACACAAAATTTTTTGCTAATTATTTTTCTAACAATTAATTACTTACATATGAACGACTAATTTCTTGCTAATTAACGGTTAATTCACAACAACTTAATTTAACCACTACTTTTACAAAAATACATTATAATAACACATAAAGAAAATTCATTTGTTTTTTGTAGTGTTACTTCATAATAATTTTTATAGGTTTGTAGGATTCCATTATGGTAAAAAAAAAAAAATTCTCAGTACAATTGCACTAAAGGGGCAAACCTCATTCATTTCTTCAAGTATTTTACTTAAAGGCACAGATTGAGTATGTGTTTTCAAAATTTATTTTAAGAATAATCATTTAAGTATAATATTTATGAAATATTTTTAAAAAATACTATATCAAAAAGTATTATCTTTTTGTCATACAAGAAAAGGGCAATGCTGTTATGTAATGCAAAATGCCTATTACTCCACATCTGTCTATCCACAGATGCATGTAGTGAAATTGCAAAGACTGCATTGATACATTGCTTTCTTTCGGTTCCTGTTTCCTTTTTTCTTTTTTTTTTTCCCCTCTTTGCTTTTCCTTCTCACACCCATATGCTTAGTCTCTAAGGAAAGAAGCTAAAGAGAGAAAAGTAATTGTTAAGTTCTCTTCTTAGAAGTTTTGATGATAACAACAGTATACCTTTTAGTATATTGATGTGAAACAAATTTTCTTGGGTCAAATAGTTTTTTCTTAATCAAATAATTGATGTTTGGTCAAACAGTATGAGATCTTTTATATTGATAATCAGTTTTATGTAGAAACTTAAATTCATTATATTTATTTGTCATGAAATATAATTGTTGTGCTGATGAAGGCCTAACTCCACTGAAATTAGATGTAATTGGGAATACATCTAATCCGTTCCATAAAGGATTTCTTGAGTACATGGGTTTTATATTTTGTTAGCATGTTATTCACTTAGTTGTGTTTTAAATAATTTTCATATGTCTGAAATTAGCTCAGGTTTTTAGAGTTTTTAATATACAAAAAGTAATAACATGTTTTCTCAAATTATCATGAGAAGGAGATTCTTTTTCGAAAGAAAAATTTTACTATCAAAATCTCCAACATTCCTTGCTGATCTCGTGGAAAGTTATATATACCTAATCTCCTAATATTATGTGTTTAAATTATAACTAAATTGTGTGGTATATCTATTTTAGATACTAATAGATTTTATTCAAAGTATATCGCACAATATCAAGAAAAGATTTTTTTTTTTCTAAGTTTATCCGCTTTAAGATATCTCTGCAACTCTTGGAGAAACAGATGTCTTCATTATCTTTTATCTTCGCTTCAACAGAAAAAGAACTAAAGTTAGAAGATGTATTCATTCAGGGTGTTGAAATATTTGAAATCTCATATCTCAAAAAATTAGGAATAATGAAGCTCTAAACGGAAATTTTCAAACAGTTAAATTATGTTTGTTTGTTTTTATCTATTGAAGAAATAGCTATATATCTTCCACAGGTTTAGAGGAAAGGGATAATAACAACAATAAGAAGGAGAGAAGAAAAACAGATATTAGAAAGCAAGAAAATTATTCAGAAAATACGAGCTGAAATTTTTCTATCAAAGCTTCTATTTTGATTTAGTCAGACAATACTTAAATAGTCATATTTTTAATCAGGTGATATTCTATATAGAATTCTTATTTAAAATCTGATATGTTCTTGAGCTTAATACTTTGAGTTTCCATTGTAACTTGACTTTGAAAATCTCTTTACTCTATGTTGAGTTTGATTAAGAGTTAGTTGAGAGGATTACATATAATCTTGTAGATCTGTGTTTAGCCAAGAGTGATAGACTTGTGAGATAGAGCTAGATTTGATTAGTGTTTGTAATTTCTTTCATTGACTTAGTGGAACGATTGGTGTAGATAACCAGATCCCCAGCAGTGAAGTTGGAAGAGAGAATGTACTCAAAAGGAGGAACCTCTATAAAATTCACGACTCTTTTACTTATGCACTTTATTTATTAATTGTGTAATTTATCATTGCAAATCATTGATCATAATCCATATCTAATATTAATTCACTTGAATCTCCTTAAGAAAAATATTCAATTGAAGCTTCACATTGTTTTAAAGAAAAGCTTCTCTTCTAAAGAAGTTTTAAGTTTAATTTTGCTAAGTGTTTTTCAAAAAGTTTTAAAAGCAAACAATTCTCCTGTCCTCTCTTGTTTGCATAATTGGGACCAATAGTAATGAGAAGACAAAAAGAAAGCAAAGAAAATATGAAGTAAAGAAGGAGGAATGGGGGAGAGAGACTACACATTCTCATACAAGGATATTATGACTTTTCTTCAGAGCATATATCCCATCAAACTGGTTAGCATATTAACTCAAATGTAGGAGGGGTCCTATAAAGACAAGTTATTTTAAAATACTACTTATAAATAAACTCAAATTTACCACTATCCTCCTTGAATCGACCGGGTCTACAATAATTAACAATAACTTTTGTTTATACCTACTTTTACAGTAACAGACAAAGATATTACATGTTCAATCAATACCAAAATTTTTTAGTAATTAATTTCATCACGATTAATTAATGACATATCAACAACTAATTACTATTAATTAATTGTTAATTATAATTTTATAACTACTTTCTCAAAAAACACACAAACATAAACATATTACATTTACAATTAACATAGAATTTCTCACTAATGGTAATTAATGATAGATTAGTGACTAATTACTCTTAATTAATGGTTAATTAATAACGACTTAATTTGACAACAACTTCTATAATAATAAATAAACGTATTACATTTACAATCAATACAAAATTTTCACTATTTAATTTTCTAATAATTAATTAATAACACATTAATGACTAATTGCTGTTAAGTAATAATAAATTAAAAAGCAATATAATTTTACAACTACTTATACAAAAACACACAAACATATTACATTTTTAATTAACACAAAGTTTTTTCACTAATTAATTTTACTACAATTAATTAATGACATATTAATGATTAAGCACCTTTAATTAATAGATCATTAATAACTACTTAATTTTATAACTAATTGTACATAAACATACAAATATTTTACATTTGCAATCAATATAAAATTTTTTAATGATTGATTTTATAATAATTAGTTAATGACATAATAATGACTAATCACCTTCAATTAACATATCAATAATAACTACCTATTTTTGTAACTAACTGCACCAAGAACATACAAATATTTTATATTTGCAATCAACACAAAATTTTTTACTAATTATTTTTCTAACAACTAATTACTTACATATAAATGATTAATTATTGCTAATTAATGATTAATTAACAACAACTTAATTTAACAACTACTTTTACAAAAATACATTATAATAACACATAAAGAAAATTCATTTGTTCTTTGTAGTGTTACTTCGTAATAAGTTTTATAGGTTTGTAAGATTCCATTATGGTAAAAAAAAAAAAAAATCTCAATACAATTGCACTAAAGGGGCAAACCTCATTTGTTTCTTCAAGTATTTTACTAGAAGGCATAAATTGAGTATGTGTTTTCGAAATTTATTTTAAAAATAATTATTTAAATATAATATTTATGAAATATTTTTGAAAAATACTATATTTAAAAGTATTATCTTTTTGTCATACAAGAAAAGGGCAATGCTATTATGTAATGCAAAATGCCTATTACTCTACAAATGTCCATCCATGGAGGCATGCGGTGAAATTGCAGAGACTGCATTGATACGTTGCTTTCTTTTGGTTCCTATTTCTTTTTTCTTTTTTTCTCCTCTTTTCTTTTACTTCTCACACCCATATGCTCGGTCTCCAAGGAAAGAAGCTAGAGAGAGAAAAGTAATGGGAAGACAGAAAGAAAGCAAAGAAAATA
The DNA here is from genome assembly GCA_037954665.1 of Laguncularia racemosa. Lineage (NCBI taxonomy): Eukaryota > Viridiplantae > Streptophyta > Magnoliopsida > Myrtales > Combretaceae > Laguncularia > Laguncularia racemosa. Next base: position 4,837,965 of record JBBMOL010000049.1, read on the forward strand.
TGAAGAAAGTAAAGAAGAGGAAGGGGAGAGAGAGACTATACCTTCTCATATAAGGGTATTATGACTTCTCTTGAGAGCATATATCCCATCAAACTGGTTTGTATATTAAATCAAATATAGGAGTTAATATAACCTCACGTTAGGGATTTGAAAAAAAAAAAAAAGAGAGAGAGAGAGAGAGAGAAAAACACAAAGAACTAATAATAGGGTCCTATAAAGACAAGTTATTTTAAAATACTGCTTATAAACAAATTCAATTTTACCATTGTCATCCTTGAATCGGCCAAGTCAACAATAATTAACATTTACTTAACAACAGCTAAAGTCTATACCTATTTTTATAATAACAAACAAAGATATTATATGTACAATCAACATAAAAAAAAATTAGTAATTAATTTCATGATGATTAATTAATGACATATCAACAACTAATTACTATTAATTAATAAAAACTTAATTTTATAACTACTTTTGCAAAAAAAACACACAAACATAAATAAATTACATTTACAATTAACATAAAATTTCTCACTAATGGTACTTAATGACAGATTAGTGACTAATTACTCTTAATTGATGGTTAATTAATAACGACTTAATTTGACAACAACTTCTATAATAACAAATAAACATATTACATTTATATTCAATACAAAATTTTTCACTATTTAATTTTCAAATAATTAATTAATAACACATTAATGACTAATTGTTGTTAAGTAATAGTGAATTAAAAGCAATGTAATTTTACAACTATTTATACAAAAACACATAAACATATTACAGTTGTAATTAACATAAAGTTTTTTCATTAATTAATTTTATAACAATTAATTAATGATATATCAATGATTAATCACTTTTAATTAACAGATCATTAATAATTACTTAATTTTATAACTTAGTGTATATAAACATACAAATATTTTACATTTGCAATGAGCATAAATATTTTTAATAATTGATTTTATGAAAATTAGTTAATGACATAATAGCGACTAATCACCTTCAATTAACATATCATTAATAACTACTTAATTTTATAACTAATTGTACCAAGAACATACAAATATTTTACATTTGCAATCAATACAAAATTTTTTATTAATTATTTTTCTAACAATTAATTACTTACATATGAATGACTAATTACTACTAATTAATGGTTAATTCACAACAATTTGATTTAACTACTTTTACAAAATACATTATAATAACATATAAAGAAAATTCATTAGTTCTTTAAGGTGTTACTTCGTAATAACTTTTATAGGTTTGTAAAATTCCATTATAGTAAAAAAAAAAAAAATTCTCAATATAATTGCACCGAAGGTGCAGACCTCATTCGTCTCTTCAAGTATTTTACTTGAAAGTGCAGATTGAGTCTATGTTTTCAAAATTAATTTTAAGAGTAATTATTTAAGTATAATATTTATGAAATATATTTGTATAATATTTATGAAATATGTTTTAAAAATACTATATTTAAAAGTAATATCTTTTTACCGTATAAGAAAAGGGCAATGCTGTTATGTAATGCAGAATGCCTAGTACTGTATGTTTGTCCATCCACAGACGCATGCAATGAAATTGCAAAGACTGTATTGATACATTGCTTTCTTTCGGTTCCTATTTACTTTTTATTTTCTCTTTGCTTTTCCTTCTTGCTCCCATATGCTCGGTCTCTAAGGAAAGAAGCTAGAAAGAGAAAAGTAATGAGAAGACAGAAAGAAAGTAAAGAAAATATGAATAAAGTAAAGAAGGAGGAAGGGGAGAGAGAGACTACACCTTCTCATATAAGGATATTATGACTTCTCTTTAGAGCATATATCCCATCATATTGGTTAGTATATTAAATCAAATATAGGAGTTGTTATAACCTCACATTGGGGATTTGAAAAAAAAAAGAGAGAGAGAGAGAGAGAGAAAGAAAACACAAAGAACTAATAGTAGGGTCCTATACAGACATGTTATTTTAAAATACTAATAAAAAAATTAAAATTTACCACTGTCATCCTTGAATCGATCAGGTCTACAATAATTAACATTTAATTAACAACAACTAAAGTTTATACTTACTTTTACAGTAACAGACAAAGATATTATATATACAATCAACACCAAAATTTTTTAGTAATTAATTTCATGACGATTAATTAATGACAGATCAACGACTAATTACTCTTAATTGATTGTTAATTAATAACAACATAATTTTATAACTACTTCCACAAAAAACACACAAACATAAACATATTACATTTACAATTAACATAAAATTTCTCACTAATGGTACTTAATGATAGATTAGTGATTAATACTCTTAATTAATAGTTAATTAACAACTTCTATAATAACAAATAAATATATTACATTTACAATCAATACAAAATTTTTACTATTTAATTTTCTAATAATTAATTAATAACACATTAATGACTAATTGCTGCTAAATAACAGTTAATTAAAAGCAACGTAATTTTACAACTATTTATACAAAAACACACAAACATATTACATTTGTAACTAACATAAAGTTTTTTCACTAATTAATTTTATAAGAATTAATTAATGATATATTAATAATTAACCACCTTTAATTAATAGATCATTAATAATTTCTTAATTTTATAACAAATTGTACATAAATATACAAATATTTTACATTTGCAATCAATATAAATTTTTTTAATAATTGATTTTATAATAATTAGTTAATGACATAATAACGACTAATCAACTTCAATTAATATATCATTTATAACTAATTGTACAAAAAACATACAAATATTTTACATTTACAGTCAATAAAACATTTTTTACTAATTATTTTTCTAACAATTAATTATTTACATATGAACGACTAATTACTGCTAATTAACAGTTAATTAAAAACCACTTAATTTAACAACTACTTTTACAAAAATACATTGTAATAACACATAAAGAAAATTCATTAGTTCTTTGTAATATTACTTCATAACAACTTTTATAGGTTTGTAGGACTCCATTATGGGAAAAAAAAAATCTTAGTACAATTGCACTGAAGGTACATACCTCATTTGTTTCTTTAAGTATTTTACTTGAAGGCACAAATTGAGTTTGTGTTTTCAAAATTTATTTGAAGAATAATTATTTAAGTATAATATTTATGAAATATTTTTTTAAAAATACTATGACTTCTCATACAAGGATATTATGACTTCTCTTGATAACATATATCCCATCAAACTAGTTAGTATATTAAATCAAATGTAGGAGTTATTATAACCTCCCATCGGGGATTTGAAAAAAAAAAAAAATAGAGAGATAGAGAGAAAGAAAACACAAAGAACTAATACTAAGATCCTATAAAGACAAGTTATTTTAAAATACTATTTATAAACAAATTCAATTTTACCACTATCATCCTTGAATTGACTAAGTCTACAATAAGGAACTTGTGGTGGTGGATACACAATGATATTAGCGACTACATAAAGAACAATATAATAGACAAATAGCCTACTGTGGACTCTGAGTAGCTAGGAAGTCGAGATTTGTTTTTTCTTTCTTTCTTTTTTCTTTTTTTTTTTCCATAAACCGATGCCAAACATTTTCCTTTGATACAATTTTAGTTTTCAATAAATAAAAGATTGACATTTTGTTATGGAGGCACTAGGCAATGAGGGGCCTGGGCCTATTGATTATATTCAATATGTTTAGCTCGTGGTCTTTGACGTGACAATGCAGAAAACTCGTTATTTTAGTAAATGTGAGGGATAACTATAAATGCACCTCTTCGGCTACTAATATGATAGGCTTTTAAATTTTTAAGTATGATTTTTTTTTCTATAACTTTTCAAAATGTATGAATAGTCCTTATTAAAGCTCCGAAGTTATGGAATTTTATTAGTGGCTAGGGTTTGTTTACATATTTTTAAAAATTAAAAAAATATAAAATTATGTTTTAAAAATTTATAAGATTTATCTACACCTAAAGAATAATTTAAGAATGTATTGTTGATTGTTGGTTCTCATTTTCGAAATGTCATAACATAATACACTTCTTTCTAGTTTCACAACTATTTTTGTTGCCATGATAAATTTCATGAATGCATTCTCATTGTAAATTTTCTTAAACAATTATAATTCCCGTCATGCTAATGGGCTGGACCTGGAGCTACTACATATCGTGTTTAAAAAGTTAGGATAAATCGTGGATAATTATAATAATAATGGATGATATCGAATACTTGAAAAGAAGAGATCAATGGACATTAATTTTATGAGCATGATGTATTCAACTTATGACACTAATAGAATTTTAATTTTATCCAATATAATCTGTTTCTCCTTGTCAACGTCCCAAAACAATTCATACCTCTGCTCAACTTTTCCCCAAATTGATGCCAAAGAAGAAGTTGAGACAATTCTTCTTTAGCAACTCGTTATTTGCTGGGTTTAGACGAATCGGCTCTAATAGAAAAAAAAAAAAAAAAAAAAAAAACTCAAACTCCAGCTTAATCCCATTTAAAATATTCAAAATTTGGGCTCAACTGAGTTGGAAGTTTTAAAATTGAGCTTCATTTAGTTAAACTTGTTTAGATTCTACTATTGAAAAAAAAAACATATATTTTCTTTTATTAAAACTCAAATCCATATTAAACTTAATAAAACTTGATCATATATTTAAATTTAATTTGAGTTTGAATAAGTTTACAAGATCATGAAGTGAAGTATGTTCACACTTTAGCTCATTTCAATAGATTATTTAAGTACTTTGATTTTGTGCTTAACAGCTGTAACCAAATGAACATAAACAAATATCCAATCAAACTTAAATAACTTACAAATAGTTTTGGTTAATTTACAAGATGCCTACTTTTTTACAAAGGAAATTGGGGTTTTTATGCATTAAAAGAAAGGGAGAGGCTTTGTTTTTTTTTTTTTGTTAAGTCAACTTACTTGGAGTTTTGGTCCATGTGGACACAAGATAAAGGCCCCAAAAAGGAGGTTTATATCAAATCTTTTGAATCGTAAAATCAAATTTTAAATCGAGGTTTTCAATTTATGATTAACTGGTCATAATGGTAGTGGTTGGTTAAAGAAGGGAACAATATTAGTGAGAATCCAGTAAAATAATTACAACGAAATTCCTTCCGCATAAATAATGTCATGAACATAGAATTGACATAGTTTAAATTTTAAAACATGACTTTAGTCCTAGACAGTTAAAACATAAATCGACAACATTGGTTGAATTAACATAATTTAAAACATGATTTTATTCCTATATTGTTAAAATATGACTTACACAAATCGACACCACTGAAGACATATGGCATAACTGGAAACTAATATATGTAAACCCCTTCTAGCATATATATATATATATATATATATATGGATAGAGAGAGAGAGGGAGAGAGAGATTGTTTATAACATTTATGACATTTATTTATCCATATGCTTCTAATCATATTTTACCATTTATAAGTTAATTAACAAAATAAAATGAACATAAAAGATTCTTCATAATAGCATGTGACTAGTAGATAAAAAAAAAAATGGAGAGACATGAAACCTTAGTTTGACACATCTAAAATAAAGGAGAGAATAAAATTTTTAAATCCCCAAAGGATATCTCAATAAGTCTTTTAACTAATTACACACTATCATATATAAAGAATATTTTATGCAGGTATCACTTAGGGAGTTATTTCACTTCTTTCTTTTGCTATGAAATAAAAGGGGGAAAAATGCAAATAAGCAAATAGAACTTTACTTATCATGCTATTTAATGTTTATATTTAGTTGTATTTGATTACACTTACGTATTTTATATTCGTTTAAATCAACCATTAAATTTTGCGTTTGCAATAATTAAAGAATTTGAACTCCAATTAAGATATTAGTTTATTAAACAAATAGAGAATTACATTTCAATATATTTAACTAAGAGCTTATTTTGGGGGGGGAAAAAGGAGTTTATGTAGTTTTTGAATCCCATTTTTTTTCTTTGTCAAATTACAACTCAATCGATAACTCCATTAGCCAAGTTTCTAAATTTGCCATGGCTAAATTCATATATCGATTTGGAGGCAAATAGAGCTTGATTGAATTTTAATGCAAGTATATACATATATATCTTTGTATGTGTGTACATGAGTGTGTGCGCATGCATGTGTATTATCATATTTTTCGAAAAGATTTTAGGAACTTAATATAATCTAGTAACTTGGGTCCTTCCATTCTCTCACTATAATGAAAATGGTGACCTTCTATATCTATGGATCTAAATATATATTTTTTTGGTAAATTTCAAATGCATCCTTTTATATTTACTTTATGCGCATTAAATTCTCTTACATTTAAGATTGTGCATTTGAACCCCCAATTGTTTAAAAAAAAAAAGTACATTTAGTTTGGCATCTAAATGCACCTTTCTTAAAGATTTAAGGGTTTTAACGCACAATTAGGAGTGGACCTAAGGAAGGCTGATGGAGGCCACAACTCCCTAAGTCTGAAAAAATATTAATTGTTAAATTTTACTAAAAGGGAAAAATGTATATTATATATATATATATATATATTTAAAAAGAAATATATAATAAAATTTTATAGATAATTAAGTGGTAAGACATGTTATATATATATATGGTCATAAATTGAAATATCATAAGAACTAATTTACTTTTTCAAAAGCATTTATTTTATGTTAATTAAACAACAATCTTTTTCTATTTTTTTTTTAATTTTTTTAATAGTAATTAATAACTTTAAATATCAAAAATTAAAAACCATCACGGCATTCTTGATTATTTTTTCAAAAATTTAAAATTTCCTTTTTATTTAAATATTAAATAAAATTAGGATACACTCATTAGGGAAAAAAAGAAGAAGAAGAAGAAGAAAATTTTGGTTCCTAGCTATATTGTTTTGGTCCACCCTTATGTACTATATCAAAGATAAGGGGCTAAGTGCATATAAGAAAACATAAAGGGATATATATATATATATATATATTAAGATTTAAGAGTTTTAGCATATAAGAGGATTAAGTGCATATGAGCTAGGGTGTATATGCAATTTACTCTTTATTTTTTTTATTGGTTATCTTTTCTTTTACATTTGTTTGAGATTTAATTTGAGTGAAAGCATCCCTTTTGTCTTTTGGAAGTAGATGATGAGCGGATGAGTTCCTTTAAATGTCTCTTATGTTAAAAGTAAACACTGTACGATCTTCTCGAAGGCCCAAAGTTACGAGGATCGATGTCCTTTCCTTTTGGACCGCAAGTGATTCCTGTATGCATAATCCATTGACCCAAATGGTCGAGCAAACCGAAAAAGATTTAAAAAAAAAAAAAAACCAAGTTAAAAGTTATTATTTCTTCCATTCCAGTTGGGCTCTTTGTGGAAAACCAATGATTAAAAAAAGTTTAGCAAACTATTTAGGGCAGGAAGCATTTGTATTTTGCTTCTCTCTAATGAGTACCCAAAACTGTTTTACATTATCATATCCATGATAATAATCAATAACAATAAATTAATTCATTCATTCATAAATATAATATCAATTTTTCTTGTCGCGAATACAATAAAAAAATAACACTTACAATTGAATAGATAAGTGAATTATGAGGAATTTGTATTTAATTAATGCATATTCACGAAGTAGAAGAATAATATAAGAAAAAAATGTAAAAAAAAAAATGATTTGATGGTATGGGAAAATAGAAGGTTGAAGAAGAATAACAAACACGTAGGACAATTGGATCGAGCTAGTTGATTATGGTCCATTGCAATTGGCTATAGGCCCAGGGCGTTCAACTAGCTTTCTAGATAGTCAGACAGCTTTTCCTGCTCCTGATTTTAACTTTTAACTTTATTACATCTTCACCTACTGCTTTAATCTTGAGTCTTGTATAAATTCGAAAACATACAACAAATTGACTTCAATTTTAACAATTCAACATGCACAATCACTGGATCTCGAACCACTTGCAATTGCAGCTTCTCTGATGGTGGCTTACCTTACCCAAAATTAAACTAGTTTGTATAAAATCATTATATATTAGAAGGCTTAAAATCTAGTATGTAATGAAAGAAATTACTTAAATGTTAAGAAAATACAAAATAAAAGCAGCTGTTTTTAAAAATGGATCACTACAGGCCCATAATGATCAACTGGCAATTTGGATCGTCAATCAATAATGCTAACACAACGGTTTACAACTTAAAAATAAGGGAGAATTCAAACAACATTCATCTAGTTAAAATAAATATTTAAGTGTACTTAAAAATTTTCATAAGTAAAAAACATATATAATTATTTATGAAAGTTTGGTTATAGTTGTTGATACTGAGTTTGTACCAAAATTATAACAACTATTTGAAATTAATTGATTAATATTGTTTATTCAATTTATGAAATTATTTTGCAATGTGCATGTTGATGGACCTAAGATTGAGTGAACATTCTCTACGTATTTTCAATTTTATTAAATTGAGTTTTTATGTCCTTCAAGCGGGATAAGTGAGAAAAGCGATTTTAATTTTATATTTATTTTAGTTTGCATACCCATGAATGAAATTTAAAATTAGTGTCTCTACTATCTTACTAAAATATTTAACAGTTTGTTAATTTTGAAAACATTTGAAGGTTCATTAAATTTTAGAAGACGTGGCGGATAGAGGGTGATAGATATCTAAGTCTTAAGGCCTAAAAGCTTACAAAATACAAATATAGAGTAAACAGATCATAGAGTCACAAGTAACTCCTATAATAAGTCTAATACAGTACCCAAAACATAAATACTAAGTCTACATCAAAAACTAAAAATCAGTAGTAATAATCCTCGTAATTTAGGTCCTTACACTCATTGTTGTACTCCTTTTTGAAGTGAAAACCTAATGAATCATAAAGGGAATCCATCACACAGTCCTGAATTGAAAAAAAAATGCGTGAGCCACAAGACCTAATATATAGTAACACAAAACATACACAGAGATGTTAAATAGGCCTATGTTGTAATGCAACAAATATTCATAGAGTTTATTTTATCCCATTTAAAGTAAATAGTTAGTGTTAGAGCACTCATAACTCTAAACAACATGATAGGAGAGCTAGGGTCTAATTCCATCACAATAGCAATCAAGGGTTGACAGGAGTAGTTAGACTCAATGTTGTGAAACCGAAAACCTAGTAACATTGTCTAGGTGACCTCATTGTTATGTAGTTTTCACTTATCACAATTTAACTATATTGTGTTGTTTGTTAAGACTCATAACCTTAAATGACTTTTGATATACCTTTTCTTTGCTATGTTACCCATTATTTGATGCAATTTCACTTATTAGCTACTTATCAAGTCATTCTTTGATAGCCTAAGTGCCTAATCTATCGGAGTTACTAAACTAAAATGATAGCTTTAGTCCAAACCCAGGGCATCACTCTTTAGCCCAAGTCAACCATGCAAACCAGCACCTAGAAACTTAACCAAGTATGTTTTTAGTTCAATTTGACTTCTTAGTCTAGCAAGCTACTTACCTAGAAAGATTAGAGGTTTTCAAGTTAAAGTCCAATTTTCCATTTGAGTAAGTTGAGTCGATTTTATGTATTAAAAGAGAAAACTTAACTTAGATGATTGTTTTAAGTATATGGTACAATGCTAAGGTTGGTTTAAATTATTTAGGGCCCAGACTAGTTATGAGCCTACTAAAGGTTATAAAGACTGAATTAGCTTTTTGTCTAATTTTGCTTAAATCATTTTGAGTTTATTCACTTAAGCCTATCATATTGCCTAAGTCTAAGTCTAAGTTTAGATTTGATTAAGACTTAACTAAGATAATTGGGCCCTTAAATAAAAGTAGCCCTAATTATATTTGGAATTGGACCCACTGACCTAAATTAATTAGATTAATCCTATTATTTGAAGTGATCTATCTAATTAGGACTTAATCCATTTAATTGGCCCTTTAGGTTTATTATGCCTTAATTTGGGTGTCCAAGCCCATTTAAATCCAATTACATTATTTAGGTTCATTATTAACTTTTTATCCATTTTAAGTCTAATTAGGTTATTTTAATATATTATAACTAATCTAGACCCATTACATTTAGTAGATCCTATTTATTATGTCTTAGACCTAATTTGTTTATTATGCCTAATTTTAACTTTCATTTAGATCTTTAGTTGATTTGACACCTTATTGGGTATAAGGCCCATTTAGGGTATGAGTCCAAAAAATAAAATGGGCCTAAATTAGATTTTAGGTTTTAGGCCCATTAGGTTCTTCCAGTTTCATAAACCCACTAAGATTCATTTACTAAGTTAATTTCCAAGTTAGTTCAAAATGGTTTCCCATGTTATTTAAGCCCAATTAATTAAATTATGTATTTCTTTGTGGACCACTCATGGGAAAGTATATAAGGTTGGTCTATGGGTTTATATGGATGGGCCAACATGGGATTGGGCTAGCTTTGACCCAAATTATTTAAGTTATGCAACATCAATTTTTAAATCCATCATTTTAGATGCTCATAACTTTAAATGGCCATAACTTATTCATTTTAAGTCCAATCTGAGTCAAACTAAAACCATTTGAATCCTTATCACTTCTTCTACTTATTTTATCAATAAAGATATCATTCTATTCATTTTAGGCCACCTAAATTTTCAAAATAGTCCAATTACGAATTACACTTTAAAGGCTAATGTTTCACTCAATTCAAGTTCAAATCACTCTAAACCAAAAACTACTTAATCCTACATACTCTTAGTCCTTAGAACATTATTTGAACTCTAGAATTAAGCCCAAAAATATTCCAAAACAGCAAAAAATAACTAGGAGCATCCAACTAGAATCAATCATCTAAAATTAACTCAATCTAACAATAGCTCGTTTCTCTAAATTCCACTTTACATCCAGTCAACTTCAAATCTCCAATTAAACATAGTATAGCCCTAAGTAACTCCATTTAAACATAACAAGCAATGGTGATCACAATTCTTAAGATCAAATGCTCAAACTTTCACCATAAATCATCCCATAATTTTGCTAAACCTCTTACAAACCTTAAACTATCATACAACATCAATTTCAATGAAATTTCTCACTTCAAATATACTTGAAATGTGCTGGAAATTCTAAGAACCATTTTTAATATACCCATTTTACAACTTAAATCATCAATATCACATGTTTAGTCAGCATACTCCTTTCATATGCATCATTTAACCTCCAATTCATCACCTATCTTAAAAATCACTTTCTAAAATATCATTTAAACATATTTTATCATCCAAATCAAATTTCAAAGTAAGAAAACAACATCAATTACCTCATACATGTGACGATACACATCATCATCCCTTAAGCATGTAATTTGTCATCTAAACTTACTTCCAATTACTCATACCCATGTCTAATATCACCTTTGACATATTTAATCATCATTCTTCATTTGAAACTTAGAAAAATCATCCAAATAGACCTTTATTGGTGGTGGCATAAAAGGGGTTTAACTTCAATCATGATCTTTTCCATTTAACAATAATCAAAGAGACTTGATCCTACTATTTCATCATCAATCACACACTTTTTCGTTGAGATAGATGTCTTACCTTTGATGTTGTTAAAATCCCTCCAAAGGCTAGTGTGCCACCCCTTCCTCCTTGTCTCCAAGAGTTGAAACTTCCGACTTCCAAATGATTTATAGCATTAAGCTTGTCTCATTAGTGATTAAGCCTAAGATTAGGGAGTTTAATCTCACTTAACCTAATCAAATATTAACTTACCTTAATCACTCTTTGGACTAAGATCTTGAGAGCCCCTTTTCCAAATGTTCTTATTTGTTCCTAAAAACACTCAAGAAAAGTAGTTTGATTAATCATCTAATTATGGGTAAGTAGAACTAAGCTTAAGGTTTATGATTTAACTAGATATTTAGGGTTTTTACCTTTGTGAAAATTGAAAAGAAAGGGAAGATGGGGGCTGGTTCATGTTTGGTTTGTAGGGTAATATAAAGGGTACTAAAACGCCATGGGTTTAAGAGACAAGGGGGGGAACACTTGGGTTATGCCAAATAACCATAGTTTGCTAAGTGTCACATGTTATTTGGCATAAAAGGTATTATCTATTCTTTTGTTTTGTATTTTATTGTAGCTAAAAGTTTGCATCCTAATTCTCCAATTTATCTCACCAATTTTGAAAATTAGTCACCCTTTAGTTCTTGAACTTGGTTTTATTGAATTTAAACCTAAATTAGCTTAAAGACCCTAAATATAGTTTCACAATCTTAAACTTTGTAAATTCCTTTTTAATTGACTTTAGATTTTTCCTCTTTAATTCCATTGACCTTATTTATTAATTTGGGATTTTTTATCCTCCCCCAAGCCCCTACCTCCTAAAAAAAAACTAAAAAATAAATTTCATCCTTGAATTTTACCTATTGACTAGGAAAGCGGGCCAAACGAATCGGCCTGCCTTAACCTGTATTGGCTCGCTGGTCAAAGCGGGTCCACTTGCAATGGCCCACACATAATGCGAGTCAAAGAAGTTGGCCCGACCTACCCCGCGAGCCAATGCGGGCCGACTTGCCTTGCACACAATTTATTTTAATTACAAAAATAAAAAATTAATATGGTAGATTAATACTTCAAACTGCATATTTTAATATTCAATATGAAATGTTTATAATAATAAGTTTAAATCAAATTTGAAGTTCAATGTAACTTAAAAAATGAGGCAATACATATTTTGTTTTAAAAAAAAAAATCTAGATGAACCTATTTAAGTTCAACTTAAGTGAAAAATTGAAAAATTCTCATTTTAACAAATTTATAATCCCAAATGCAACACAAAAACGTAATAGGTGAATATATGCTTAAAATATTGGTAATCATCTTAAATTATTCCAACCTTTTTTTTTATTTAGGGTTACAAAATATGTAAGTAAACTAATAAGTAATAATGAAGGATATAACTTATAAGCTAAAAGTAAAATATACAAAGTCTTTTATAAAGTATTGTATTAATAGCTTTATGATATACTATACACAAAATCACTTTTAATTCAATTTATTCCCGTTTTTCTTTTTTTAAAAAAAAAAATTATGTAGGTTGGGCGTGCCAACCCGAGCTCACATTAACATGACCCACCCTGACCTGTGGACTATGCGAGGAGAAACAGCTCGCCCAACGGGTTAGGTGGGTCGCCCCACATAACCCGCCCCACATTCCTAGCCCTACTAATGACTCAAAGAACTTGTGGTACTTGTCCTCATTGTGTCTTCTAGCTCCCATGTGGCCTTGTGCTTTATTTGGCCACTTATACACAAACATACTTGATATCTTTATTCCTTAATACTCTTTTTTTTCTTGTCTATGATTTTGATCAAGTATGCAACATGGGTTAAATTAAGTTGAATTTCTAGCTAATTTGTCTTAACCTTTGCATTAAGAACTAAAATACACTATAAAAAACATCATGAACTCTTGATAAGATCAAAGGTAAGGTCAATTTGTATGCTATTGGTGCAATCCTCTTCAAAATCTCATAAGGACCTATGTATCTCAAATTTAATTTTCCTTTCACCTCAAATCGGAGAACTCCTTTAGTTCGCAACACTTTAAGAAAATCATGATCTTTTACTTTGAATTCCAATGATTGCCTCCCTTGATCAACATAACTTATATCGGTCTTGAGCCGCTTCCATCCTTTCCTTTATCACCTATATTTTTTCTATTGCTTGCCGAACCAAATGGAGTCCCAAAAGTGTTCTTTTACCAACTTCATCCCAATGGATTAGGGATGTACATTTTTGTCCATATAAAGCCTCATATGATGCTATCTGGATAGTAGCTTGATAGTTGTTATTATATGTAAACTCTACAAGGGGCAAGTGACCATCCTATTTAATTCTAAATTACAAAGCACATGCTCTCAGCATATACTCCAATATCTATATCATTCTCTCTGATTGCTCGTTTGTCCAAGTTGTAGTCCTTAATTAGTTTAAGATGTCGCATTTGTCTCATATTCAACTCTTTCTGAGTAAAGATTTACTTCAACCTTTTGTGATCTAAGCATATTTTTTCATTTTTCACTATACAAGTAATGTCTCCACAATTTTAATGCCTAAACTACTATATCCAATTCCAAACCATAAATTGGCTAAATCTTCTCATATGGCTTTAATTGGCAGGAGGCATATGCAATCACTCTACCTTCCTACATTAGAACACATCTAAGTCCCTATATCGAGGCATTACTATATACAGTAAACTCTTTTCCACTTATCAATAAAGCTAGCATGGGCGCTAAAACTAATCTCTTCTTCAATTCTTGGAAACTCTACAAAAATTCATCATTCCATTCAAACTTGACATTCTTCTGTGTGAGGTTTGTCATAGGTGTTACTTTAAAAATCCTTCTACAAATCTAGGTAATATCTTGCTAATCTAAGAAAATTGTGGATTGTAGTCACATTCTTTGGTCTCTACTGACTTATAACAGCTTTCACCTATTATGGATCAATTGATACTCCTTCTTTATTCATAACATTTCGAATCTCATATTTTAGCCCCATGATGAACCTAACAATTGATTGCTTCTCAAGATCATTCACCTCATGTCCAATCATTAGCATCCTAATATCCTTCATGTAATCCTCTACTACCGACCTGCCTTGCCTCGGAATTTGCAATTTCAAGAATATTTCTTGTCAGTAATAGTTAGGAATGAAATGCTTTTTCATAAGACACTTCATGACACCCCATGTTATCACTTCCTCCTCTACATCTATCCTCCTTTGATATTTTAGATTCTTCTACTATAGGTTTGCATCCATGGGTGGGCAAAAAAACTTACTAAATTGTGGACCAAATTGAACTAAACTAAAATTTCATTTGTTTTTTTTTTCCTCTTTGATACTTTAGATTCTCTCACTAGAGGCCTACATATAGGGATGAGAAAGGAACTAGGTTGGAACATTAATCTAATTGAGTTGAACTAAATCAAATTGGACAATTGATTCTTTTCAATTCGATTCGATTGTTGTTCGGTTCAAAGTAAATATATCGATTTGCAATTCAATTCAAGCGAAGTGACCTGAATTGTTGTATAATATTTGGAAAAAAATTATGAGCTAATAAGAAGATGTAAAGAAAAATAGTTGTCTAGAAATATGCATGTTCCCAGTTTGCAAGCTTTTCTTATTTTTGTTGCTCAGCTATTAAAAGAACCATTTTATTTCTACTAATACACTTGTTAATACTTTATTCCAAAACTAGGGCTTTTTTTTTTGCCCAAAATAGAATAGCATTTCATTAGAGACTAAAATTGGTAAGTATGGAAAGTGATATCAACACAAGTTGAGGAAGGGCAAAACAACGAAAAGTTATAACATAAATTGATTCTAAACAAGGCAAGGGATTTTCAATCCAATCAACATGACACTTTCCTAGTAGAACTAGCCATTTAGTTTGCAGCTTCACTAGCTTTAGGTCTGCAAACAAAACAAGTTGAGTTGAGCTTTTAAAGGCTCTAGCTTAGCTAGTTAGAAAAATTATTGACCTTAAGTCATTTTTACCAAACTTGAAAATTATAAGCTCAAATTCAAACTCGTTAAGGAATTTAAAGCTTAAGCTCAGCTCATTTATATAAACAAGTTAAAGTTCGAGCTTGTTTAGATATAAATGAGTTTAAATGAGCCTAACTTTGAGCTTAAGCTTATTTAGATAAATATTTCTAGACGAGCCTGAGCTTGAGCTTGAACTCGTTTAAGTTAATGAGTCAAATATGAGTTTGAGTTCGAATTAAAGCTTGAAATTAATTCTAATTTTCAAAACTTAACTTTTCATCTTTTTTTTAATTGAAATTAATTTAAAATTTTATCATTTCAAACAAAAAATTATAATATAATATATTGATTCATGAACCTACTCCTAAACCCATTTGTAACCCAGCTTTCTAATAATACAAACAAGAGCCTACTCATAAGCTTTTATTGGAGCTAAGGCTTGATCATTCAACATACATCTACATGAGCAACAACTTTTAATGGAATAAAAATATGTAGTTTCCACCTCAATGTATAAATTTAGGACTAAGACTGCATAACTTATGTACACTTAGCATGCAACTTTTATCGTATGAGCTAAATCCTAGTAGTAACAAAAATTTGTCACACATTGTTTTAAAATATTACTTTAATTCCATATCACCATCTACAAGTGATGGGAACTTAGATATGAATATAAGATTATAAAGGAAATTAGATATACAATTTAAAATGGACAATTATGGTTGGAATTAGAACCAAATTGGATTAAATTGGTTTTTTTTCTTTCTTTTTTTTTAATTTGAAAAAAATTATGCATTGAAATATGTGATTTAGTTCAAGATCTTAAAAAAAGAACCAATTATAAGAAAATGACTCCATTTGGTTTGATTTGGAGAGGAAAATTGAACGGTGATCATCCCTATTGGATTACCTATTAAATTCTAAAGTTGTCATTCACACCTTAGAGCACTCATCATAATCATAGCAACTGAAAACCTTTTCCACCTTATAGACCTACTTTAGGTACTCATTAGTTGAACTGCTACCCTAGATAGTGGGATTTGCAATTTGATGTTTTCTATATTGTGGTATGAATGATTTTCATTCTTGCTTCATGCAAACTCAAAATTATCTCCCCTATACTCCTCTAAAACATCCACCTCCCTACACTCTGCTTCTTGAGCCTCTATATTATGAACACTAGTCACTTCTGATGAGATCCATGATGAGAGTCAAGCTGGAAGAAGGAATGTGGATTCTCTTGAAGTGCCGCCTGGACCGATCACAAGAAGTCCAGCGAAACGACTCAAGGAAGCACTTAACGAGTTGACAAAGGATGTCCATGAAGCCGGAAAGGATTGGGGCAATCATAAAGTTGGAACGGATTGGAACAACCATAGGAAGACCCTTGCTCTTATACAAGTCAAACCGGACACGAGTTGAAGAGAGCGTGTACTTTCAAGGCACGGCCGTGTATGGAGTCAAGCAAATCCACAGAAAGATACACGGCCAAAGTACACGA
Source organism: Laguncularia racemosa (assembly GCA_037954665.1). Lineage (NCBI taxonomy): Eukaryota > Viridiplantae > Streptophyta > Magnoliopsida > Myrtales > Combretaceae > Laguncularia > Laguncularia racemosa. Next base: position 4,855,041 of record JBBMOL010000049.1, read on the forward strand.
GCGTGTATCTTGCCAGAAGTTGCATAGAAAGATACACGGCCAAAGTACACGGGCGTGTATGTTGCTAGAAGTTGCATAGAAAGATACACGACCAAAGTACACGGGCGTGTATGTTGCCAGAAGTTGCACAGAAAGGTACACGGCCAAAGTACACGGGCGTGTACACGGCCGTGTATCCCCTGCCGGCTAGCTTGTTCTATTTTCGCGTTTTTACTCCACTTATCTAAACTACGTCGTTTTGGACTTGTTTTACACGAATTGTAACCCTAGTATAAAAGCTCCTAGGGTTTAGAACAATAAGATATACATCTTTGAACATTAAACACTTTTGAGAGGCACTTCTCTTGGTTCTTCAAGAACTAAATCGAACTTATCGGATTGATTTCCATGGCGTTTATCTCGACTTATCAATCGATCTTCCATCCTGATTGTGGCATCTTCATTTTTATACCAAGATTCTTGTCTCGCTTATAGACAACGGGTCGCAGTTTCCACTTTAGGTGTTTGGGCGTCTTAGGCAACGAATTTCTGAATGTATTGGTATTGGGTTTCGTCACGGGTTGGTGTGGTTCGTATCAGTTTGGTATCAGAGCTTGGGTTTGTCAAAACATCAAGTTCGGTTGAGGAAGGTAATATCAAAAACCCTAAATCCAATCGTTCATATCAATTATCGTATTCAATTTTGTAGTATTGATTGTCTTTTGATAGTGTAATATCGCCTAGCTGATTGTTAAAAAAAAAAAGAGTAAAAATCACGACAAAAAAAAGAAGAGAAAAGAAAAGAAAAGAAAAACGTGATCAAGAGCAATAACCAAGACAAAAGAAAAAAAAATTCGGATAGAAAAATAGAGGAAAATTTACGAACCCTAGAGTTGTTTTGAATTCTATGAAAGGAAATTGGTGTAGTTCGGGTTAGTTCCAAGAGAATTGAGAAGAGGAAATTGGCGAGTTGATATCATCATTATTTGTGAGAATACACGAGTGATTGTGTGATATCATCATTTGAGTGAAACACGTAAGGGAGTGTATCGTGAGGTTTAATTATATATATTTGTGTTGGTACTAATCTTTTATGCGGGAACTATGTCGAGACAACATTCTCCTAAAGGTGAGTGGGGAAGGTTTGATGCTAGGTTAGTAATTGAGGCGTTGAGGGGAGAAATGAAGAGGATGTTCCACGAGGGAATGGAAAAAATTCATGAGATGGTAGAGCAAAGACTAGAGCAATCCACAAACGTATTCCAAGGGTGTAAGAGGGAGAGTCGTTCTAGGAGAGTACCGAGGGGTGGAGATGAAATGTTGGATGATGATTTTGATGAGCCTTCTGTCGGGAGTTATAGAGGATATAGTGGTCGGAATAGAGGAACTAGGGATTGGGAAGATAGAGGAGATAGGAATAGAGAGGATGATCAATTGAGTAGCATAAAGATGAAGATTCCTCCTTTCCAAGGGAAGAATGATCCCGAGGCGTACTTAGAGTGGGAGAAAAAGGTGGAGATGGTGTTTGATTGTCACAACTATAGTGGGAGAAAGAAAGTAAAACTTGCTACCATTGAATTTTCGAATTATGCTATAGTGTGGTGGGATCAATTAATGTTGAATAGAAGGAGGAGTGGCGAGCCACCTATTGAGTCTTGGGAAGAGATGAAAAGAGTGATGAAGAAGCGGTTTGTACCTGCCTATTACTATCGTGAATTGCACAATAAGTTGCAAACTCTGAGGCAGGGAAGCCGAAGTGTAGATGAGTATTTCAAGGAAATGGAAGTCACTATGATTAGGGCGAATTTAGAGGAGGATAGAGAGGCTACAATGGCTAGATTTCTTGCTGGGTTGAATAGAGAAATCCAAAATGTTGTTGAATTGCAGCATTATGTAGAATTGGAGGATATGGTCCACATGGCTATAAAAGTTGAGAACCAGCACAAGAGAGGAGGTAGTAGTAATGTACGGCTGCAACAGGGTAATGGTTCATCCACTTGGAAGACTAATCAATGGAAGAAGGAAGAAAAGCCTTTACCCACCAAACCAAAAGGGGAGCTAAGGCAAGCGGGTTCTACTCCTGGTAATCAAGGTAACCTTGAATCTTCTACTTCTAGAAATCGTGACATTAGATGTTTTAAATGTCAAGGTAGAGGTCATATTGCTAGTCAATGTCCAAATAGGCGTGTGATGATGGAGAGTATGAGACTGAGGGGGATAGTGAAGAAGAGGATATGCCTCCATTAGAGGATGCTAGTGATGATGAGGAGCCTGCAATGGGAAGGTTAGTGGCAGTAGCGAAGAGAGCTTTGAATGTGCAGGTGAAGGAAGAAGAGAAGGTGCAAAGGGAGAATATATTTCATACTAGATGTTATCTAGGAGATCACATTTGTAGTTTGATTATTGATGGGGGAAGTTACACCAATGTAGTGAGTAATTTTATTGTTGAGAGGCTGGGGCTCAAAACTGTTAGACACCCTAGTCCATATAAATTGTAGTGTTTGAATGATAGTGGTGAGACTAAGGTGAGTAAGCAAGCCTTGATTGGTTTTCGCATTGGTAGGTATGAGGATGAGGTGTTATGTGATGTGGTGCCAATGCAAGCATGTCATGTATTGTTGGGGAGGCCATGGCAATTTGATAGGAAGGTTGTTCATGATGGCTTTTCTAACAAGTATACGCTTGTTCACCAAAGGAAAAGCTTTAATCTTAAACCGTTAACACCCAAACAAGTGTATGAGGACCAGTTGCAACTACAACAGTCTTTTGCAAAACATAAGGTGAGTGAAAAGCGGAGTGAGAGTGAGAGAGCAAAAGACAATGAGAAAGAAAAGGAATATAAAAGTCAAGATCAAAAGGAAAAAGAGAGGAAGGCTGGAAAGAGTGTGAGAGGCCAAGTTGAAGGGGGATCAACTTTGGTGGTGAGTGAAAAGGAGAAGGCAGCCTTGCAAAAGGAGAGTTGTGTGGCAAGAGTGAGTATAGTAAAGAGAGCGTTAGTGATGAGGCAACCTATGTTGTTACTGGTTTTTAAGGAAACATGTCTGAGTACTAACGAATTATCTAACTCTTTACCTAGTGTTGTTGTGTCTCTTGTGCAGGACTTTGAAGATGTCTTTCCTAAGGAGATTCCAAAGGGATTACCACCTATTCGTGGTACTGAGCACTAGATTGACCTTGTACCCAGAGCATCGATTCCAAACAAGCCAACTTATAGGAGTAATCCGGAGGAGACAAATGAACTCCAAAGGCAGGTCGATGAACTAATGGAGAAGGGGTACGTGAGAGAAAGCATAAGTCCATGTGCAGTGCCTGTGATCTTGGTGCCTAAGAAGGATGGGACATGGAGAATATGTGTTGACTTTCGCGCCATCAACAACATCACGGTAAAGTATCGTCATCCCATTCCTCGCTTAGATGACATGTTAGATGAGTTGCATGGGTCTAGTGTCTTTTCTAAAATTGATTTGAAAAGTGGATATCACCAAATTAGAATGAAAGAAGGTGATGAATGGAAAACTGCATTTAAGCCAAAATATGGATTGTATGAGTGGTTAGTAATGCCTTTCGGGTTAACTAATGCACCTAGTACTTTTATGAGACTTATGAACCATGTTTTGAGGACATTTATTGGAAAATTTGTGGTTGTCTTTTTTGATGACATTCTTATTTACAGGAAAAGTTTAAAAGATCATATGTCACACTTGAGAGATGTTTTAGAAGTGCTTCGAAAGGAACAATTATATGCTAACCTCAAGAAGTGCACTTTTTGCACAGACAAACTTGTGTTTCTTGGTTTTGTTGTTAGTGCGCAGGGAATACAGGTTGATGAAGAAAAGATCCGTGCGATCTAAGAATGGCCTAGTCCAACCAATGTAAGTAATGTGCGGAGTTTCCATGGACTAGCGAGCTTTTACAGGAGATTTGTGAAGGATTTCAGCACCATTACAGCATTACTTACTGAGGTAATTAAGAAGAACGTGGGGTTCAGCTAGGGAGAGCAACAAGAGAAGGCCTTTCAGACGCTTAAAAATAAGCTAACTCAGGCGCCGTTACTTGCTTTACCTAACTCTGCTAAAACGTTTGAAATTGAGTGTGATGCTTCAGGATTAGGTATTGGAGTAGTGCTTATGCAGGAGAGAAGACCGATTGCATTCTTTAGCGAGAAGCTAAGTGGGGCAACCTTGAATTACCCTACTTACGACAAGGAGCTATATGCATTGGTTCGAGCCCTGGAGATCTGGCAACATTACCTGTGGCCAAAAGAGTTCATGATCCACATTGATCATGAATCTTTGAAGTACTTGAAGGGGCAACACAAGCTGAACAAAAGACATGCTCGTTGGGTGGAGTTCATCGAAACATTTCCATATGTCATCCACTACAAACAAGGTAAAGAAAATGTCGTTGCTGATGCACTTTCTAAAAGGTATACTCTTATCTCTACTCTTAGTTCTAGACTTCTTGGTTTTGAGCACGTTAAGGAGTTATATGCTGCTGATCGAGATTTTTGTGAGGAGTATGTGCAATGTGAGAAGAGTGGGCATGGAAAATTTTATAAACATGACGGATTCTTGTTTAGGGAGAGTAAACTGTGCATTCCAATTTGTTCTCTAAGAGAATTACTTGTGAAGGAGTCTCATGGAGGAGGTTTAATGGGACACTTTGGAGTAGCTAAAACATTAGGGGTATTGTAGGAACACTTCTATTGGCCTCACATGAAATGAGATGTTAAGAGGATTTGTGAGTGATGTGTCACATGTAAGCAAGCGAAATCTAGAGTCCAACCTCAAGGGCTTTACACCCCACTTCCCATTCCTCATGAGCCTTAAGTAGATATTTCTATGGATTTTGTGTTAGGATTACCCAGGTCTAGACATGCTCGGGATTCTGTTTTTGTAGTTGTTAATAGGTTTTCTAAAATGGCACATTTCATTCCTTGTAACAAAATGGATGATGCTTGTAATATTGCTAATTTATTCTTTAGGGAAGTTATGCGATTGCATGGTATGCCTAGAACAATTGTATTAGATAGGGATGCTAAGTTCTTAAGCTACTTTTGGAAGACTTTGTGGGCTAAGTTAGGAACTAAGTTATTGTTTTCTACTACTTGTCATCCACAGACTGATGCTCAAACTGAGGTAGTGAATCGAACTTTATCTACTTTGTTGAGGGCTGTAATTAAAAAGAATATTAAAAGTTGGGAGGATTGTTTGCCGCATGTTGAATTTGCTTATAACCGTATAGAGCATTCTGCTACTAAATTTTCTCCTTTTGAAATTGTGTATGGTTTTAATCCACTAACTCCTTTGGATTTATCACCTTTGCCTATTTCTGAGTATGTTAATTTAGATGGCAAGAAGAAGGCCGAATTTGTTCAACAGATCCATGAGAAGGCAAGGCTGAACATTGAACGACGAATAGAGCAGTATGTGAAACAAGCTAATAAAGGTCGTCAACAAGCTGTTTTTGAACCTGGAGATTGGGTTTGGGTTCACATGTGCAAAGAGCGGTTTCCCGTGCAGCGTCGATCTAAACTACTTCCTAGAGGCGATGGACCATTTCAAGTTCTTGAGCGCATCAATGACAATGCATACAAGATAGATTTTCCTGGTGAGTATCAAGTAAGTGCCACATTTAATGTTACTGATCTGAGTCCTTTTGATGTAGGTGACGATTTGAGGAGAAATCCTTTTCAAGAGGAGGGGAATGATGAGATCCATGATGAGAGTCAAGCTGGAAGAAGGAATGTGGATCCTCTTGAAGTGCCACCTGGACCGATCACAAGAAGTCGAGCGAAACGACTCAAGGAAGCACTTAACGGGTTGATAAAGGATATCCATGAAGCCGGAAGGATTGGGGCAATCATGAAGTTGGAACGGATTGGAACAACCATGGGAAGACCCTTGCTCTTATACAAGTCATACCGGACACGGGTTAAAGAGGGCGTGTACTTTCAAGGCACGGCCGTGTATGGAGTCAAGCAAATCCACAGAAAGATACACGGCCAAAGTACACGAGCGTGTATCTTGCCAGAAGTTGCACAGAAAGATACACGGCCAAAGTACACGGGCGTGTATGTTGCCAGAAGTTGCACAGAAAGATACACGGCCAAAGTACACGGGCGTGTATGTTGCCAGAAGTTGCACAAAAAGGTATACGGCCAAAGTACACGGACGTGTACACGGCCGTATACCCCCTGCCAGCCAGCTTGTTCTGTTTTCGCGTTTTTACGCCACTTATCTAAACTACGTCGTTTTGGACTTGTTTTACACAAATTGTAATCCTAGTATAAAAGCTCCTAGGGTTTAAAACAATAAGATATACATCTTTGAACATTGAACACTTTTGAGAGGCACTTCTCTTGGTTCTTCAAGAACTAAATCGAACTTATCGGATTGATTTCTGTGGCGTTCATCTCGACTTATCAATCGGTCTTCCATCCCGATTGTGGCGTCTTCATTTTTATACCAAGTTTCTTGTCTCGCTTATAGACAACGGGTCGCGGTTTCCACTTTAGGTGTTTGGGCGTCTTAGGCAACGAATTTCCGAACGTATTGGTATTGGGTTTTGTCACGGGTTGGCGTGGTTTGCATCAACTTCTCCTTACACATTGTTTTGTGTAATTAGAAAGCACAAAGACTGAGAAATCTCACACACCTGATATTCTAAAATTGATTAGATGCCTTTCATGATCTCCACCACCCCTCATTGCACTATTGTTGTTAACGCCTTCTCCAGACATTTTTTATTGAATTCAATAAAACTAATAGCAGCACTAATAAAATCTTCAATTACAACCACTCAACAACCACAACTTGCCAATGCCACGATTGCCAACAACGCCTTCTCCCACAAAATTTAAACAATTTCACAAATTCACAGCCACCTGATCAACCAACAACCTTAACTTCAATTGTAATCAATGAATAATGAGGGAGACAATACTTGATGCAAAATCAATAGATTGCACGTCTTACAAATAGCTCTAATTTGTACAATTTTAAGTTGCCTTGAATTGACTTAAAGGTTATCAGATTCGGATTATAGGGACTGTAATATTAAGGGAGGTGCTTTTAATGTTCCTGTGCATAAAATATCAAGGAAATAAAGGATATGAATGTTTTAATAAATTTGATTTTACGTACCAATTCAAGAAATCAAACTAGAGATCACCTAGAAGATTAGTGTTATGTTCAATATGTAATTAATCAAAAGTCTTGATTGGCCAATATTGCACATGGTATGTAACAATCAAAAGGGGTTTACCACAATCATCAATTTTGATTGATGCAACATGCCATTAAAATGAAGTGGTCCAAACTTCTACTTCTCCGAATGTCTGCAACATTTATCTACTGGTCTCCTTGCTCGGGCTTTATGGTATCTATTCTCAAGCAATTGTCTCTTTCACTTGAATCTTCATCATCTAGCCTAAAGCGTTGATCTCTACTTCATCCTGTCCCACTTTTTGTGTAACTACACATTTTTGACATCCATGATGGCCCTCACTGTGGCAAGATAGGATCTCACGAAAATAATTGGAACTTTGGGATCCTTTTCCATCTACAATACGATAATGCTACCGACTGGTAAACTTACTTTGACCAAGACATTTTCTAAGCACACCTAAGGGATATTTAATGGAGTGATTCTAATTATAGTGGGATCATCGTTGGCTTCAAATCCTTAAGTCTTAATCTCTTGCGAATTGACAAAGGCATAAGAGACATACTTGCCCCTAAGTCACATATTGCTCTTGAAATCTTAGTACCCCCGTAATAAGAGGTATGTAAAAGTTACCAGATGCCTCAATCTTGAAGGAAGCCTGCTTTTGAATAATAACACTAGACTCTTCCAATAGTCTAATGTAATTAAACTTTCATGATACTTACTAATAATCCAACTAAGGAGTAAAAAGGATCTAACTTGATATTTGAATTTTATAGACGCATTTCCATCATCATGAGTAATCCAAGACTGTTTAGATGTACCTTGAAAATTCAAGATTACTAAATAAAATATTACATATTGTCATATGCAAGATATATATCTCACAAGCTTAGTCACGTATTATTTATTAATTTAACATACGCATCACATGCTATAGTGAATCCACTTAATCCTTTTTATAGTAACATATTACTATGAAAACAGTTTGTATTAATTTGAGAAGAAGTGACATGATCACTATAAAAACTGAATCGAGTACCTATGAACTATGGAAATAGTCCCTCTTCAACACTAACGTCCAACAGTTTCGTCTTTTCTTGCATTGCTTATTCACCTCGTTGTAAATAATTGCATAGTAGTCCCCATCTTGTTGAATAGTTCTAAAACCACTTTATCATCACCAAGGCAATTATTGATGATTCACTTTTGACGAAGCAGTTTGACATCCTTCGGAGCATTGCTTAAGCAATCCATGAAAGCAACATATCTAGTTTATTGATTATTCTACTTCGGCAACGCTGTTCATAGGCGACTAGGTTTAGTAAAAGTGGCCCTGTATCGTCTTTAAATGGTAATAGATTGGATCTTTAATGTACCCATGTTGAATTCAATATCAAGTATGTCGCTATTGTCTGCCAATTTAAATTTGATTCCCGATTCCTCAAGCTCCATTGCTGAAGGTACGAAAAGTGGAGATTCAGAATCATCAGTTGGCAATCGTTTTGAAGCCTTCAAAAATTATTCCTTGATGTACAATATCAAGAAAATGCTTACAACAATATATCTTTTGTGATGAGCAAACACCGGCGTCATGAGTAAATAAATTAAAATGTGATTGATATAATTCCAAGCGAAATTCATAAGATCATGTTGCTCATCAAAGTATTTGTCATCCTTTGTCAAGTCATATAATGTTATAAGGACTAAAAGTGGAAGTTGATTTTCGAGTAGCGATAGATCGTGATGTGCCCTATCTTTAATCCATGAAAAATTGAAAAGATGGTCATTCTCATCTTGTAATGTCTTCATTTCATATTTATGAAAATACTCAATGATAAAAGCATCCATCAATTAACATCACTTTGATTAATTCTTCTTGTGTAAGAGTAATAATGTTAGCATATTGATGATGAGCTTGAACTTCTATTTTTCTTAGGCTTGCACGTACCTATCAACAATGGTTTTTCTTGTCTCTTTTTAAGCATTTGCTGTAGATAGTGTAATTTTTGCTCTTCCATATAATGTAGGCAGCTATCATTATAATGGTGGTACGATCTAATTACAAGATTATTGAGGTTCATATGCCTTTTCATTAACCATACAAAGCTAACTATGGACTTTAAATATAGATTTATCAAGTGATGTTGGAGATAAACCATGTAGTTTATTTATCCTCAGTCTGAATTGAAACTTGATCTAATATCCTATTGTGTGCATTTTCGATGTAAACAAATTCAAGGTAGACAGGTTATTATACGTAACTAATGCAATGACACAAGCATGACGATTAAAAAAAGAAATTGCCAATGCACTCCTCCAAGTATTGTTTAGGTATGGATAAATCCTTGAACTTCAAATCTATAACTTTATCTTCATATAATTTTTGAAAATATACACTTATAATCTGTAAACTATCACTAAAATCCCAATACTATAGCTGAAAGAATCATATATGATGATGGTTTTGGGGCTTTAGTAATGTTTTGATGGATATGTGCTTAATTTTTCTCAAAGTTTTGAAGAACTTGTAGTTTTTGAATGTATTTACACTTTGCTAAAAAAAATTGGCTTAACTATTAAAAGAAATTTATACATCTATGAAGAAGCAATATAAGTTTTCCTCATTATCAAGAAAAATAAATAGATATTCCTTAAATCATCTATTTTTAATAATATCCTATATTGATTCTATGACACATAAAATAAATAGATACTGCTTTTCTTATATGTAACACCCCTATAGAAGATGTGGAATTCTCTACTTACCTTTTACTCCATTATCAAGACATTACGCCTTATTACCTAAAAAGAATATATTGTAAATAAGCTAAAACAGCTTTCGTGAATCGTGTCTTTTAATTTTTATCTTCACAAATAACTTAACAGTATAAACAATAAACCGATAAAAAGCATTAATAATCAACAATGTCTGAGTCGTTTCAAGAATAACATAATAAACTCGAAGCAAAAAATAAAAATAAAAATAAAAATAAATTAAAAAAAAATAGAGTGAAGAGAAATAAAATATCGACTTATTCTTACCAGGAAAAAAAAAATCAACTTACGATGTTGATGCTCGCCATTCTTCTTGTACGCACTAAATCTTTTGAACGTTTCTTTAGATTTATTCCCATCAACATACGACTAAAACCGAGATTTTTAGATGTTGGATATAGAACCTGAGGAGATAAACACACACACATCTATATAATATGGATGGACCAAGAGTAATGAAAGATAGATAATGTTCACATACATCACAATTTGACCTCTTGACTAAGAAACTTCAGAGAAGACTTAGGACACTGTCGTTCTCGACTTGTTCGGACTAATAATTGCAATAAATAAATAAATAATCAAACAAAGTTAGATCCAGATTTTTTTAAGAAATTGCATCTATCTTGTTTCTTTACTCGTCATGTATCAATTTCTTTTCCTTTTAATTGTAATATTCATCTGATCGCTAATACAAAATCCATATCAATTAAAATCAAGATTAGAATAACAGGAACATAAAGGAATCTTTAAGATCATAAGTGCAAAGCCCAAAAATACCTACTATTGTAAGTTGCAACCAACGGTTCGAACTTGATTATTTATTTATTCATTCATTTTTTTTTTCTTTTTTTTCTTTTTTTGTTTGCTAAGTTTGAATTTAATTATCTTAACCGTCACATCAAATCCCGATTTTAGCTACATATCGACAAAACACACGATTAAAAAAAAAAAAACAGAGAGAATTTGGCCCATCAAATTTAACGAAAAAAGTTCCAACTTAGGGGTAAACAAAGGCATGGAGATCCCACAGCAATAGTACAACGGCTCGTATGTAATCACATAACACAATTTCCGCAATGAAATGCCTAGTACTTCCACAACTCTCTTGGTCTTCCTATACACTTAATAATATATTAGCCATAGTCTATCCATACACTTAATATATATATCATAAAGACATTGAAAAACATTTCAAGGATCCAATCAATTTTTCAAAAAAATGAATCTTCTCAATTTATTTTATTTCAATTTTCCTTATTTATCCCTTTAAGATTCTACCACACGTTAACAATTGTTGAGATTATAAGAAAAAAAATGACATCAATATCACAAAATATTCTAATAATCTAAATAATCTTAATAATTAATTTGTAAAATGAGGAGAATTGATAGAAGAAAAATTTAAGGCATCCAAATCCATCTTTCATTGTAGGTCAGAAAGGTGTTAACTAGATATATAAGATTAAATAATAGGTTTTGATCTCTTACTCTTCCTCTCTTTTTACCTTCTTGTCTTTCATCTCTTTTTCATTAGGTCCATACAACTCATTGTTAATCAACTGTATTAGGGCAGTTCCATTTTTAAGAGTTTTTTGCATTGCTCTTTAAGTATTTACCACAAATGTACTTCATAACTAGCCATAGGATCTAGAAATTTTCAGAAATATAGAAAACTTTTAATTTATTTCTTGTCCTCATTACTCAAAAACCCAACAATAATAGTAATTTCCACCTCTTATACTCTAACCATTTGTAAGATATATCTCTCACAAAATCACTCACACCTTATTTATTAATTGAACATACGTAACACATCTTACAATCACAACTAAACCATTGTTACAATACATATATATATATAAAAGTCCATTTACTTTTAATCATTTTTATAGTAAGATATTACAATGTAAATAGTTTGTAGTAGTGTCAAAAGAAGTAATATTATCGTTGCAAGAACTGAAATAAGTCCCCATGGACTATAAAAATAGTCCCTCCTCAATACTGCCATCCAACGATTTTGCCTCTTGGTGCATTGCTTATTCACCTTATCGAAAATACTTGTATGGTAGAAATTCGATAGTGTAACATAGTATCTCATCTTATTGAACATTGTTGAAACCACTTCATCATCACCGAGGTAATTGCAAATAATGCCCTTTTGACGAAGCAATTCGACATCTGTTGAGGTGCTCAACAGAAAATATATGAAAGCAACATAATTAGTCAAATAATTAGTTTTTCTAGCATGGCCATGCCATTCATAGATGATCAAGTTCTGTAAAAGTGCCTTGATATGATCTTGAATCATAATAGTTGGGATCTCCAATGTACCTTTCCTAAATTCAATGTCAAACATGTCACATTCTTGCTCCAATTTGATTTTGGTTCCTAATTTTTTAAGCTCCGTGGCTGAATGAATGAATGAAAATTGAATGTCATTTCTTGCCCTAGGATCTTCAATTGATGGTCTTTATGAAACACTTGAAATCATTCCTTGATATACAAGATCAAGAAGATGCTTATAACAATTAATCCTTCGGAACTCTTCAGTATTGGCACCAAGAACAAAGAAATTCCAAGCTAGATCGATGAGATCAAGTTTCTCATCAAAGCGATTATCATCGTTCATCAAGTCACATAATATTGCAAGGACTATGAAAGGAAGTTGATTTTCATGTAGCAATATATCGTGTTCTATGCTATAATGAATCCAATCAAAGCTGAAAAGAGGGTCATTCTCATCTCGTAAAGTCTTATTCTCATCTACCTTGTTTACATGTCTCATTCTCAATTTGTAATCTCTTATTCTCATCTTGTAATGTCTTTATTTTATATTTACGAAAATATTCAATGATGAAGCATCCATCAATCAGCGTCATTTCGATAAATTCTTCTTGCGTAAGAGTGACAATTTCATCATAGTGTTGACGAACTTGAACTTCTATTCCTCTTAGGGCTTCCACATACCTATCAACACTGGTTTCTTGTCCCCTTTCAAGCATTTATTGTAGATAGTGCAATTTTTGCTTTTCCATATAGTGTAGGCAGTTTTCATTATAATGGTGGTATGGTCCAATAGCAACGAATTGGGATTCATAGGAATTTTCATTAACCATATGAAACTAATTGTGGACTTTCAATATAGATTTCTCATATAATGTTGAGCGTAAATTGGATAGTTTATCCTTAATCTGAATTGAAACCTCATCTAGCATCCTATTGTGTGCATTCCCCACCTTAACAAATTCAAGGTAGCTAGGTTAATTACTGTATGTAGCTAATGCCATGGCACAAAATTGGTAAGGTAAAATACTTTTTTAAAAATATTTGAAGGTATAACCCCAAAAATATGGTTAGGTACAAATACATCTTAAGCTTTTACATGGGTTACTTTACTTTTCCATTACATTTGAAATATATAAATATTCCCAACACAACTTTTATTCCTCTTTATCATGACTTAAGTACATAAACTTTAATTTTATTTTCACAGATGACTTCCCCAGTGTAAACTAAAGAAGATAGAAACATACTTGGAATAGTGGAGAAAAATGAAACATAGACTTACATTGTTGTTGCTTGCCATTATTTTGCACCTACAAGAACCTTTCAGAAGGCTAAAATCAAGAGTTGTAGATGTTTGTGACAAGGTTTCACAAGAATATCAATTTTACACTGTGTTTGGTATGGAAGAAATTGGCAGAAAACTGTGCAAATGAACAGAACCCAAAGGAAATATTACATTTCACTATTAAAAATGAAAGTGGAAGATGGTAGAAATCAATGAAGACATTTCCCTTTTTAAAACCAATAATCTCTAAAAGTGGAGAAAAAAGGGTGAAAACTAATGAAAATGAAATAAATTTATAAAAATACTCTTAAAAGCAAAATCAAATGAGTAAAATTGAAGATATTTTTATCTATCAATAACATATTTTCTTCCATTTCCTTCCTACAAATCCATACAAAAAATAAAACCTAAACTTCTTTTCATTTCCTTTCCTTTGATTTCTTTTTTTTTTTTTCCCCATCCATCCATTTTCACAATCTTAAAATTACCGAATTCAGTGTTAGTAAGAAACTTTCATAGAAAATTACAAGTTGGAGAAAACTGAGTACAGTGTCTATGTTGACTTGTAGGGACTAGTAGTTGCCATGTTGCGTATTGCACACCTCATAATTGCATCTATTTTCTTTATTGGTTATATCTCAATTTCTTTTACTTCTAATTGAACTAATATTTTTACCTCCAATATAAATTAATTAGGAGTGATGTAAAAAATCCTTTCTAAGCTTGATATGCTTTTCTAATTTTATACTTAAAATTTTAAAACCACTAAATATAATATCTAATTAAAGTTTTTATTAGTCAAATTCTACATTTTAAATTTAAAGATACTGAATATAGTATCCAATCAAACATTTATTTATTAAACTTTTTTTCATCACCTTTAAAAAAATGCTATGCCCCCCTTTATTAATTGAAATTTACAAATGTAAGTGATTAGATATAAGATAGTAAATTTAATAAGAAAAATTCAACTAGTATAAAATTTAATAATTTTAAATTTTAGGTGTAAAATAAAAAATATTATCAAAGTTCATGTAAAAATTATGACATTATCCCCCTAAAAGAAAAAATAATAATAACATCAAAATTAGAAATCCAAAAGGTGCTTGTTAGGGTTGGCAATTCAAGACCCAACCTATGAAACCTAAACATGACACTACAAAATAAGTAGTTTTGTGTACAAAAAAAAATCAATACAAAACAGAAATAAGTTAAACCAGTTTAGACACAACAAAATTCATATCCGAGTTTATATCTAGCTCTTAGACCCATTTACAAATCCTTTTATTAAAACGGTCTTACAAATAGATCACATGTCTAACACACAAACTCATTTAATATTAATAATGTATACATTTCTTATTTTCATTATTTTTTTATTACTATGCATTGTTAATTTTGTCACTCAAGATTTCATAATCCTTCTAAGTCACATCAATAATGCATCATACCTCTTTCTCTTTTTTTTTTTAGTTATTTTATCTCTCTTCGTCATCCTTTTTTTTTCCTTTGGATAAATTCAATTTTTTTTAATAAATATATCTTCCTCATCTTTTGGTTATTTAAAAAACACTATATCATCATACTTAGAGAGTCGTGCTTAACAGTATTGAAAACAATAATAAAGGTAAGCCAATCTCTCCTTGCCCTTTTCTTCAACAATAAGTAGTTCGTGTAATTTGTATAAATAGTCTTAAATTTTAAATCTGTTAGGATTTTAAAATATTATTAGTATTTTTTTTTGTTTTAAAATATTTGTTAAGCACTAGATTTAATTGGTTTATAAACCTGAAATGAGGGTTTTCAAGGCTATTAAATCTGAACTAGAGTTATATTTAGATTAAAAGTGATATATACAATTAAATGAGTTAAGTTAAGGATTTAGGTTTTTATATACAATTAATAAACCAATCATGTCATAGGTTAAGGTTTTTAGGTACAAATCTATTTAGATACAAAAACAAGATACGGCACGATAACATGAATTGCTAATCCTAATACTTATTCTTGCAAGTTGCAACCAACCGTTTGAAATTTATTATTATTATTATTAGTGCTAGATTTGAATTGTCACAATAAGTCTAGATTTTAGTTAAAATGGACAAACACAAGATAAAAAAAAAAAAAAAAAAACGAACAAGCGAAGAAATTTTGAAACAAAAAAATAAATGAATATGGTCTAGCACAAAATATTAACGTGAAAAAGGCACTTATGTCAAAAAAAATAGATGTACGGCTTCCAGCAAATAAATTAAATATTTAGATTCAGATCTTTTAAGAAATTACTGCTATCTTCATTATTGTATTGTCTCCGATTATTTTTTTTTACTTTGTATCTTGTCAATCTTAATATACCGTCTAAATTATTTGAAATCAAGAGGATTGCAGCAGACACTAGACGAAATTTGAAGATCAAAATTAGAAGCAAAATAACACACACGATCCAAATGTTAGTAGTCGGTTATGTTTACTTCTTTTTTTTTTTCTTTTTCTAAGCTTGAATTTAATTAATTAGACTGTGAGGACTAAATTCCAATTTCAAGTACAGATAGACAAAACATACAATGAAAAGAAAATAAATAATTAAATAAAGAGAATTTGACAAACTGAATTTACTACAAAAAGCTTCAATATACTGGTTAAAAAAAAAAAACCCAAGATTGAATATATATCCACTTATGTGACATCAAAAAATACAATGATTCATACTCAATCATACTGTACAACCCACTGGACTTTTATTGCTCTTACCTATATTAATAAACACGTATTTACGGTATATATGTAAAAATAAAATATAATAATATAAAAACTTATTAGATAAAACAATTAACAAATAATTTAAAATTTAGCTTATATTATAATAAATGCTGTCCATGGATGTTAATTTGCTATATCACAACAAAGGTATTGAGCATCTATATACCAGTGTAACAAAAAGCAAACACACTCATTCATAAATAACAATATAAATAGCATGAACAGAAAAAGCAAGTGATACGTGTTAACGTCTAATAATTCAATGCTACTACTTATAATTATAAAGGCAAGAAAGCTCTAGAAGAGTAATCAACAAAAATTTTCTCCGTTTAAATATAAAATGATTCTTCTATTTTTTTTTTTATTGTGGTGATTGTTCTTTACCTTCTACTTATAAAAACTCTCTCTCTTTTCCTATAATTGAAAATCAAACATTATATATTTTTATGCATTCTCTCCAAAACCCAAAATGAAGAATTAAAAAATATTGATTAAATAAAGAAAAGAAAATATATTGATCCATCTATCATTGAGTAATAAAGATAGTATTTGATTTAATTAAGACTAAAATCAAGAGTTTTTGGTGTTGCTGGAGCCTAATATATAGAGAAGAGAAGTCACGACAGTGAAAGTTATAGACAAGGGTTCATTGGAATGTCAATTTTTGTAAGAAACTTTCATAGAAAACTTACAATTGTAGTGAAGACTTAGTAGAGTGTCTATGTTGACTTGTAGGGACTAATAATTGCTTTGTTTTGCACTACACATATCATAATTGGATCTATCTTCGTTGTTGGTCATATATCAATTTCTTTTTTTTTTAATCGAAATAATCTTTTTACTCTAAACAAATTAATTAGGAGTAATTTAAAAATCCTATCTAAACTTGATACCTTTTTTTTTAATTTCATACTCAAAGTCTAAAACTGTAAAATATAATATTTAATTAAAAATTTTCCTAATCAAGTTTTACCTTTGAAATTTAAAGATATTAAATATGACATCCAGTCAAATATTTGTTTATCAAATATCCTTTCCATCATCTTTAGAAAGATGATATGCCATCTACTTATTGATTAAAAATTGTAAATCTAAACAATTAGATATAGGATTATATATTCAATAATTTTAAATTTTAAGTCTAAATTAAAAAAAATTACCAAAGTTCATGTAACAATTCTAACATTGTCTCCTAAAAAATTTTTAACATCAAAATTGGAATTCCAAGAGTCACTTGTTTTTTGAACAAACGATGTAAAATTTATTATTATTATTATTATGGATGGGCTTGAATTTAAATATTTACATTGTTACAACAAATTTGGATTTTAGTTACAATGAACAAACACATGATCAGAAGAGAACCAACAAGGAAGAAGAAGAAGAAGAATTAGGTTGAACAACTAACTTTCTTTAGTAGGTTATGACCCAATTAGGAAATTGTGGCCATTCTAGCCATCCCTTAGCCTTGAAGTGGTGGAAACGACCAATTATTCATTTTACTGCTTCTTTATTTTTTTTAGAATTTTTTTTTTCAAATTGTAATTTATTTTTATTAGTTTAGTTAATTACTATATATATATATATATATATATAATTATAATATACGTAAAGTGGGTTGTTATTCTAAAAATCAACATTTTTTTCAAATCCATTTTAATTTTTATTAATTTCATTTAATTAATATATATATATAGCATCTCAAAACCCGATATGAGTATAACCCACCACATGTCCTCATTAGGAAAAGACCCATAATGGTTCAAAATCTACTAACGCCATAATCTACATTCAAATATCCATAACCATTAATAAAAGCATTATCCACATAAAAGAAATTTGAAAGAACATTTGTTCTCATTATATAGACCATATTCAATCTCCTCCAATCAATACAGTAAAAGCATTTAAGAACTTAAATATTACAATAGTCTTAAATCAATGAAACAAAATCATCTATTATATATCTTTCTCTTCATCCAGCTATTACTCCTTATAGTACACATATTCTACATTTTCCTCAAAGTTTTGGTTTGTCCCCACTATATTCTCATCATACCCTACGACTTTTCCTGAAGTACCTACAATTAAAAATGGTCCCACGAGAGGTGAGTTAATGCCTAGTATAATGCATACTCACAAATACACACACATGCCATGCAAGAAATACCAACACAAATATAATGCAACATAATATCAAACACGGTTTATTATCTTTCACATCATTTATTTCCAGCACACCATTCTCATCATCATATTCGCTACACAAACCTTACACACACACATGTATATGAATACATATACGACAAAGGGTACTCTCCTTTGTTCATGAGTCTAAACCATACATAATTATACATATACAACACTAAGTACTTCCCAATGTCCATAAGTCCAAAAGTCCTTCCATATATACATATATATATATATATATATATGTGTGTGTGTGTGTGTGTGTGTGATAATGGGTTCTCTCCATTTTCTATGAGTCTATTCCACACAAAATTATATATATACGACAATAGGTATTCCCCATTGTTCATGAGTTCATAAGTCATTTCACATCACACATGAGTCCATTCATACTGTAATTGTCCAGAAAATAATTATTTAATATTGTTGTAAAATAAGCCAAGGTCAAAAGAGTTATTTTTCTAAGATATAGGGGGTAATTTAGTCATTTCGTAAACGAGGTATATAAACCTAAGTTGACCTAGCTTTCCTCCCTTTTTGCAATTTGTGCAACAATAGATAACAATGCTGCTCTCTAAAACCTCAAGGTGATCAAGCGAACTACACAAAGGTCCAAACCGATTCCATCAGGTAAGGGTTGCTATGATTGAATCATTATTCACAATTATAGAATTTAAGATCTAATCAATTGTCATTACACAATTCCATCAAAATTTAGATCAAGGAAAAGGCTAGAACGAGCAAGGAATTGAACATTAAGGGTTCAGAATGATTACCAAAGAAAGTAAGTTCATTAATCCACTTAATGAAATAGGAAATTATAAATTTTAAGATTCAATTAGGCTTATAAACACAAAAATCAGGTTTAGGAATGAATTTGTAAAGAGGAATGGCAGTTCATGAGGAACAGTATAGTATACGATCAAGTACATACTCACACACTTTCCCGTGTAGAAATATGCACTGTATACAGAAAGGTACACAGACAAAGGACACATTCATGTACTTGGGCATGTCAAATTATGGAAATATATAGAAAGGTACACAGCCATCTACACAATTGTGTACCTAAGCATGCGAAAGTGCGAACACACAAAAAGATGCACAACCACCATATATGGTCATGCATCCAATTGTGCCAAGGTACATGACCTAAAGCACGACCATGTACTTAGAAACACTTCATTACTCGACTTAATTTTCTAATTAAACAAATTTCCATGCAATCTAGACATTTAGTAAAACTTAGAAACCTTAGTAGAGTAAGAGAAGAAAATCAAATAACGATTAAGTGAATAGAATTAAGTAATGTAGATTATTCTTATATTAGAACTAAGAAGAAATTACTAGTCATTTGATAGATTTTATACTAGCTTTAATCTCGAGATCGGACATGTTTAAAACTAAGACTCTAGGTATGTGTAACTTTGATTATTTTTATGCTTATTAAGATAATGGTAAATTGGATTAAGTTGAATGGACTGGTTTAAGTTTAATTTAAGTTGCTTGTTGTATGTGCTTGGCTCAGCCTAAAGGCCGATAGTGGTAGATCCCTAAGGGGCACCCAATGATCCTTGTATGACATTATCTCTAGTAAAGTCGTACGTAGAAATGATTTGGATTGGTTTAAGGTTTAAGGACTCATGGGTGTTGGGACCCATAGTAGTAATTCTCAACACTGCATTAAGTATTAAGTATGGTTAAGGTTTAAGGACTCATGGGTGTTAGAGCCCATAGTGGTAGTTCTTAACACCATATTAAGTATTAAGTATTTTTTATATGTTTGACGGGGTCGTAAGTACCCCATTGGTGTTATGTAGGCTTAAGTGAAATAAAAACTTATTGCATAATGTATATTGTCTGCATAAATGTACTATAAATGTTACTCATGAGGAGGATTTAAGGTTGAAAATACAGGAGAGACAGGATAAAGATTACCATTATTATTATAGTAATTAAGTGAAGATTGATTAGCTAAAGCATGAGAATTATATTAAGACTTATTGCTAACTTTGAGAATTTCAGTGTTATAATAGTTAAACATTTTAAGTTATTTGGATTAAAGTATTAAGATTGTTTTCTTTTTTAGTTGAAAATCTATACAGGACTTATATGTATCATGGTGGAAATATTAGATTTATATGATTGCAGTTGATAGGAATTATAGTATTAAATGATATCAGAGTAAGATTAAGAGCCTTAATGTGTCCTTACCTACATAGCAAGCTATAGCACTCCTTGGTTTTAGGGTATTACAGCTTAGATGGTATCAAAGCATAGGCTAATGATCCTTAAGAGCTTAGGTTTTGATCTATAGAGCTTAGGCTAATAATCCTTAGGAGCTTAGGTTTCAATCTACAAAGCATAGGTTAATGATCTTGAAGAGCTTAAGTGAATGATCCTTTGAAACTAAGTGATGATCAATAGATATAAGTCTCAAACAATAGAAAATAGGATATGATCTATAAAGGAATTAAGCATTTGATTTGTCAAACAGTGAAACACGAAGAGAATGGGCATAGTTATGAGATGTTTATTTATTAAGTAATTTATTTTATTGTATTAATATTTTACTTGCACTTCTTTTAAATTTAAGTACTCATATCCAAAATGTTAGTGTCATGGTGTGCCAGTATATATATATATATATATATACCGGCACACCATGACACTAGCATTGACCGATACGATCTCTCAAGTCTATCTGTTTATCTCTTCTTAAACAGAATGCCTCTAATAAGAATCGCTGGATCAAGCGCATAGAAGGGTACTGGATTATAGCAACCCTATTGAAGAGAACATTCAAGATCAACAGCCACAAGGGTGATGAGGTTAGATGGTTGAAGAGACCATCCAACTACTATAGACTATGAACCATTTAGTGAGGCTATTAACACAACAACATCAAGCCCCCAATGTTCTACAGCACATAAATGCCAATGAACCCGTTAGCTTTGATAGGTTGATCAAGGTGGTAAAGGAACTTAACCCGAGGGTGGATGACCCAATTGAGGCTAAGGATGGGGTATAAGAGATGGAAAAGACATTTGTTATCTTTTAAACACCCGAAGATAGAAAGATTAGTTATGTTTTGTTTATATTGAAGAAAATTGTAGCAAAATAGTGGGCATCAATTCCTAGACTGGTAAGGGAATGCACGAATTGGGTGGTACTTAGAAAGTTGTTTTATCCAATATACTTCCTTATCATCTTCATAGATTGAATGGAAAATGATTATTATAACTATGAGTAAGGGAATAGGAAAGTGGAAGAGTATGAGGCAAAATTGAATTGCTTAATTCAGTTCTTACTTGAGAATGTTCGTGTTAATGACAGATCTAGGGTCTAAAGATTTTTTACAGGCTTGGAGTTAGATCTCCAACATGATGTTAAGGCTTTTCAGCTAAATACTTATGCTAAAGTAGTAGATAAGGCCACATATCTGGAATAAAGAAAAAAAAGGATTGAAGAACAAAGGAGTTGCAGAGTAGCAATAACCTTGGGAAAGAGACCTACCTTGAGTGGAATGGGGCAAGATAAGGGCAAGAGACCTCACATGTGCCAGAATAGAACATGAAGCACTACAACCCCTCCTCTATAGATGAGACCAATGCCTTCGGCACTTCCTACTGTAGACCTTACTATCAAATGCACTATGTGCTATAGGCCACATGAGTTAAGAGAATGCAAATGGCTAGATGGTGCATGCTTCTCCTGTAGAAAGACAAGACACAGTAGTAGGCATTGCAATGAGAGGTCAATCCCCTTAGTATTCTACCCCATATGTAAATAGAGAGGACACAAGGTAGTTGATTATGCTCAGGGGCAAGCAAGAAATTAAGCAGCCTTAGCTCCACAAGCAGCTAGACCTCTAAGGATGGGATGCCATGCCCCTCCCTAGGCACTCAACATGATAACCCGCTACGATCGCCCAACACTGGCTAAGCAACCGTGAAGCATCTCCACCCAAGTACTGTACCTGTTTAATCACATCATAACATTCAATGCCTCTAACATTCATTTACTCCAATTCTCATAACATATACACATCTAATAGAAATATTAGATTATTATCTATTTACATAACTATCAGTGGATCTCATTTCACATATATATATAAAAGTTCTATTGAGCCTACCATGGCTTCTACATTTTCGCAATTCAAATCTATTAATCTAATTCATGTACTAGTCCTCACTTTCACCTATAGTACCCAAGATCTTCTAGCTTTATAACAAAGGCTTACCTTAGTTCAACTACCCATAAGAAAGTTTAGGTAGTCACAACTTGCAAGACAAAATCTGTGGGAGGGTAAGCTATAAGCTTAGTGAGATAGTAGTGCAATATATCAGTGTTATTATCATGAAAGCAAGAAGTTATCAACCATATGCTATGCATGAGCAATCACATGAATGCAATAATTCACGTGGTCTTTCAGTAACTAATGTAAAGTCTAGGGTTTACAACCCCCCCCCCCCCCCCCCCCCCCCCCCCCCCCCCCTCTTTGACCTTGGTTAGGGATTTCAAAGCCACATTTAATGCCTAGGTCTCACAACCTGGTTTAATTCCTCATCACTTTGATAATTATAATATATTCATTTTAATACCGGATG
Organism: Laguncularia racemosa; assembly: GCA_037954665.1. Taxonomy (NCBI): domain Eukaryota; kingdom Viridiplantae; phylum Streptophyta; class Magnoliopsida; order Myrtales; family Combretaceae; genus Laguncularia; species Laguncularia racemosa. Next base: position 4,878,102 of record JBBMOL010000049.1, read on the forward strand.
CTCCCATGCATTTGCATAAGTTGGAGCAACACCCTCAAGGACACTTCGAACTAGGAACCAACAAGGCACGGACAATCCCCTAATCTAGTAGTTCGCTCAGGATGACTCAATAATATCACAATTACTTCCAGATGCCCTATGATAGTGATAGCCTTCAAATTTATGCAATGTCTCGTGTAATGCATGTCTCATTTTAGTTAAATCCTAACCTTCAATTATTCTATTTAGGGTGATCAATCAATATACGATAACAACCAATCTACATAAGGAAAATAAAACAATTCCATTGAATATTCTACAAACAAGCATCAAAATATCATTCCAAATTTAAAAATCAACCTATCACATCTTGCACTCTTGAACCCTTCTTCAATTGTGCAACTTCGCATCCATTGCTTAAATTTTTATTTTTTAGGTTTGAATGGAGACAAAAGAAAGGTTTAAGGATGATATGAGCAAAGGAGATGAAATTTGGTGAAGAATGAAGGAAGTTGAAATTTCAGTTTAACATAACCTTCAACACAGCCTGTGCTGAAGCCAGTGCTAAGTAAAAAAAATTGTCTGAAGAAAGAAACTTTTATGCCCTACCCCAAACATGACCGTGCTGGAGCCCGTGCTAAACTAGGCACTGATAATAACATATTTCGAAGTTAGCATGGCCTTGAACATGGCCATGTTGACACCAATGCTGAACCCTGCTTTCATGAAACTATAAATAGACGCTTATTCCCACACACTTTTATACATATTTGTACTTTATATGTGTACATACATATACGCACGTATGTACATTCACTTATACATATCCACTCCTTCATAATACGAATATATACACATCTTCCATGTGAACATAATGTATACATACGTAATCATGAGACAACACAATTTAATATAATGCGTATTAAACAAATAAACACACAATACAACACGTCATAGAGTCCTATTCACTTGGGTCTCATTGTTTCTCATTTCTAATCAAAATAAACCTCAAGTATAACATTAAATGCTTTTTCCTTACCTAAAACGTAAGGAAAAATATGTCATCAAATACTATTCAAGCTCAAGAATTCCGTATCTACCATATTTCTAATTGATGCTGTTAGTTCTAAGCTAAATGTAAAGATTTCTACACATAAAACCTTAACATCTAAACTTCATAAAATAATCCTATTTCATGCAAAGTTGGTTTTGTTGAGTTGCTCTTACCTCTAGGATCGAGTTGATAGTCTCGGTTCGTGATTTGGAGGTCGTATGCGAAAACAAAAAAAAAATTCTAAACTTTTTTATACGATTCCAAGAGCTAAGATACGAGCGCCAAAGAAAACAAAGTCAATTTGAGCTCTAAGTGGTAGTACGGGGTCCAAAAAAAGGAGGACACAAGCATCGAGAGGACCCAAGGCGAAGTTTAGCCAGCCTTAAGCCAGCTTTAAATAAAGGCCGGTCGAGTTAGCTTCAAGGCCGCCGACCTTGGAGCCGGCCTAAATGAAGGCCGCCGGCCTTGGTGCCGACCTTGAATGGATTCGCACATTTTTTTTAGGAATATATAAATAGGCGTCCTTAGGGTTTTTTCAGGAGAGGATGTTATTTTTTTTTTTTTGTTGTTGTAAACAAACACTTGAGCGTGTGAGTGAATCCTCTTTGGAGATTCTTGAATATTAAGAATTGATTTTCACTTTATTCTTGTTGTTCTTATCAAATTCTTGGTTCATATAGAATTTTTGGCGAGCATTGTTATTGAATTCTTGGAATTCTTTAACCGTAGTGATCGATTTATAGAACGTGGACTCTATCGTTCTATGATTTGATTGCGAATCAGTTTAATTTTATCAATCTTGGCATCTATAGATTGATAATTTTATCCATATCTTTGATTTTATTCGTTAGTACCAAAATCCAGAAAACCCTAAAAATTTTGTGACATTTGATTGTTATTAATGTTTTCATTTATGTGGAAGGATTCGATTTCCAATTATATATGATTTAGTATCAGAGCATACCGAGTCCGCATCATTTGGTATCAGAGCAAAGGTTAGACTCGTAAGGATTCAGAGCGAATGATTCGATCAGAACGTGGGTTAAATCGGTAAGGCTATTGAATCTCAACTCAATTGTAGTTTTAATTCAATACTGCTGTTGGTTTGGAAAGTTGGAAAGTTATTTTGTGAATTGTACTGCTGAGAATTGGTGATTAGTCTGTTGTTGCGAATTGGGGGTTTGTGAATATTTTTGTTGAATTCAGTTGTTGGGTGTTGGATTGCTGTGAATTAGTGATTGGGGCTGTTGTTGAGAATTGAGGTTTTTAGTGAATTTCTATTGCTAACTATTGAAGGGTAGAGATGTCGTCGCAAGGAAGTGTTCAAAACAACAACAATAGGAATGATGCTGACAATGCGGGTGAGGTTGTGACTAGGGCTGAGTTTAATCAAATCCAAGAAAATCTTAAATTGATTATGGTTAGATTGGAGGTTAGGGATAGAAGGAGCCATATTGGTGTAGGAATTAGGAGGAGACATTCTAGTAGTGGAAGGAGTAGGAGAGGAAACAATGTTGACAGGCGTAAGGGGATTGAAAACATCAAGGTGAAAATTCCACCTTTCACTAGTAGTAGTAAACCAGAGGAATTCCTAGATTGGGTGCCATGGGTTGAGAAGGTGTTTGACTGTTATGAGTGGGATGAGCGCATGAAGGTGAAAATGGCGTCTCTAGGATTCTCTTAATATGCTAGTTTGTGGTGGGGTAAATTACAAACTGAGAGACGTAGGGCTGATGAGGAGAAAGTGCGTTCATGGGCTTTGATGAAAAGGTTGATGAGACACAGATTTGTGCCAAACTAATATAAATAGGAGATGCTGATGGAGTTGCAATCCTTGAGGCAGGGTAAGAAGAGCATAGAAGAGTATGTGAAGGAGTTTGAGACATTAGTGGCAAGATGTGATATTAGGGAAACATCAGATGAATCCATAGCTCATTTCATCAATGGTTTGAAGATGGACATTGCCAGTGTAGTGGAACTCCAGCATTATCAGACTCATGAGGATGTGATTAAATTAGCCAGTCGGGTTGAGCGGCATCAGCGCAGGCGAGATCAGAAATCATATCAACACCATAAGTCAAATGATGGTGAGAGGGAAAAGGAAAGGAAGGAAAAGGGAAAGGCTGTCGCTAGTGAGGCTGTTAACCAAATACAATAAAAGAGGAGCAGAAATATCAAATGTTTTAAGTGTTTAGGACTTGGCCATATTGCTTCTCAATGTCCTAATAAAAGGGTTATGATCATCAAGGGGGACAAAGTTGAGAGTGAGGAAGAAGAACAGAAGAGTACTGAGGCAGAAGAGGAAGATGAAGACATTATAGCGAGTCCAGTACAGGGAGACTTGCTAATGGTTAAGCAGGATGAAGTTGTTCCTAATCAAAGAGCCAATTTATTTCATATCCAAGGTATGGTGCAAGGGAAGACTTGTTTGATTGTGGTTGACACAGGCAGTTGCATTAATGTTGCTTCAGTAAGCTGGGTTACTAAGTTGGGTTTACAGGTGGAGCAGCATCCAAGACCTTATGCACTTCATTAGTTGAGTCCACAGGGAGCTGTTCATGTATACAAACAGGTTCATGTTCCATTGCTTATTGGTGATTATACTGATGAAATTGTTTATGATGTAGCTCCCATGAAAGCTGCACATTTGATCCTTTGAAGACCTTGGCAGTATGACCTCAGAGCTAAGTATGATGGATACACCAATGAGTATACCATTCAGCAATAGGACAAGGCATACAAGCTTCTTCCTATGAGTCCAATTGAAGTACAACAAACAAGGCTGATTTGCCTTAAGAAGCCTAAGGGAAAGAGGAGTTTGTTTATGTGGCCTAGCAAGATGGACGATACAGATTTGAGTTCGAATCTTTTTCAACATAGGGGGAACGATACGATTCCAAGAGCTAAGATACGAGCGCCAAAGAAAACAAAGTCAATCCGAGCTCTAGGTGGCAGTACGGGGTCCAAAAAAAGGAGGACACAAGCGTCAAGAGGACCCAAGGCGAAGTTCGGCCAGCCTTAAGTCGGCTTTGAATAAAGGCCAGCCGAGGTAGCTTCAAGTCCGCCAGCCTTTGGGTGCCGGCCTATGTATTTAGGCTGCCGGCCTTTGGCCGGCCTTGAATGGATTCGCAAAATTTTTTTAGAATTATATAAATAGGCGTCCTTAGGGTTTTTTCGGGAGAGGATGTTATATTTTTTGTTGTAAACAAACACTTGAGCGTGTGAGTGAATCCTCTTTGGAGATTCTTGAATATAGAGAATTGATTTTCACTTTACTCTTGTTGTTCTTATCAAATTCTTTGTTCATATAGAATTTGTGGCAAGCATTGTTATTGAATTCTTGGAATTCTTTAAGCGTAGTGATCGATTTATAGAACGTGGTCTCTATCGTTCTATGATTTAATTGCGAATCAGTTTAATTTTATCAATCTTGGCATTTATAAATTGATAATTTTATCCATATCTTTGATTTTATTTGTTAGTACCAAAATCCAGAAAACCCTAAAAAATTTGTGACATTTGATTGTTATTGACGTTTTCATTTGTGTGGAAGGATTTGATTTCCAATTTTGTATCACTTTTCTTCTTCTTCCTCCTTAAATTCTCTCTTTTTCTCTCAACTTCTGGCATGTTCTCCTCATTCCTAATGTACGGTGCACTTTATATAGTCACCGTGCATCTCACCGACTTACTTTTTTTTTTTACTTATTTATTTTTTCCTTAACTATTAATAAATTAATAATTAAAGACTTGAAATTCAACTATTTCATTATGAAATTTTACATTTAAGAAATTTAACTATTTGAATTATAATTATCCATTTGAAATTTTTATTTGAAATTTCAAATTTGTAATTTCCTATAAATTTTTCTTATTTAACCTAATATAGTTCATAGTTTAAGTTTTGAGGAATGTATATTCTTTATTTTAAGTTTTCATGATTTATAATTGATTCTCATAGTATTTTTCCGATATTATATTTTACGAATTTCACGGGTTTTACATTACAAGCTAGTAAACTACAAGTAGGGAGCGCCAAACAGTAGGTTCCAAATAGGTTCCAACCAGAGCATTTACTTTAAACATGAATATCATTATAGGTATGCTTCAAGTACACATATGTGTTATTTGATACCGGTGCATCTATTTCCTATGTGTCTAAAACCTTTGTATATAAATGTGCACTAGATGCTGAAAATATAGAGGATAGTTTGGCTATTAATACCCTTTTGGGAGTTAAAGGGAAGATAGATAGAATCTTTAAAAGAGTGAGAATAGAGATACAAAGTAGAGTGATACCAATAGATCTCTTGGTTCTAGAGATAGTGGAGTTTGATGTTATATTAGGAGTCAATTGGTTGTCAGAATACTATGTCACCATTGACTATTATAACATGGTGATACAATTCAACATACTTGGGGAAGATTATTTTAAGTATAAGCTGGAAGCTTAGAGACCAATAGGATTACCTACTTATGAGTTGTAAGGAAGGAGTATGTTAGGAGTTGTGACCACTGAAGCTAGTGAAGAAATGGAACTAGAAATGGTGCCAGTAGTGAGAGAATTTCTAGATGTATTTCCAAAAGACCTTTCTAATTTACCCCCAATTAAGAAGATCGAACTCAACAATGATTTGGTATAGGGTACTATACCAATATCAATATAGGATAATGCCAATTGAATTAGAAGAGTTAAGGAAACAATTATAAGATCTTTAAGGTAAGGGTTTCATAAGACCCAACATATCTCCCTAGGGTGCACTAGCCTTTTGGTTAAGAAGAAGGATGGAAATATGAGACTATGCATTGACTACAAAGAGCTAAATTAGGTAACTATCAAGAACAAGTATCATTTTCCAAAGATAGATGACCTGTTTGACCAACTTTAGAAAGCTTAAGTATTTTCTAACCTTATTAGTGTTATGTAGGCTTAAGTGAAACAAGAACTTGTTGTATCATGTATAATGTTTGGATAAATGTATGTCATTTAAGTTTTTATTTATTCAGGTGCATGTCTTTACTGGTTATACATATTAGGCATTAGTTTACCCCTTGGGGATTTTTTTTTTTTTAGATATAGGTACAATGGGAATTGCACTCATGAAGAGGATTTAAGGTTGAATGTACAAGAGAGAGAGGATGAAGATTACCATTATTATGATGGTGATTAAGTAAAGATTGATTAGCTAAAGCATAAGAATTGTATTGAGACTTATTATTGAATTTGAGAATTTGAGAGTTAAAATAGTTAAACATTTTAAGTGATTTGGATTGAAGTATTAAGATTGTTTTCTTAATGAGTTGAAAATTTATACAGGATGTATTTGTATCATGTTAGAAATATTAGATTCATATTATTGTGGTTTATAGAAATTACAGGATTAAATAGTATTAGAGTAGGGTTAAGAGCCTTAACGTATCCTTACTTAGTAAAGACATGTGGCGTACCATAGCTGATGTGCCTAATTCCACTTAAGCACAATAAAAAGAATCAAGGAAAAACACCTTAATTCACAAAACACAAACCGGTTCAATTGAGGGTGATTTCACGTGAACACCTTGTAGAATTTGATGAAAATTGTTGTTCAAATGATTCAATTGTAATCTCTAATGATAATATTAACCAAGTAACCACAATAAGGCTTGAGAATCACGTGGAAATCAGATCAAAGAAAGCAATAAAACCATGAAATCCACTTCCCCTTTCAATATCGAATTCACGGTTTGTTATGATAAGCAATTGTTGATGGAGAATCACAAGTATGATAATTACTCAAAATAAACACACTAATTTGAATTGATACCAATTCAAATTTGACCAAGAATGTTCTAATCCAACCCTAGATATTACACACTAGAGAAGAAAACGAAAACACAACAAGTAGGAATTGATATGACTCACAATTTCCAATTGTTGCACTCGCCACAATTCCACTTCTTGGGATTGAAATTGATAAGAGAATTTTGGAATTAGGAAACCCTAAGCCCTCTCACGAAAATGTGAAGTTTTTTCTGCAAAAATAAGCTCCCTAAACCCTCTCTTAAGCAAGTATTTATACTTGCTACTTCTAGGGTTAAAAAAGTGCTCAAAATTACAAGTTTGCCACTTTTAAGGTGGCTAACCCTAAATGAAAGTTACATGGAAATAAAAGTGTCTCAAAACCAAAATACAACCAAAATAGTTCAATAAACATTTACAAGATACAAAATAACATAAATCTTCATGATCCAATGCCTCAGAATAGAGAACAATCGCAGCGGGCCTTTGATTGTTACCCAGAAAAATGTCCTGTATCCAACTGAAGTTGTAGGACATTTTGGCATCCCATGGAGATATATAATTATACCTGTAAGATTATTCTCAAAGTTTATTAGAAATAAAGACATAAGATAAAAGATGAGCAATTTGGTCAATCATCCAGATTGGGTTCTGAAGAGGTTGACAGTGCTAGAATTTTTCCCATCATCTCCTCGGGCTTCTGAAAGATTTGCCCTCAAATCTAGAGGATCGGTTGTGGAATTGAACCCTAGGATCTCTGTTGTTCTGCTTCCCCGACTAACCATGGTAGTGGACGGCTGCCTGACCTCTTTCTGAAAACTCTGGATCTCAGATGGAGTCATTAGTAATAGGATTATGCGTGTCTCGCCCATGCTGAACATGTAGGTATTTTCAAACCCATCATGTATCACTCGTCGATCATACAACCAGGGCCGACCCAACAGCAAATGGAATGCATGCATAGGAACTATATCACAAAGGATCTCAACATGATAGTTCTGCCCGACACTCACTGGAACCTTTGCCCTAAGGGTAACATGCATACTACCTCTATTATCCAGCCAATGCAAATGATAAGGACTAGGATGAGGTATAGTAGACAGTTGTAATTTGTCTACTAGTGCAGCAGATATAACATTCGTGCAACTACCACTGTCGATGATGAGTACACAAAGGTTACCTCTAATTCTGCAAGAGGTATGAAATATGTTCTCCCTCTGAATATCACTGATATCAGGAGATGTGGACAAAATCCTGCGTAATACATTGAGGGATAGATATTTTCCTCCAGTATGCTCCTCAGGCGCATTTGCATTCTGATCATCATAATATTCCTGCAATGCTGTTGGTAGATCTGTAGGCTCAATCTGTTCATGGTCATCTTCAGTATCCTCTCCAATGTCTTCCATAATAGTCATCACCCTTTTATTTGAACACTGTGCAGCCATATGCCTAAATCCCATGCATTTAAAACATTTAATCTGGCGTGCTTTCCCACTAGTAGATCCGGGAACTGTCTGCCTCGTTTCTGGTGCCATGACCTCTTTACCCTTCCCAATGGGTAAGTTTTCCCTGATAATGGTTGGGGTAGTAGTGTCCACTGTCTTGACTCCCTCACCAACCACCTTTGCTCCCCCTGATCGACTGTCGGCTGAGATGGGTCTATTAGCAGTGTTGGGCCTACTGCTAGGAGCCCTAAAGAAGTTGGACCTCCTCTGTCTCTCTACTTTTAAGGCCAACTAAATAGCCTCATCAAGTGTGGTATAGCACTGTAGCTCAACAATACACGTTATCTCATATTTTAGACTTGAGACAAATTGTGTTATAGTTTGTTCCGAAGGCTCAACAGACCCACACCTAATCATAAGGGTCTCAAATTCCTGCACATAATCATCCACTGTTTTGCCCCCCTGCCTCAAGGTTTGCAGTCGCATAAACAGCTCCTGTTTGTAGTGCTCAGGAATGAACCTTTTCCGTAACAACCTCTTCATATCCCTCCAGATCTGAACCTCAGCCTCTCTATCCCGATGCCTATTGATGATCAGATTCTTCCACCAAAGTGCAGCATACCCCACAAATTCAACTGCAGCCAATCTAACCCTGGTATTGTCGTCAATCTCATAACATTCGAAAAAACCTTCGACCTTATCCTCCCAGTCCAGGTACTCATCTGCTGATCCCTTACCATCATAGGATGGCATCTGTAGTTTCACATATTCCAAACCCCAAGGTGGCCTGAAATCCCTATTCTGATTTAGGTTGACTCCAAAATTGTCATCTCTTTCTTCCACTACTCTGTTTCGATGAGGGTTTTGTGAAGCTACTCGAGGTGGTGCTGGTTGGTTTACCACTGGTGGTTGTGGTAAAGTCATCTTGTCAACTCTAGTTGCTAGTGTAGCAACTATAGTAGTAAGCTCCTGAAGTTGTTCCTCCAAAGTTCTTCTGCCTACCACATTACGACCAAGTCCTCCACCAACCTGGCTATTGGCTTCTTCACCCAATTCCCCATTCACACTATCATTAGACATATTTGTAGATCTTTGTATATTATTCCTCAAAATGATATGATTCAAGGATATACACTTCCACTACAATACTTCCTTAAACTCCACACAATAGTAACTACAAAAGACAAACAACAAACCCACTTAATGTTACAATTTATAATTGCAACTCACGTGTAATACTCTCCTCCACAACAAGCCACAAGTACACGGTGCAGCAAAATTAATTTCCACAAGTTTACTCCACGGCAACACACAAGCAACAACTACAATTAATATGTAATACTTCCACGGCAACAACCAAGGGAATAATGAATACAAGTAATCTTCAACTTCCACGACAAATAATGAAGACAAGAGATTAATAAGTAGCTTTCCAAAATGAATTCTGAATCCCACTATAGGCAGCAACTTACAATTTGAATTTCAAACAAATTCACTTATTGCAAGCCTTCTTCAATTGGTAAGTATTGAATTCAAATTCAAATAGCAATCATTAACTCCCACAACGTAATTGCATATGATTTGAATTCAAATAATTCCTTACTAACCAAACTTAATGTAATCTGAAAATTTAACTTCACAAATTCAGAATTACACAATGGAATTCAAACAACAAACTTCACAACCTCCTTCACACCACAACTAGTCACGGCAAGAATAAGGCAATTTTTTGCAAGTCCCAAAAGTTGTTGAATTAAACAACACTTTATGCTACTGCCCTTCCACGAGATTATTGACCATAAAATGATACAACAACCTTCCCAATCCAACTCCAACAATCAACAAATTAAAGCTCCAACCAAGGTAATTTCGTAAGTCACAAACTACACAACACAATTGCGGTTCACAATTTGATTAACCCTAATTGAAGATGAATATCACAAAATCAAATAACCATAAATCCCTTCTCTCAACATGAGCTCTGATACAAAAAGATGATGTGCCTAATTCCACTTAAGCACAATAAAAAGAATCAAGGAAAAACACCTTAATTCACAAAACACAAACCGGTTCAATTGAGGGTGATTTCACGTGAACATCTTGTAGAATTTGATGGAAATTGTTGTTCAAATGATTCAATTGTAATCTCTAATGATAATATTAACCAAGTAACCACAATAAGGCTTGAGAATCATGTGGAAATCAGATCAAAGAAAGCAATAAAACCATGAAATCCACTTCCCCTTTCAATATCGAATTCACGGTTTGTTATGATAAGCAATTGTTGATGGAGAATCACAAGTATGATAATTACTCAAAACAAACACACTAATTTGAATTGATACCAATTCAAATCTGACCAAGAATGTTCTAATCCAACCCTAGATATTACACACTAGAGAAGAAAAAGAAAACACAACAAGTAGGAATTGATATGACTCACAATTTCCAATTGTTGCACTCGCCACAATTCCAACTTCTTGGGATTGAAATTGATAAGAGAATTTTGGAATTAGGAAACCCTAAGCCCTCTCACGAAAATGTGAAGTGTTTTCTGCAAAAATAAGCTCCCTAAACCCTCTCTTAAGCAAGTATTTATACTTGCTACTTCTAGGGTTAAAAAAGTGCTCAAAATTACAAGTTTGCCACTTTTAAGGTAGCTAACCCTAAATGAAAGTTACATGGAAATAAAAGTGTCCCAAAACCAAAATACAACCAAAATAGTTCAATAAACATTTACAAGATACAAAATAACATAAATCTTCATGATCTAATGCCTCAGAATAGAGAACAATCGCAGCGGGCCTTTAATTGTTACCCAGAAAAATGTCCTGTATCCAACTGAAGTTGTAGGACATTTTGGCATCCCATGGAGATATATAATTGTACCTGTAAGATTATTCTCAAAGTTTATTAGAAATAAAGACATAAGATAAAAGATGAGCAATTTGGTCAATCATCCAGATTGGGTTCTGAAGAGGTTGACAGTGCCAGAATTTTTCCCATCAATAGCACTCTTAGGTTTTAGGGAATTACACATACCAAATAATCCTAAATCTACTCATATTATTTCGATACACAACTCTACTAGGAACAACGTCACATATCGATTATCGAGGTGCCACCCCAAGAACATCGACCCTCACTCAGTTCCTCGAACTCAACTAAACACAATCACAGATAACCAATCGCATTCATTTTCAATATTAATTTAGTTTACATTACATTTCTAACTAAAAATGCATAAAAAACAAACTCAGTATACCTATTCTTGATATGCAATGAATGGTTCCTTCACACTTCTGAAATCTCTCAGTTCTCAAACCTATTCAAATCCACAATTATATACACATAGAATTTCAAGTGAACAAAATACAATGGAGTAGTGAGTTTTTCAAATCAACATAGCCATGTGGGTGGTCGTGTAGAAGGATATAGGAATGAACACAGTATTAGTAGCCATGTATCTTTCTATGTGTTTCTATCAATCTAGCTCACCTGAGTACACAGTTATGTATTTGGCTATGTACTTTGATATGGTAGGGTACACAGTAGTGTGTAGTGGTCGTGTACTTTTCTGTGAATTTTTACAATTTGACATGCCCAAGTACACAGGTATGTTTAATGGATATGTACCTTTCTGTACACATTCATGTTTTGACATCGGTAGGTACACAGGCATGTATGTGACTGTGTAGTACATAATTTTATCATAAATTCCTTTTTCCAATTCACAATTTCCTATTGCTTCAAATCCTAAACGAAATTACTCACTTTTAAGTCTAATTATGCATTGTTTTCACATTAGAACACTAATTGGGTTTAATTTAATGACCCATCAGCTTGGATCATTTCAACAATAGAATTCTTGTTCAAGACCTTTTGTTACACTGATTATTCGATAGTGAAATTCAAGAAATTAACACAAATCTATGTTATACATATGTAAACAATGATCAATAGTTACTGATCGATTTACTTACCATGATTAATTCTTCAGATCATAGGATGCAGCAACCATTTTCTCTCCTCGAGTTTTATAGCTAGTGTTTATGGTTCTGTAGTGTGCAAATGCGAAAAGGGTTAAGACGAGATATCTTGGCCTATTTATTTCCTTGTTAAAGACTGAATTGCCCCTAACTCTTCAAGTTATTTACCTACATAACCTTGGATTAATTTTAATCAATATTAAATAAATAAATATATATATGTATATATTCATGGTTATTTACAATATATATGTGTAATCATGATATTTAAATAAAATATACTGTTAATGTAAACATGGTGATGACATGTTAGCATTTGTGGCACTTTAGAGTCTACATAAGTAAAAGTAGGAGGGTAAGTTTTATATTTTGAAAAAATAGGGTGTTGATATAATTTATAAAAGTGATCAATGTAATTTACCCATTATAATTTAGTTTCATGCTAACTTTCACAGTTAATATATTGGTTCAATTAAGTGTATGGTCTAAACTAAGTTGGGTTAGACAATAGTAAGTATTTTGTATGGAATTGTAAGTCATGAATTAATCCTAAATCGAATCTCAAACCTAATAAATTGAAAAAAAAATAAAAAAAAGAATCGAATTTTCAATTTGGCTTGATTATATTCAGGATTTAATTTAATTGGATTATATTTATGTCTATTTATAGAATGCAATTTTAGAAATTGGGTTTTTAATGCAATTTAATGCAATGGGCTAGTTTTTAGGGATGGGGTCTAATAAACCAAGTACAATTAAGATTGTCTTAGAAAATTTTGTTTTGGTAGAATTGAAATATGAATTGCCTTATTGGTTTTTCTACTCTCAACTTTACTTGGATCTCTTGCACCCAAAAAATAAAAATAAAAAAAAGCTCAAAAGAGGTCCTTTTAAGTCCATCTAAGCTTCAAATGCCCTTAATAAGCCTTAAGGTTATCTATAGGGAAGTTGAGCTTTCATTATAATATGGGTAAGGTAAGCTTTATAAGCTTATAAAGAATTGGGCTCAAGTTTAACCTAAGCTCAAGTCCATGATCTTATTAGTTTAAGGTGGGTTCAATCCTGTCTATTCATCATTTGAAAAGAAATCATTTAACAATCGTCATTAATAGTTCATCTATCTCAAATTCGTCTAACAATCAAGATCATGGGCTAAAATCTATATATAGGAGCCTCCCCTTCCTCATTTGGAACATTCAAAATGTAGATAAGCTTCTCATATATGTTGTCACTTTGCCAAAATCATTACACAAAAGATCAAATCATATACTTCATCAAGAATGGATCAAGAACACATCAAGAGCATCATATACAATTTGCTATCATACACGCACATTGAAAATCCATGACTGCATATTCCTCCTCTCACACCTTTCTTTACGGCACCCTTCCATATGTCATCAAATAAAAACTTCTTTCAAGCCAACCAACACACTTGCTACACATGATCATTTTGCTACAGGAACCCCCCATACACTATCCTTATTCAATATTTACATATGTGCACCATCAACTTTATTCTCAATTAAAGTATAATTCATGAGAAATTTTTGCGTGATCAATTCCTATAGAATGGGACACATACACCCATAAGGAATACTCTCACTCACCTTAAAGAGATAAGAGCTTAGGCTTTGGTCGATACATGAGTTAGATAGAAAATCGAATTTTAAGATATAAAACATGTCTTAAGTATTAAACCTAATAATTTGGTTTAATTAAGTGTAAGTTTTGATAATGATAATAGTTGTTAAAAGCTCACAATTGCATCTAGTATTTTTTTCAATCTAGTAATTATGTGTTTCCATTGGCTTGAGCTCTAGCTTATAGGCCAAATTTGTCTTCTCTTGCTGGTCTAGAAGGAAAAGATTGGTCAAACAAAGTTCCTTTTTAGTTTGACAAATTTCAACTCTATTAGACTGAAGTTTGGATGCATGCACTAGCTAAGTTAATTGACTTTAGATGGATGAAATGCAACTTTGTCTTGAAGGTATCCAGTAGGCTATTTGCTAGTAAATGAAGTTCCACTTTATCTAACTATGGACACTATTTTAGAGAATATTCAAATTTGCAAATCCTAAGATGAGTTTGTGAAGATTTGTTACAATTTTCCATTCTTTGTGTAAATGGAGCCTTATGCAAATAATTGTGTAACCCTAATCCAATATTGCTCATTGTCAAATGTATCGGTATAATTTAGATATTAGAAAGAGAGGAACACACTTTTAAAATCATAATCGATGCTTGTGAAAACATTTTTAGTTATGTGATGTTGAGTGTACTTATCGAAAGTTGATTAATAAAATGGTGTGGAGTCTTTTATTAAGGCATTATGGAGAGTGAGGAATAAAGGGATGGTGTTAAACATTACTATGTATCAAGTCTCTTCCTCTTCTACTCTCCATTTTAGTTTTTATGATCTTTTTCAAAAGATCTCAAACTAAAAGAATGGTTTTTACTTACTAATAATAATTTTCATATTTTTATTACAATCTAACATTTTATTTCCTTGTCCTCTAGCTTTTAGTTTTTGATGTGCTCAAGACCAAGTCCTAGCACAATCAAATGAATCAAAGAAAACAATCCTCAACTCAAATATAAATCGGTCCAATTAGATGATAATTTACGTGAACTCCTTTGGAAATTTGATGAAAACCAAAGATCAAATGGTGCCATTACAATCTATATATGTAATCTTCACCATATAATAACAAGAATAATTGAAATCCAAGTGAATCAAATCAAATGGGATTGATCAAAACCGTGACATCAACTTCCTCTTCAATTCCAATTCATGCTAACAATGAAATGACGTTGATTTCAAGTACTAAAGAACAATAATTGTTTACAAATTTTGATCACAAATATGTCCAAGAAACTCCAAATCAACCCTAGATATGACTCACTAGAGATGAAATGAAAAACAATAAAGAAAGAAATTGATATGACTCACAATTCTCCCTTGTTGCACTCGCCGCGATTCCAATTCTTAGGTTGAAATTGATAAGAGAATTACAACTAGGATGAACCCTAATTCCCATACGTTAAGTGTTTGTGTCTAATCTGCAAAAATGGCCTCCTCAAACCCTACTTTAAGCAAGTATTTATACTTGCTCCCTTTAGGGTTAGAAAATGCACAAAATTACAACTATACCACTTTTCAGATAGCCAGTCCTAAATGACAATTACAATAAAAATGAAAGTGTCCTAAAAGAAAATACAATATAAAATAGTCCAAATAAAAATTACAAAATAAAAAAAAAATAGTCTTCATCATGTGAGCTCTTCCATAGGATTCGTCGGCCTAACTCATTGCTAGTTCAGGTCGGTCCATAGATAACCCACAAGCTGAGTCTGAGTGAGTTTATCCATCGCCCTATAAAATATGATAAGTGTGTCTGCTGAATTATATAATACATGAATAAGATAAAGAGGTTAGTAAACGAATAATTCCATGGTCGATTTGCTCAAAATGGGCTCTCATCGCCAAGATTTGAAATCCTTTAGTTCCTACCCTAATGATAGGTCTTGTCGGATTTTAATTCCTATCAGTTTCTAAGTTGGGAAGTTATCGAACTAGTAAAACTTTAATTTACAATCCATTTAGTCAATCTTATTTGTATACACAAGTTTGAAAGTCATGGACTAGTAGCACTTTTAATATTCTTGCTTTTTTCTTTTTTATTTATAGGATTGAACTCTTTATTATTAGACTTTTTTTTAAGGACGTGTCTTTAAATTTTTTTTAGAAAGTATTTATAAATTTTTAGATATTTTATAAACCCAATTCACCTCCTTTTATGGATCTTTAGGGAATCTAAGGAATTTCACTTGCTATCAAATCAACGTATTCATGAAAGATCTTAACTAATTTAAATTAATGATCAGATTGGCAATTCAAAGTGTTTATGGCTTAACAAAAGAAGATTTTGCTTTAAATGAACCACTTTTTATCATTGGAATAAATTTTCCTTATTGGAAAAGTTAGACTAATGTTTTTTATTGAAAGACAAGACATATAACTTCTGGCTAGTAATTGAGTTTAGTCCTTTTTGAAGTTAATAAAGAAGCTAGACATGTATTAAGTAAAGAAGATACAGAAAGATTACAACTTAATGCCAAAGCAAGAAATATTATTGTCTGTGACAATGGATGCAAATTAAAATAATCAAGTCTTAGGCTATAAACTACTAAAAAGTGGAATAATTAAAAAATTTTATGATGGGACAAAAAAGTAAAAAGTGCTAAAAAATTAATCAATTTATTAAAAATTTTGAACTTTTCAAATTGGAACCACATGACCATGAGCAATTAATATGTAGAAAGCTTATAAATATTATAAACCCCTTAATAACATAGGAATAACTTTTACAAATGAAGAAACCCCACACAAAATTCCTAAATTTTTCCTCAAACAATGGAATAGTTTACTACAATAGAAGAGGCTAATGATTTATCAAAAATATCTTTAGATGATTTACATAATTCTCTTTATAGTAATAATAAAATGTATCAAAGTAACCTAAAAATATTGAATGAAAACATAACTCAAAAAGGGTCTCTACTTAAAAAGGTATTTCCATTATTAAGGATTTACGATGTTGCATTGCTCTCTAGGATGTAACTTAGTTTTACTCCACAAATAGTCTTAAGATCGGCATAATTTCTAAAATATAGAAAAAAAAATTAATATAAAACCTCTACTCCTTAATTTAAAACCTAACAATAACATCCACACTCCTTTTCCAA
Source organism: Laguncularia racemosa (assembly GCA_037954665.1). NCBI lineage: Eukaryota > Viridiplantae > Streptophyta > Magnoliopsida > Myrtales > Combretaceae > Laguncularia > Laguncularia racemosa. Next base: position 4,895,100 of record JBBMOL010000049.1, read on the forward strand.
GTTTGTAATTGGTATATACTCATCGCTATTGGGTCTAATGTAATTAAACTTTTTTTATGAAAAACAAAAACACATAAAATGTCCCTACTCTCACATTTAGATAATTTAATATTTAAAATTTTATTTTTTTACAATTTAATACTTCTTACCTTATTTTAAAGTAAGAATACTAAATAACAAAAAAATAAAACTTTAAATACTAAATTTCAAAATTAAAAACCGGGTAATTTGATATCTACATTTTGTACATTCATGTAATCTTTAGTGAATTTCCATCATCACGAGAAACCAAGATTATTAAATAAAATATTATATTGCTATTTGCAAGATACATATCTCACCAACTAATTGGCTCATTATTTATTAATTTAAAACACATATATATAATCACAAACAATTCAGTTTTACAATTCACACATATTTAAATGCCCTCTTACTGCTGTCCCTGGTGACCTTTTAGTGTGCAAATAGTTGTATCGGTGTGAGAATTAGTAAAATGCATGCTGCTATAATCGAAATGATCCCCCATGGACTATTGAAATAGTCCCTCTTTAATTTTGCCATCCAAAGATATCGTTTCTTCTTGCAATGCTTATCAATCCTCCTCCACACACTTGCATAGGGGGACACTTCTAGAGAATCAACAACAACATTGTCCCTAACCTGTTGAACATATTCGAAACCTCTTCATCATCTCCAAGTTCATTATGAATGATTCCCTTACGACGAAGCAGTTCAACATCCTTTGGAGTATTGATCAAATAGTCCATGAAAGCGACATAATCAGCCACATATTTGATTTCATCACATTGGAAATACTGTTCATAAGCGATCATGTTTCGGTAAAATGGCTCTGTCTTGTCTTCAATGATCATAGATGGGATCTCCAGTGTATCGTTGTCGAATTTAATGTACATGTTATACCGGGCCTCGGAACCAGGCCCCCAAGTTGTTCTGGCCCAGTTGTTCTGGTCCCGTTGTTCTAGCCCACTTTCTGACCAAGTTGCTAGCCCAGTTGCTGACACAGTTTCTGACCCAGTTGCAACTGGGTCCAGTTTCTGACCCAGTTGCTGCCAATTTGAAATTGATTCCGAATTGTTCAAGTTCCGCGGCTGATCGTACGGCAGGCCGACATTCTTTTTCACTTGGTGGTCCCTGTGAAGCACACGAAATCATTTTTTGATATATAATATCGAGAAAACACTTACAACCGTTTATCATTGGCGACGATCTTTCTTCACTTGACGATCTCGTTGAAACACTCAAAATTATTCCTTTATATATAATAGCAAGCAGATGCTCACCATCGTTTATCTTTTGCGACAATCTACTACTACCATCAGGATCGACAATAAAACGCCAAGCGGAATCAATGAGATCATGGTGCCTATCGGAGCTTCCATCATCTTTCCGTTGGTTATACAATGTTTTAAGGACTATGAATGGAAGTTGATTTTCAAGTAACAATAGATCACGTTCTAGGGCAATACGCTTCCAACCAACCGAAATGAGACTGTCACGCTCATTTGCAGTAGTAACTTTATGAAGAAGCTCAATTATGAAGCATCCATCAAGTAACATCATTCGGATAAATTCTTCTTTTTCAGGAACAACAGTTTCATCCTCATATTGTTCACGGGCCTGAAATTCTATTTCTTCTAGGTTTTCTCGGTAGATACGTAACATAATTGGGATAAAATTTTCTATTTTTACTCCTGCCTGCCGTCCAAAACTTCTTTCTGTCCTATCAAGCATTTGCCTGAGATAGTGCAACTTTTGCGCTTCCATCCGTAGTAGGTGGTTGTCATTATGGTGGTATGGTCCAATCGCAACAATTTCAGGTTTATATGCCTTTTCATTAATCATTCGAAGCTGATTATGAACTTTAAATATAGATTTGTTGGGTGATCTTCCTGGTAAACCATATAATTCTTTTGAAAGCCGAGCTAACATCTTGTGTGGATCTTCTACCTAAACAAAGTTCAAAGTGGCTAAGTTACTATACATAAATAATGCCATGGTACAAACACGATAGCGTTAAAAAATAATTATAATAATAAATAAATAAAAAAGAATATAAATATACTTTTGAAAATATTGGTTATAACCTTAAACTTCAAAGGTAAAAGCATGATAGCATTAAAAAATAATAATAAATAAATAAGAATATAAATATACTTTTGAAAATTTTGGTTATAACCTTAAACTTCAAAGGTAAAAGGATCATAAATGGTAATAGTTTTTTACCGTTATTAATGATTGAGAGATATATATATATATATATTAAGTTTTGAAAATACTCCAATACTCACCAATTATCACTAAAACTCAATATTATAGCTAAAAGGATCATATATGGTAATGGTTTTTTATCGTTAGTAATGGTTAAGGCATATATATATATATGGTTTTAAACAGGTGAAAGCATGTTGTCGTCTAGCCATACTAATTCATAGTTTTAAAATATATTTACCATTTACAACCTTTTTTTTTTTTCACATTACTGTAAACTATGACAGATCTAACGAGGCTATCAAAAGAAGCATCGATCCACCCAATAGCTTTTAGAAAAAAAGAGAAATTAAATACTATATTTTTATTTTTTAAAAAGCAATTTATTTCTTAAAATAAACATGGCTAAGGTGTTTTTTTTTTAGGAAAGTATAAGGTTGTGAGTTCAAATTCCAATAAAAATATTTTATTATTTTAAGTTGTATTTATTATTTATTTTTTTTATAAATGGTTTTTATTCCTATTTTTAACAATAACTAATAAGTAAAATTTTTTATTAAAAAATAATAATAATTAACTAAATAAAGTCAAAACATTGACGAGTAGCAATAATATCTACTACTACTAAGAGAACAAGAGATAATAATAATGGCACTACCAATGCAACATAGGCTTTAGTATCATGAAAATAAAAGAGTACTATAAAATAACTAACTGCCTAATCATTCAAAGATCTTTGTTTTTAATAAATGCCAATGAAATAAATCTCCTAAAGTCATTAAAGATAACCGCAAATATAACCCAAAAAATATGTTTAGGTCTTAAAACTTCTACATGTGTTAGCCCCGTTACAACTTTTCCTCGTTACCAGTGCTTAAGTACGTACACGGTACAGTTTAATTTTTATTTTCATAAATGACTTCCCCAATGTACACTAAAGAAGATAGAAAAATACTTGGAATAATGGAGAAAACGAAACATGGACTTACAGTGTTGCTGCTGCTCGCCATTCCTCTTGTACCCATAAGAACCTTTCAAGAGTTGTAGATACTTTCGGAGCCTGCTATACGGAGAAGAGATGTAAATTTAATGAAAGATATAGATAAGGATCCACAGGAATATCAATTTTTATAAGAAACTTTCATAGAAAACTGTTATCACCAACAGACAAGAACACAACAACTTAGTAAGAGGAATATTAAAAGACCCTGTATTTGACGCATTAGGAGTCACAGTGATGTACATGTCAAAATAGTAGTTAAGAAATGTAACAAATTGCAATTGTATCAACAGATTGTAACTCTACATTTGAATATATATATACAAGAACAACTGAAAAGGGAAGGCATGGATTACCACTGAAAAGCTTTGGCCTTTGGAGCTCTGGCGCTCGAAGTGTAGGATTCTTCTTTCCCTTTTGCTTCACGTCAATGGATCTGCAATTCACCATAACAATTTTTCTTTCATTGTGATCGAACAAACACAAATAGCAACGAAAGAAATTTGAGAGAAAAAGAAAGTAAAAGGTTTACCTGTTTGAGAGGAAAAGCAGAGACACTAGGACAATTTATAGTTGCATCGCAAACCTCGTCTTGCAGAAACTTATAAAAGCTGATCTGAGTAGAGTGTCTATATTGGCTTGTGTTTCTTATTGAACGAATGAAAAAGAGGGATCTTCCCCTTGATCAGAAAAGTAAGACCGGAAAAGTAAGGGAAAGAGAAACCCGAATTTTTCAAGACAATTTTTTTATGGGTTATATGAAAAACTAATCTCTCTTCAGAATATAGATTTTTAAAAAAGTATGAATTTATATAAATATCTTTACAATAAAAAGGATATTTTAAAATTTTAAATACATTTTAGTACTTTAACAAATTTAAAAAATATATATATCTAATAGCATTTCATTCACAATGTTCTTTCCTCTTTCCTTCCTATTCAAACAAATATTTTCCTTTTATATATTTTTTTTCTCCTCTCATTTTCGTTCCTTTGAATTTTGTTGAAATAATATACAATGTAATATTTTGATTAAATACTAAATTTTGAAAAAAAAAATAAAACTTTAAACACTAAATCATGCAATCAGTATAATTTATTATTCAAATTGTATTCTATGGATTGAGTGCCAAACCAAACAAATAAAGGAAGCATGAGTTATAAGCTTACATCAATTTACAGTTTATCCGAAAATTCAAATAAATTGGAGTTAGAGTAATATTAGGGAAAATTACAAAAGACTTATATATTTTTTGGTCCTTTTTGTAAATAGAGTTTTTTTTAAAAAAAAAAAAAAGAAGAAGAACCCATATGTATTTTAAAATTAAGTGTTAATTATAATTAATATAGACACATGTCTATTAATTAACATCAACAACTTAGTTTTAAAATATAGACCACTAATTTATCTAAAATAAAAGTTAATTATTTGCAAAAATGAAAAAAAAAATACAATTTATTACTATTATTATTATGGTTGGGTTTAAATTTAAATATTTGGATGGTTACAACAATTTTGGATTTTAATTACAAGGAATTTTCTATTGTCCTATATGCTATTTTAACAAAATCAATCCAATCTTTAATCTTATCATTTAATTGTATATATTAAATCTCTACTATTAACCATTACTAAATCTCTATCATTAATATATAAATTAATAATAAATATAAAGAATAATCGATCCATAAAAATACAAATGAGAACATAAAAAATACACGATAAAAAGACAACAAACAAACAAAGAAATTTAGGAAAAAAAATAAAGAAATTACACAAAATATTAACCGCAAGAAGTCTTAATATATATTGGGATATTATTTAAGGAAAAACACACACAAACCTAGATGATTTAGACTAAATAGAGATGCACCAATATCAAGAAACATGAGGGAGCACTTGTTAATTTTTAAAATATTTTTTTAGTGAAAAGATATTTTAAAATTTTAAAGGCATTATTATAGTATTTTAATAATTTTTTAAAAAAATATCTAATAACTTTTTACTCATAATTATTCTTTCTCTTTTCCTTTCTATCTAAATAAATATTGTCCTTCTATTTTTTTTTATTTCCTATTTTTTCCTCTTATTTTCTTTTATTCTAATTTATTTGAAATAATGTACGATGTTGTGTTTTTATCAAATACTAAATTTTTAAAGAATAAAACTTTAGATGTAAAATTATCTAAATAAAAAAACAGAGTGACTTTGTGTTTTTTTTTTTCAAATTACTCATATCTTTGTTATTCTATCAGTCATGTATCCATTTTTTCTTTGTTTATGATAATGTTAATAATATAACATCCAAATTATTTGAAATCAAGTGCAAAGCATAAAAAACATGATGAAATTTTAAGACAAAAGATAGAAATAAAAGAATACACATGAACCAAACGGTAGTAATCGATTATGTTTTTCAATTTTTCTTTTCTTTCTTTAAGCTTGAACTTAATTGTTTAGATGTGAGGATTAAATTCCAATTCTAGGTACACATCGATAAAACACAAAATAAAAAAGAAAATAAATGATTAAATAAAGAGAATTTGACAAAGTGAATATACTATCGAAAGCTCCAATATAGTGCTTAAATAATAATAATAATAATAAAGCCCAAGATTGAATACATATCCACTATTGTGATATTAAAAATAGAATGGGTAAAAATAAAATATGATAATAGATTAAAATTTATTAGATAAAGTAATTAATAAATAAATATTGTATTGAGATTTTCTAATGGTGGTTAAATAACTTGAAAATGAAGCATATAAGATTGTGAAAGCGCTAAATGATGTTTTAGTATGATTATTTTGATACCTAAATTAGTATAAAGGTTTTGAAGACAATATAATATAAATAATGTACAATAATGTGAAAAATTAAAATCTTTCATCATACAATCTCGTCCCTATTAACAAAAGATAATATCGAGTTATTTTTAAAAGGAATTGATCCTCTTTAGATACTGTAAGATAAAATGTTTGACTAAAATCCTTTATTATCTATTTAATTTTTTCACGAGAAGAAAATACAGTGCTTTTAAAACTAATAAAAAAATACATCACCAATAATCATGTACAATTTTTACTCGCCACGTTCAATTAATACGGGAAGAAAATCACGGGGAACGAGAAGATGCAGAGTTGAGAGAGGGGAAAGAGACAGGAGAGAGAGCGAGAGAGAGAGAGAGAGAGAGAGAGAGAATGTAAAATACAAGAGAAACAAGGGAGAGAGAGATGCGATTTTGCACGTGTACGTGAGAGGAAATGATGTATCCATCAATGGTTCAAAGTGGCTAGGAAATGATCGGTCTTAAAATCGTGTCATTAACTCGCGATTTTAGTGTAACTGAAGTCCATACGTGTGCAGTTCTGAAATTATTAGGATAACATTATTAAAGTTGAAAAAGTAAATTATATCAAAAAAAAAAAATTTAAAAGATCATAATTTTATGGATATTATATTTCGATTTTTTTTAAATAACAATATTTAAGAGTGTTCTCCATAATAATTAGATCCTTTCAAAGACTCTTAAACATATCATACATCCAAATTTGTTATGTACCATTATTTTTAATCATTTTTATCAGGGAATGATCTTTAATAGTTTTTACTATAGGTTCTAAGCACCATTTATAATCTTTCCACATGTTGAATGCATAATCTTTATCCTAGTATCCATAATAACTTGCTATATCAAGGAAGATTATTTTTTATTATGTTCTAATCCTTCATAACTTATCATTAATCTATTGTAGATGTTCTTATCAGGATATTTCTTTAACTTTTTCAATGCTCCCTTCCACACATCTTTTTTACATTTGTACAACTGTGAACCAAAAACCTCAAGATCCAATGGAAGACTGCTAGTGTAAGAAATAACCTCCTTGGAAAGGTTTTGGAAACCCTTTGGAGGTGAGTCCTTCCTAAAAGCAAACTTGTTGAAAAGCTTAAGTGATCACTTGTCATCCATCTCTTTTAAAGAATAAGTTCATATATTTTCATATATATTTCCTAAGTCGTCCAAAACCTTTCTATTTCTTGTGGTGATGATGAGTTTACTTCCACTTGTAAAACTAAGATGATGCTTTAGTAAATTTTTCAATTGCTTAGCATTATCCATATCATCTAAAATAAGGAGAGCTTTTTAAATTTCAAGTCCTTTTTTAATCATTTCTATCCCATCTATAGCGACCCACCTACTAGGTTTGATTTTTAAACTTGTTCAACATTCTTATAACTATCCCTAGTATTTGTAGATGGGTTACTATGCTATCTTTGAATTAGAGATAAGGCAAATTTGGCTAATCTTGAACCTACAACTCCAACCTGTAAGCAATTTTGTAAACGTTCTGTAAAACGGCATTATCAACGCTATCATTTCAAATCCACATCATATTTAAAAACTTGTACTTAAAAGCTCCTATCACATCATATATATATATATCTGCATTCTCGGTAAGTAGGCACAGCTCATGATTAATCCTATAGCCTTAAGTGGCCCAAAAAGATTACAAATTCAACCTTATATATACATATATTTACATTACAGTCCGAAAATCAACATCTATATATCTTATTTACAAGCACTACAACATCATGTACATGACTAACTATTTATAAAATAATAGAGGTTCCAAAATAAAAACTAAAGGCCTATTTACTTCTATTAACACACTCCAAAAATCTGAGTGATACGATTCCAAGAGCTAAGATACGAGCATCAAAGAAATCAAAGTCAATCCGAGCTATAGGTGGTAGTATAAAGTCCAAAAAAGGAGGACATAGGCATCGGGAGGACCCAAGGCGAAGTTCGGCCAGCCTTAAGCCGGCCTTGAATAAAGGTCGGCCAAGTTAACTTCAAGGCCGTAGACCTTGGTGCCGGCTTATATATTTAGGCCACCAGCCTTGAATGGCCTCACATAATTTTTTTTAGGCATGATATAAATAGTGGTCTTTAGGGTTTTATCAGACAAAATGTTATTTTTTTTTGTTGTAAGAAAAACACTTGAGCGTGTGTGAATCCCCTTTAGAGATTCTTGAATATTGAGAATTAATTTCACTTTATTCTAGTTATTATTATCAAATTCTTGGTTCCTATAGAATTTGTGGCGAACATCGTTATTGAATTCTTGGAATTCTTTAACCTTAGTGATTGATTTATAGAACATGGCCTCTATTGTTCTATGATTTGATTGTGAATTAGTTTAATTTTATCAATCTTGGTATCTATAGATTGGTAATTTTATCCATATCCTTGTTTTTATTTCGTTAGTACCAAATACAAAAAACCCTAAAATTTATAACATTTGATTGTTATTGACGATTTGATTTGTGTGAAAAGGATTCGATTCAATTCTGTAACATTTGGTATCAGAGCATTTCCAATTTCGTATCATTTGGTATCAGAGCAAAGGTTGGTGGATTTGTGAATCGATGCGGGTTAAATCGGTAAGGCTGTTGAATCTCAATTCAATTATAGTTTTAATTCAATACTGCCGTTGGTTGAAAAAAAAATTGGGAATTTATTTTGATAAGTATTGTTGTGAATTCAATTGTTAGGTGTTGAATTGCTGTAAATTAATGTTTTAGGTTGTTGTTGAGAATTGGGGTTTTTGTGAATATCTTTGTTGAAATTTGGATTGGTAGAGATGTCATCGCATGGAAGTGTTAATAACAACAGCAATGGGAATAATGTTGATAATGGGGGTAAGGTTGTGACTAGGGCTGAGTTCAATCAAATCCAAGAAAATATTATATTAATTATGGAGAGATTGGAGGTTAGGGATAGAAGAAGCCATAGTGGTGCAGGAATTAGGAGGAGACATTCTAGTGATGATTTTGATGCTCGTAGTGAAAGAAGTAGGAGAGGAAACAATGATGACAGGCGTAAGGGGATTGAAAACATAAAGCTGAAAATTCCACCTTTCACTGGTAGTAGTAAACCAGAGGAATTTCCAAACTGGGTGCCACGAGTTGAGAAGGTGTTTGACTGTTATGAGTGGGATGAGCGCATGAAGGTAAAGATGCCGTCTCTAACATTCTCTGAATATGCTAGTTTATGGTGGGATAAATTACAAACTGAGAGACGTAAGGCGGATGAGGAGAAAGTGCGTTCTTGGGCTTTGATGAAAAGGTTGATGAGACGCAGATTTGTGTCAAATTACTATAAACAAGAGATGCTAATGGGTTGCAATCCTTGAGGCAGGGTAAGAAAAGCATAGAAGATTATGTAAAGGAGTTTGAGACACTAATGGCAAGGTGTGATATTAAGGAATCATCAGATGAATCCATAGCTTGTTTCATCGATGGGTTGAAGATGGACATTGCCAATGTAGTGGAACTCCAACATTATCAGACTCTTGAGGATGTAATTAAATTAGCCAGTCGGGTTGAGCGGCATCAGCGCAGGCGGGATCAGAAATCATATCACCATCATAAGTTAGATGATGGTGAGAAGGAGAAGGAAAGGAAGGAAAAGGGAAAGGCAGTCACTAGTGAGGCTATTGACCAAACACAACAAAAGAAGAGTAGGGATATCAAATGTTTTAAGTGTTTAGAACTTAGCCATATTGCTTCTCAATGTCCTAATAAAAGAGTTATGGTCATAAAGGGTGACAAAATCAAGAGTGAAGAAGAAGAACAAAAGGGTACTGAGGCAGAAGAGAAAGATGAAGACATTATAGCACATCTAGTACAGGGAGACTTGTCAATGGTTAAGCAAGATGAAGCTATTCCAAATCAGAGAGCCAATTTATTTCATATTCAAGGCATGGTGCAGGGGAAGACTTGTTTGATTGTGGTTAACACAGGTACTTGCACTAATGTTGCTTCAGCAAGCTAGGTTACTAAGTTGGGTTTATAGGTGGAGCAGCATCCAAGACCTTATGCACTTCATTGATTGAGTCCAGAGGGAGCTGTTCATGTTCACAAATAGGTTCATGTTTCATTACTTATTGGTGATTATATTGACGAGATTGTTTATGATGTAGTTCCCATGGAAGCTACACACTTGATCCTTAGAAGACCTTAGCAATATGACCTCAGAGCTAAGTATGATGGATACACCAATGAGTATACCATTCAATAACAGGGCAAAGCATACAAGCTTCTTCCTATGAGTCCAATTGAGGTACAACAAACAAGGTTGATTTGCCTTAAGAAGTCTAAGGAAAAGAGGAGTCTGTTTATGTGGTCTAACAAGATGGACGATACAGATTCGAGGTTGAATCGTTTTCAACATGGAGGGAATGATATGATTCCAAGAGCTAAGATACGAGCACCAAAGAAATCAAAGTCAATCCAAGCTATAGGTGGCAGTATAAGGTCCAAAAAAGGAGGACATAAGCGTCGAGAGGACCCAAGGTGAAGTTCGGCTAGCCTTAAGCCAGCCTTGAATAAAGGCCGGCCGAGTTAACTTCAAGGCCGTCGACCTTGGTGCCGGCCTATATGTAGGCTGCCGGCTTATATATGTAGGTCACCGGCCTTTGGTCGGCCTTGAATGGCTTCACACAATTTTTTTTTTTTTGCATGATATAAATAGTGGTCTTTAGGGTTTTTTCGGACAAAATGTTATTTTTTTTGTTGTAAGAAAAACACTTGAGCGTGTGTGAATACCCTTTGGAGATTCTTGAATATTGAGAATTGATTTCTCTTTATTCTAGTTGTTTTTATCAAATTCTTGGTTCCTATAGAATTTGTGGCGAACATTGTTATTGAATTCTTGAAATTCTTTAACCTTAGTAATTGATTTATAGAACATGATCTCTATCGTTCTATGATGTGATTACGAATTAGTTTAATTTTATCAATCTTGGCATCTATAGATTGGTAATTTTATCAATATCTTTGTTTTTATTTCGTTAGTACCAAATACAGAAAACCCTAAAATTTGTAACATTTGATTGTTATTGATGATTTGATTTGTGTGAAAAGGATTCGATTCAATTCTGCAACATTTGGTATCAGAGCATTTCCAATTTCGTATCATTGAGTCTCTAGTAGCTTATTATTCAGTACTTGTACCTAAAGTTAACAAAAACACTAACCCCTTAGCTTCTTAAGAAACAAAGTGAGTACATAATCAAGCAACCCAGTAAAAACAAACAATAAAATCACATAATAGTAACCAACAATATTATCAAATACTTCAGAAGTAATTACTTAAACAAGCAAGTTTTTAACTTAAAGCTATACTCATAGGAAACATAGTTCAATTTCTTACATTTTAACACCAACATAATCTTACTTAATGAACTTTTCCTTTTAATTCCATTTTACCAAACTCATAACCTTTCAATTGGAGACCATTTAAAATCTCTCCTCTTTACTCACAAGTCATAAATACTTTTCAGTTCACCCAAGCAGAGCATGTTAATTGGTAGATAAACTACCCTCATATACTTTTCAAAACTCAATGTTTTCTCAACCAATTAAGGCATCCTTACATACTCTTTTTAGTTAGAAACATTTAGTTCGGCTTTTACTTACCTCAAACAAGCGGGGTGACTAGATCCCCATAAGTCACTGAACCGGGCCGATTAGTCAGCCTTGCCTCAAAGCTATCCAGGTTGACTCAAAGATCATACCACAAACTTACCAGGTAGGGAACAAGACTTTCCTTACATGAAGGGTTTTAGATTACTAGGTACTTGCAACCTAAACCCCATTTGATTTATTTAAGTCCCAAAACTTAGTTAGGTATACTTTAATAAAGTTATACATGTCAACGATCAATTTTCCATTTCATTATCCATTTAGATATTTCATCATTACCGAGATAACAATAGTATGAACTCAACCAGTCATAAAAACCCCATTTAATAAGCTAAAAATAACCAAGAATTACATCACAATCATAAAGCATTCAATAATTTATGTTCATTACATCAAATATAATCAGGAATAGTACAATCAAATCCTGTACCTAACTCTCATTTTAGGATTTTTAGAATGTTCCCTTTTTCTCAAAATCCAACCATATTTGAACACAAAACTAGTCATCAACAATCTAATATAATTTAATAATTTTTTTTCATTGATCATAGTGAGTGACCATATAAGGTAATTTCAGCCAACAACAAGTGGTCTATATTTGTATCTAAGAGAGGAGTTAAGGGGTTACTCACTTGAAACAATATATTTCAATCTAAATAGTTACCCCGGCTAAATTCCTATGTCCTCCTCACTCAACAGAAATACTTGAATCATCAATATATCAATCAATGTTACTCCATTTACTTTACCGAATCCTAAATTGCTAATTCAGTATTTCATGCCCCTAAATTCCACCCTAACCTCATATAATCTACCCTTTTCCTACAATATCTTATTCATGTACATACGAGTATGTTACATTTCATTATATATTAATGCAATTAAATTCTAATTTAGTTTGGTATCGAATTGTCTAATTCCAAATTATCATGATTTTGCACCAAACGCTCTCATTTTTGTTTTATAACTAACTTAAGCTTCTTAACATCATATTATACTTCAATGAACCTCAACTAAACATCAAATTCAACTAATCAAATCAAATTCCCTAATTTTGCTACTAATTAAATTGGGCCAAAATAGGGTAATTGGCTTGAAATTTCAATAAAAATGGAAAACGACTCCAATTTGAACAATTTTTGATTTGGTAATCTACTACAACATATAAGGATCTTGTATACTAAAAATTACATCATTTGCCCTATTCATTTTCCAATTTAATTTCCAACCAAAACAAGACATTTCTTAAGGACCACATATTTTAGATTCAAATTTCACCAAAATAGAATTACCACATCAATATACATACAAAATTATGCTAGAATACAAAAAATCATAAGTTTTTATCAATATTTGATATTTTTAACAAAAATAGGAGGTTTCAAGCGTTATTGGGGGCAACTCTGTTCACCGGCCTCCAGCCACCACTATATCGGCTGGAATCCTCCTCCATCCAAAACCTTAACCTTAGCTTGGCCTAGTAATAGATTCACACTAACCAGAAGATCGCACTCAAAACTAGTTACATGCATTATAAGTTCTAAGTAATGCCTTTTGGACTCACAGATGCACTGACGACTCTCATGGATTTAATGAACCGCATATTCTAAGAATACTTGGACAAATTTGTCATCATGTTCATAGATGAAATTTTAATACACTCCAGAAATGAAGTAGATCACGGCCGGTACTTGAGAGTAGTATTAAGTAGATTACAAGCAGAAAAGTTATACACCAAGTTTAAAATATGTGATTTTTGGCTGAAGTAAGTCACCTTTTTGGGACATAAGATTAGTAATGATGGATTATCTATAGATCTTAAGAAGATAAGAGTCGTAAATGAATAGCCTAAGCCAACAAATGTAACAAAAATTAAAAGCATGGTAATTTAGCAATGATGATCACAACTCAAAAGAAAATATCAAAAGATATGTAGAAATTAGACTTGGAGATTGTGACTCATGAAATTGGAGCTAGACTCGCCAACTTACAAATACATCCAGTGTTAATCGATAGAATAAAGGCTACACAAGTTAGAGATAAGGGAATACAAGAAATAAAGAAAAGAATGGAAGAGGGAAGAGTTGTAAAATTTATTGAAGATGTAGAGACATGTTAGATTTTATTTAGTCATTTGAGAATTTCTATTGTAATTGAATATTAATCACTTCTACTATTTCATTTGAGAATAATGTTAATAACTTATTATTGAGGATGAGAAATTTCATTAATCTTAATTATGCAATAGATGATTTATGAATATCATTAAGAGTATATGAACGAGAATATTTGGAGAATAGTGATAATTGAGCTTTTGTGTGTCTTCAAGAAATGAGGACATGTGATGGGCCGTAATGTACCCAGGTTTTGTAGCATTACAAAAAAATCAACAAATATTTCTCCTTTTCCATATGAAATGAGTTTTCTACCTTTTAGTTGTCATAATTTGTTTTTTTTTTCCTACTATCTATAAAAACCCTTTCTCTTTCTCTATAATTGAAAATTGACTGTCATATATTTCTACGTATTCTCTCCAAAACCTAAAATGAAGAATCAAAAGATATTGATTAAATAAAAAAAAAATGTATTGACCCAAATCAAGAAAATTTATTACTCATATATTTCTAATATTGAGTAATAAAGGTAGCATTGGATTTTAATTAAGACTAAAATCAAGAGCTTTCAATGTTGTTGGAGCTTACTGAGTTGTACGTTGCACACCTGATAATTGCATCCATCATCGGTGTTGATCATGTATCAATTTCTTTTCCTTTTAATCAAAATAATCTTTTTACCTCTAATACAAATTAATTTGGAGTAATGTAAAAATCCTATGTAAAGTTGATATATTTATCTAATTTCATACTTAAAAGTTTAAAATCACCAAACATGATATCTAATTAAAGTTTTGTTAGTCAAGTTTTAAATTTAAAATTTAAAGATACTAAATATAATATCTAATCAAATATTTATTTGTCAAATATCCTTTGCATCATCTTAAGAAAGATGATATGCCACCTATTTTTTGATTGAAAATTGCTAATGTAGATGATTAGGTATGGAATAATAAATTTAACAAGAAAAAAATCAACTGGTATAAAATTTAATAATTTAAATTTGAGAGTAAATTTTAAAAAAAAATTACCTAAGTTCACATAACAATTCTAACATTGTCCACTAAAAAAATAAATTTAACATCAAAATTAGAAGTCCAAAAGGTACTTGTTCTTGCAAACCAACTGTTTAAAATTTATTATCATTATTATCACTGGGTTTGAATTTAAATATTTGGACTGTTACAACAAATATGGATTTTAGTTATAATGGACAAGCACACGATGAAAAGTGAATTGACAAGTGAAGAAATTAGGGGGAAAAAATTAATGAAAGATAGCCCAACACAAAATATCATCATCAAAAGTCTTAATATATATTGGGATATTATTAAAACAAAGAAAAGAAAAATTAAACTACATCTTTTTTTATTGAAGGAAAGAGACAAGAGGGATCCTTCCCCTTGACTAGACAAGTAAAAGAAGAAACTGGACGGATTAAATTTTTTAAGATAAATTTTTTTATGAATTCTAGGAAAAACTAGTTTCTATTTAAAAAGAAGGGAATTTAGAAGGAAAATGCATGAATTTATGTAAATATCTTTTCAGTAAAAAGACATTTTAAACATTTTAGTTCTTTATTTGAGGCTCTTCAAATGTAGCAAGGAGAGGGAAAGATAAATCCAAAGGTTTCAAGAAAAAACATTATCAGGAAAAAGAAAGAGAAGCTAGAGAAGGAACAATATAGAAGGATCATCTACTTCCTCATTTCTAAATCATTTCTTTTCCTGTAATTTTTTTTTAAATTACTAAAGTGTACTATTTACAAAAATGCGAAAACAAAAGTACATAGTAAATTTCTCAAAATAAAACTCAATAAGATAAAACATATAAAATTAACTTAACCATTTATAAATGGGGTGTTAGTAGGTGTTAAATTAAGTTATCAATTAAGGAAAACCTTTGAAATTCACATTATTTGTGAAAATGGCAATTAACCTTTATAGAGATATAATTAACTAACAAGGCAATTACTTAAATTTAATTCCATTTATTTATAAAGAAATTATACAATAGTTACTCCACAGTGATTTATACCATATAATCACTTTCAGTGTTACTAATCCTTACCTTATTATGATCGGTGATATTTTATTATACAAAAGAATTTATCAATAAATTTATAAAGAGTATTGACATGTATAGACTGTTGATAATTTTATAAATACTATACTATAATAAACCTTACTTTTATTATATTTAAAATAATATTACAATAATAGAAGATAGTAACTATATATTTTAATTATTTTTTAATAATTATATCTAGAATTTCCCTTATTTCCATCTCATTTTATATGGAAGACAAATGCATAGGCAATTGTTACTCACAAAGGCCTCTACTTGAAAAGGTATTCCCATTATCATGTTGCATTGCTCCATGGGAGTTAGTTTTACCTATCATAGTCTTAGGATCCATATAATTTCTAAAATAGGAAAAAATAAATCAACACGATCCACATTCCTTTTCGAAGTCTTACTTGTAATTGGTACTCATCCACATTAGGTTTTCATGATTTTTATAGAAAAAGGAATTACCTCTACTTCCAAAATTTATTATTCTTTCATAATTTAATACCTAATAAAAAATTAAACCATACCTTAATTTAAAATATAATACTAAAAGATTATTAGAAACTAAAATTTGGTGAATTTGGCATCCACATTGTGTACATTCAAAGAATCTTCGATGACTTTGCAATCAGCATGAGCAGCCAAGATTGCTAAATAAAATATTACATATTGCCATTTACAAGATACATATCTCAACAGCAAAGTGGCTCATGATTTATTATTTTAAAATATATATATATATATATATATATATATATGCAACAAACAACTCAATCATACAATCCATACACATTTAAAAGTCCTAAGTTTTTTTATAATAAGATAATACACCGTAAATAGTTTGAATCAATGTGAGAAAAAGTAAAATGAACGCTGCAAAAATCGAAATGGCCCCCCATGGACTATGGAAATAGTCACTCTTTAACATTGCCATCCAAAGATGTCGTTTCTTGTTGCAATGGTCATCCATCATTTTCCACACTCCTGCATAGGGGGAATCTCCTAGATGAGCAACATTGTTCCCCAACCTGTTGAACATGTTCGAGACCGCTTCATCATCTCCAAGTCGATTATCAATGATTCCGTCCCGACGAAGCAGTTCGACATCTTTTGGTGTATTGATCAAATAGTCCATGAAAATGACATAACTAGCCACATGATTGATTTTCTTATCTTGGCAATGCTGCTCATAGGCAATCAGATTTCGGAAAAATGGCTCTAAAGTGTCTTGAACAATAATAGATGGGATCTCCAATGTACCGTTGCAAAATTTAATGTCAACGTTACACGTGAACTCCTTTATTGCTGCTTCAAAATTGATTCCGAATCGTTTAAGTTCCGTGGCTGATCGTACGGGATACAGCAACTTATCAATACTTTGTGCTGTTGCTTCGGGAGGTATTGCGTTAGAAATAAGTGATGGTCCCGGTAAAATAGACAGATACACTGCTGCTTCTAGACGTCGACGACACTTTCTCACGTGAAGTTTACCGTGACCATTCAAAACCATTCCCTGATACATAATATCAAGAAAATGCTTGCTCCCGCATATGCCTCCCGGCAAGTCAACTCGTCCATCGACAGCAAAGGACCAAGCGAGACCAATGAGATTATGTTGCTCATCAAAGTATCGATCCTCTTTCGTGAGTTCATATAATGTTTCAAGGACTATGAATGGAAGTTGATTTTCTAGGAGTAACAGATCACGTCTTAACGCAATTTTCTTCCAATCAACACTAAAAAGCGTGTCGTTTTCTTCACGTAATCTTTCCATTCTATGTTTACGAAAAAGCTCAATCATAAAGCATCCATCAATTAACATCATTTCGATAAATTCTTTCTTTGTAAGATCATCAACAATCTCATATTGCTCACGAGCTTCACCTAATATTTTTTCTAGAGCTCGGACGTACCTATCAACACCGGTTTCTCCTCTCCTCCTAAGCATTTGTCTGATATAGCGCAACTTATACGGTTCCATACGTTGTAGCCGACGGTCATTATGGTGATATGGTCCAATTGCAACAAATTGAGGTTTATATGCCTCACAATTAACCATACGAAGCTGATAATTAACTTCAAATATAGAATGATTAGGTAGCGGTTGCAAGTCACCTGATCCAACATCAATCTGAATTGAACCACTATCTGAAGCATTATTGTGTACATTTTCCACCTAAACAAGTTCAAGGTAGCTAGGTTATTATACATAACTATTACCATAATACAAACACAAATTGGATAGCTATAGATAGAACCTTTAGCTTCAAAAGTGACTCTACTTAATAATAGCTTATAAAAAAACTCAAACCCACCAGCTATTGCTAAAACCCAATACTACGACGAAAAGAACTGTATATGGTACTGGCTTTGAGGCATTAGTAAATGGTTGAGGGATATGCATACAAAACATATGTAATTTTTAAGTTTTAAACATGTAAAAACATGTAAAAGGTCTAGCCAAACTATGTAGCCTTTAAAGTGTATTTGCCATTTACACATTTTTTTCATGTGTAAACTCGGACAAATCTAAGGATGTTGTCGTTAGGGATCTATGTTAGGGATCTGCGTCCCCCAAACTGTTATAAAAATTAATCATCATAGCTTCATGAAGAGGGGAAATTAAATACCATATTTTTGTTTCTAAAAAGCAAATTTATTTCTTAAAATAAACAAGACTAAATGAAGGTTATCAGTACAAATCCCATTAGCAACATTATACTATTTCAAGTTACAATTATTATTTGCCTTACAATAAATGGTTTCTATTCTCTTCTTCTTTTTTCCCTTTTTTCCACAATAACTGATAAAATCAAATTTCTTGAAAAAAAAATTAATGGCAAAGTAAATAAATTTTCATTATATACTATTTATTTACAAGTCGTAATACTATCTATTACTACTAAGAGAATAAGTGATAATAATAATGGCACCATCAATACAACATGCGCTTCGGTATTATGAAATAATAACCGACGGCCTAATCATTTAAAGATCTTTGTTTTCAATAGATGCTAATGAAATAAATCTCAATAGTCATTAAGGATAATCTCAAATATAGCCTAAAAAATATGGTTATGTATGAACAACTCTCAAACTTTCACAAGAGTTAACCCCCGATACAACTGTTCCTCATTAACAGAGCTCAAGTACGTACACGGTGCAATTATGCCTTCTCCAGTGTACACTAAAGAACATAGAAATATACTTAGAATAATAGAGAAAAACGAAACTTGGACTTACAATGTCATCGATGTTCACCATTACTCTTATACCCACAAGAAACCTCTCAAAAGACTAAAATCAAGAGTTGTAGATATTTTGAAGCCTGCTATACACAGAAGAAAAGTAAAATTCTAATAAAAGATAAAGACAAGGGATCACAGGAATATCAATTTTTACAACAAACTTTCATAGAACACTATCCTCATCGACAGACGAGAACAGCGTCATCACAGGAATATTAAAAGACCCTCGAATATGAGGTATAAGAGTCACAAATGTACCTGTCAAAACAATAGTGAAGAAATGTAAGAAACCCTGTTATAGAATCAAAAGATTGTAACTGTACATTTGCAGTATAGATACATACGCATATACAACAACAATTGAAAGGGAAAGGCATGGATTACCCCTGAAAAGCTTTGGCTTTTGTAGTTCTGCCGCTCGAAGTCCAGGTTTCTTCTCTTTTTTTTGCTTTACGTCAACAGATCTGCAATTCACCATAATAATTTTTCTTTCGTTGTAATTACAGAAACATATATATATATATATTTATATTACACAAATAACGACGTAAGAAATTAAAGAGAGAAGAAGAATGTAAGAAGTTTACCTGTTCGAGAGAAAAGGCCGGGACATCAGCGCTATTTAAAGTTGTATCGCAAACCGCGTCATGGAGAAACTTACGAAAGCTTACAAGTGAGAGAACCGGTAATTCTTAAATATTGTTATTTTTATAAAAATTTATTCATAAAAATTATTTTAAAAACGCGAACGCAATTTATTTTTTTTTAATTTATAAAACTGAACTGAAAATCCATATACTCAATCATATTTGCCCCTTCAATATAATTTTTATTTTTTTTACATTTCAGCATATAAAATATAGTAATTTAATTCTTATAAAAACATCAATGATAACATAATTTGATCTTTTTTATAATATACTCAAATCATTTTTTTTTTATATATTATAGACTATAACTTTAAATAAATAAAAAATTATAATTTTTTTAAGTTTAAAAAATAAATCATATTAATTTTAATTTTTTTAATATTAAAATATATAACATTTTACTTATTTAAAATTATGAAATACATAATATATTTAAAAAAAAACTTATTTAAATATATTATAAATAGGATCAAACTACCTTATAATGATCAAATTATTTAAAAGTTTGAATAAAGTTATATCTTTAATATAAATTATATTAAATGTATAAATTTAGTATACTCATTCACTTTTATAAATTTAAAAAAATTGTAAATCACATTTTTAAAATAAATATTATTAATATAATATTTTTAAAAATTATAATATTTAAGGGCGTTCGCAGCGGGAGAAAAAACTGAGTAGAGCGCCCATGTTATCTTCTTTATTGGCCATGTATTAATTTCTTTTCCTGTAATTAAACATGAGAGTGGACCTGTAAGTTGCAGAAGACTCAGAACACGGTATCATTATTGCTCCGTCTTTGATTGATGGAAAGAAAAAAAGAGGGAACTTTCCCTCGGCCATTAAAGTGAGAGAGAGAAATCCCAATTTTTGAAGACCATTTTTTTTTTTTAGTTCATAAAAAAAAACTAATCTTTCTTTGGAATTTAGTACCAAAAAAATTGTGAATTTATATAAATATCTTGACGTTAAAAGGACAGAATTTTAAATACGTTTAAGTACTTGAACAAATTTAAAAAAGAAATCTAGTAGCATTCTATTTACTACTATTCTTTCCTTTGTCGTTCTCATTTAAATAAATATTTTTCCTTTATATTTTTTTTCTTTTTTTTTCTCCTCATTTTTGTTCCTTCTAATTTTTTTAAATAATATATGACATAATATTTTGATTAAATACTAAATTTTTAAAAAATAAAACTTTAAACGCTAAATCATACAATTGATCCAATTTATGATTCAAATTATATTTTAAAGTTTGAATATCAAACCAAACAAAAAAATGAAGCACTGAGTTATAAACTTATATCAATTTACAGTTTATCCAAAAATTCAAATAAATTGAAGTTAAGAGTAATATTAGGAAAAATTATAAAGGACTTATATGTGTTTTGGTCTTTTGTAAATAGTAATATGAGTTTTTTTTTAAAGAAAAGAAAAGAAGCCATTTGTATTTTAAATTTATGTGTTAATTATAATTAATGTTGACACATGTCTATTAATTACCATCAACAACTTAATTTTAAATTACAGACCACTTATTTATCTAAAAAAAATCAATTTTCTGCAAAAATAAAAATAAAAATACAAGTTTTTATTGTTATTATGATTATTATGACTAGGTTTAAATTTAAATATTTTGATGGTTACAACAATTTTAGATTTTAATTACAAGAATTCTTCTACTGTCTTGTCTACTATTTTAATATAATCGATCTAATCTTCAATCTTATTATTTAATTATATATATTAATTTTTTTATTAATTATTATTAAATCCTTATTATTAATATATATTAATAATAAAATTAAAAATAGATTGATTTATAAAATTATGAATGAAAATATAAAAAATACACAATAAAAAGATAACAAATGAGTGATGAAATTTGGGAGAAAAAAAAAAACAAAGATTGTCTTACACAAAATATTAACCTCAAAAAGTCTTAATATATATTGGGATATTATTTAAAAAGAAAAAACCACACATGCACAGAGATGATATGGACTAAACAGAGATGCACCAATACCAAGAAACATGATCGAGGGCTTGTTAATTGCGGAAGACAGAGAACACATGACTCATTTTTGCTCCGAGCGTGTACAGCCTCCAGCAAGACAATAATTGTAGATTCAAAACTTTTCTATTGTATTTAATTGAAGGAAACAAAAAAGAAGGATCGTTCCCCCTGACCGGAAAAGCAAGAGAAAGAGAAATAGAAAGGAGGGAATTTTTAGTACAAATTTTTTATGAGTTTTATAAAAACCAATCCCTTCAATATGGAGAAAATGTAGAAAAAATGTACACAAACTTATATAAATATCTTTTTGTCAAAAGATATTTTAAAATTTTAAAGGTATTATTATAGTATATTCATAAGTTTTAAAAAATATCTAATAACTTTCTACCTACAATTGTTTCTTTTCTTTTTCTTTCTATCTAAATAAATATTGTCCTTTTTTTATTTTCTATTTTTTTTTCTCTCATTTTCTTTCATTCTAATTTATTTGAAATAGCGTACAATGTTGTGTCTTTATTAAATACTAATTTTTTAAAAAATAAAACTTTAAATATGAAATTATCTAAATAAATATTCATATCATTGTTATTGTATTGGTTATGTATCCATTTTTCCTTTCTTTATGATAATGTTAATAATATAATATCCAAATTATTTGAAATCAAGTGCTAAGAATCAGAAACATAATGAAATTTTAAGATCAAAATTAGAAGTAAAATAATACACATAAACCAAACAATAGTAATCGATTATGTTTTTTAATTTTTCTTTTCTTTCTCTAAGCTTAAACTTAATTATTTAGAATGTGATGATTAAATTCCAATTTTAGGTAGACATCGATAAAACACAAAATAAAAAGAAAATAAATAATTAAATAAAGAGAATTTGACAAAACTGAATTTACTATCAAAAGCTCCAGTATAGTGGTTAAAAAAAAAAAACAAAGCCCAAGATTAAATACACATCCACCTATGTGACAAAAAAAATAGAATGGGTAAAAATAAACTATAAATAGTACATTAAAATTTCTTATATAAAACAATTAATAGTATCTCATCAAAGAGATAGTGACACAACCTCACATAAAAATCAAAATAAGGTTGAATGAGAAATTTCTCAAAGTTTCATACCATTCATACCCTTAAGTGAATTTTTGACACAACTAATGCCATGGCACAAACATGATATGGCAAAAAAAGGATAAAATTGCAAATGCACCCTTGAAATCATTGATTAGATATAGATAATTCTTAAGCTTCAAAATGTGTTTCACTTTTTCATAATTTTTAAAAGTACATAAATATCTACGGAATTACGAAAACCCAATACTATAATTAAATGGACTATACATGTTGTGGATATGCATATAGTATTTTTTTTTTTTTAATTTTTAAAGCGATAAAAACATGTTAAAGATCCATTCATACTAATTCATAACTTGAAATGTGTTTACGCTTTACCCATAAATTATCGCATATGTATATAATAGAACTTTATACATTTATGAAGAAAACAATTTTTCCTTATTGTTAAAACTTAAGTATCTACACATTACTAGCTGGAAATAATATATTATAAGCAAGGTAACATACACATTATCAAAACTTATGAACATAGACTTACATTGGTGTTGCTCATGCCTATCGAGTTATTGTACCCACAAAACGTTTTGAAAGACTAAAATCAAGATCTCTGAATGCTTTTGAAACTCGGTTCACGGAGAAGAGAAGTTACTATAATATATAGATAAGAATGGTTAACAAGATGACCAATTTCAACAACTTTTAAGAAACATTGCAAGTGGGAGAGGACTAAGTACCTTGGTTAATTTTTTTCCTTTTATTAGAAATAATCTTTTACCTAACAACATCCAAATTAGTTAGAAATAAAGTAATAAAAGCACTACCTCAATTTTATATATTTTTAAAGTTTAAAATTATTAAATAACACATTTAACCAAAATTTTACTTGTTAAATTTTCCTTCAAGAATTTTAAATTGTTAAATATAATAATACCAGTCACACTTTTATTTGCTAAATTTACTAACAACATTATATTTAGAAATATGCTATGGTGCATGCTTATTGGTTGAGAATTACAAATATAAAAAATTAAATGTGAGATTGTAAAATAAAAAAAAAATAAAAAAATTCAATTGACATAACAATTATTAAGTTTAAACTTTATGTTTAAAAAAAAAACAATAATGTTCATATAGCAATTTTAACATTGTCGAGTCTAGTTTTTTAATTTTTTTTTTCATTATATTCCTAATCTAATTCACATTAAATCCTATGCTTATCCAATATAAATCCTCTTATTTTATTTGGAGTCGCTACCCAACTGAAGTTGGAAAAAATTATTGAATTATAACTAATTGAGCGGATTAATTCTAATTTGGACAACTAGTTGATGAGATCTCCTTTATTATTATTATTTTATAAATGAAAAAGAAGAATTAAAAATAAGAGGTTCTCAACTCAAGGGTTATCCTATTAAACTCTAAAGTTACAATCTTATCTTTCTAAAATCTAAGTCATATTTTGATGTCTCTTTTTTTTTTTTCATGAACAAGAAGATATTAAAAAAATGATGTAAAAATTACACTAATAATGATTTGGAAAACAATTTTTTTATTTCTTTTTAGAGTTACCCCAAAAGGGTGCTTACGTATCCGCTATTCAAGATCAGACAGGTCGTAGTTCACTTTTCATGAAAAAGCTTTAGTGGATTTGTTTAAGTTTTAATTATGAAAAACATGTTGAGCATACGTTTGTTATCATTTTAAAGATTTGTAAAAAAAATTCTAGCCTAAGCTTTATTATTATTATTTTTTATTTTCTACAAATCAATTAAATATATTTTTTTTATTTTGAAAACAAAAATTTCTAAGTGATAAAGAAAAATCCATTGTTTTTATTAATTTTTTTCATTCATATTCTTAATCTAACTCTTTTTAATTTCTAGTTATTTTATTTTTTTATTATCATTTTTTATTTTTATTTATTATATATATTTTTATTTTTATATTATTTTTATTACTATAATAGACATTTATTTATTCATTAAAATTCTAAACCTAAATAATATTCTTTAAAAAAATTATTTTTTGCATATATATTTTTTTCAAACTTTTTCTTATTTATTCTAATAATAAATAAATAAATAAAAACAAATTAGCTAACCTAGATACGGATCGCGGTTCATGGGTCAGGTCGGCTAAGGTCGGATCGCGACAGTCGGATCAATGATTGGAGCTTCCTCATCAATAGCTTTCCAATGGCTTTTAAAGAAGATTGATGGCTGCTTTTGGGCTTTCCAAAGGTGGGCAATCCAAAGGAGGCGGTGGTTTTCTTCCAGAACCTCTTTAAGTGATAGTTCGAAGGGCGGTCGTCGGTCGTGATTTGGGGAACTCTAGTGAAGCTTCGAACTCCTGCATTTTTTCTCTTTTGATCCGTGCTTTTACTTCCTCTCGTCGTGCTCTATTTATAGGCTTCAAAAACTGAGCTAGATAAGCTCAGATTTACCTCCAATAAGCTTAAATCAGATTTGCGATTGAACCCACGTCCGATTTGCCTTTGATTCGTGTAAATATTTGATTTTTGTTAAGATTCGTGTTAATTAGATGGCGTTTATCTCATTTTAGTCAAAGATTTGTTGGATTTGTGCAAGAAATCACATCAAAACAGCCAGATTTCCTCTCCCCGCTGCTAGCGACAATCTTAATTGGAAGTTGAAGATGAGCACACGCCCGATGTGTGCGATCCCTCCGTCCAATTGTCTGCTGCCACGTGTCATCTGGAAAGAAAAGAAAAACCAGAACGCACAAAATGCCTCCCCCGCATTTCGAACCTACGACTTAACCCTTTCCCTGCGCGCATAGGGCCAACGACCGAACCAGCTGGGCTAACCCAGTTTCTCATTTTTTTTATTAAATGCAATTTGTATATATGCGTTGCAATTTTTATTATTTTTATATTCTAAAAATTTATAAAAACTATTTAACCTCTTTTATTATTATTTCTACCATCATTTTCCAAAATTGGTATATTATTCCTATTTATTTATTTTTCATTATTTTTCCTTTATTTTTGCAAAATAGAAGAAAAATTGAAAAAAATGAAAAATGAAACATTGTTTATGATTAAGGGAAAAAATGAGGTGTTTACAACTACCCCTCTTTATAGGAAAGTTTGAAAAACTTAACTGTAAAGATATTAAAGACGCCATTTTTAGCTGATAGACTGAGTGGATAAGGTCATAATTGGCTGGTTATCTGAACCTAATTTTACTAGGGAGTTGTTTGATTATATGTTTGAGTAAGGAAAACCTTCCATGAGCTAACAATCACATGTTGTAAAAAAATGATCACTTTATGATGATTAATATTGCTTGGGGAGTGGTCTTAAACAAGAAACATCTCACAAAACTAGTAACTTGGAGGGAGAGATCATCTAGAAAATTACTCTTATGAGCTAACTAATCGATGATAGGAAGCGTCTCATTAGACTAACAACCTTAAACAGAGATTGTTTAGGAATGTGTTCTTATGAGTGAACTAATAGGAAGTGTCTTACAGGAATAGCAACCGTGAAGAAGAAATTGTTTAGGAAAGTGCTTTTATGAGCTAGCCAACTGATAACGGGAAACGTCTTGCTAGACTAGCAACCTTAAAGAAAAGATTTTCTAGAAAAGTGCTCTTACGAGCTGATTAATCGATAATGGGAAGTGTCTCACTAAACTAGTAGTTGTAATAAGTGGATATTTAGGAAAGTGCCCCATTGTTGGCTAACTTTAAGAGATTGTATCAAGGAAAGTGCCCCATTGTAGGCTAACTAATCGATAGCGGGAAGTGTCTTCTTTGGACTTGCAACCCTAAAAGAGGATATTTAAGTAAGTGCCCCCATTGTGGGCTAACCCTAAAAGAGTGTATCTAGGAAAGTACCCCATTGTGGGCTAACTTTAAGAGGTTGTATCTAGGAAGGTGTCCCATTGCGGGCTGGCTAATCGATAGCGATGTTTAGGTGTGTCTTATTAACCTAGCATTTCTAAAAAACGCTTCTGGTGAACTGGTCAAATGATAATGAAAGGTTCTCTTTAAACTACCTAACTTATAGAATATGTGATAAATGATGATTATTTACTCTAAATTCTTATTGGTTTATCGTAGATAACAACCAACAACTGAACCTTTGTGATGGTTTGCTCCTTCTCTACTTACTCTTGTTTCAAATAAGGCTGAGAGCCTTGATGTATTTTCTTTCTTGTGAGTATGGCACTTATGATTGTGGTGTTATCCTATTAACACTCTAGGTCTAATGCTCAGAATAAGTGGAATCATAAAAAAAAAAAAAACCATTGAGCTTTATCTTTATTTCATTGTTCATTATTCATTATGAGGCAACGGGTAGTATGTGTATAAAAATGATATGAAAGTTTATGTGATGACAATTGGTTAAGATAATCGATCGTCCAAAGGCATTAACTTTGCTTGTAGAAGGAATGAAAACCAAACTCACGAAGTTGTTTCTTTGTAGATGGTATAATCCTGTTCTCCCAATACAATGATTATCTGACCATTTGTTATGAACTTGACTTTTTGGTGGAGACTCGAGGGTATGACTCCTGCAGTATATATCCATATATACCCCTCCTTGCTCATGACCATGCCTACCTCATCAATTGTTCCATATTCTTGATCATCCTTGGCTCTAGAGTGATAGCCAACCACGAGAAAGTTTGTTGAAGGGGTGAAAAATGCATTTGGGTATCATTTAGCTTTCCTTTCCTTCTGCTTCTGATACCTCTTGCTTGAGCTTCTTCTTGGGAGGTAGGAGCGTACCCTAGTCCAAACGTCCCTTGCTGTCCCTCTTTGAACTAATACCCCTCCTTGCTCATGACCATGCCTACCTCATCGAACATTTAAAGCCCCAAGTCCTCAGGACCATCCTCCCTGATGTAGGGTATAGTTGTTTCTTTGTAGATGGTATAATCCTGTTCTCCCAATACAATGATTATCTGACCATTTGTTATGAACTTGACTTTTTGGTGGAGACTCGAGGGTATGACTCCTACAGTATATATCCATGGCCTTCCCAGTAGATTAAAAGACCTTAGTATGTCGAAGACTTAGAATGAGATGCTGAAAATCTATGGACCAATCTCTATCGGTAAGTTGATTTCCTCTACTATCTCCCTCTTGGAATCGTCAAAAGCCCTAACCACTGTTGAACTCGGCTTGATATTGCTCACATCAACTCCAAGTAGGTTGAGGGTGGCCAAGGGTCACACATTAAGGGAAGACCTATTATTTATGAGGACTCAGGAGACTATTGTGTCATTACATTTTACCACTATGAAAAGTGGTTTTGTGTGCCAATCTCCTTCCTCTCCAAGTTCTTTAGGGGAGAATGATATTTGATCCATAGTGAAGATCGAATCTACTACATGGCTCAGCTTTTCTATTGCGATACTTTCCGGTACCCTGACTTGTTTGAGCACTCTAAAAAACGCTTTTCGGTGGGGCTCGGATGTCGTGAGAAGGCCCATAAGTGATATTTGGGCAGGAACTTTATTGAGCCATTCCATGATCTTGTATTCACTTGATTTGATCATCTTCGTGAATGCGGGGAAACCCTCCTCTTCTTCCTTCTCTAATTCGGTGGTAGGCTCTTCAGCGGAGGTTTTGTTATTGGGATCATAAACCCTTCCTGAATGGGTGATTCCTCCTATAATAGGAGACTTTTCTTGATTATGGGCTTGATAGTCAAATGGTGCCGCTTTATACCTTTTAGAGGGTATTGGGACATTAAACACATACTTCTTCTTTAGAATTTTCACTTCAGTCACTTGTCCCTCATAATACCTTATAACTATCGGCTCCGGGTCTGATTTGATCATGTTCACATACTCATTTTTCTCCCTTGGTGGGTTGTCCTCCTTTTCAAATTCAGGTCCCCACCCATTAGGTTGTCCATAAACTGTCGGGGTGAATGAGTAATTTACTAAGTACTCGAACCTCCTATGTGATTTGCCTAAGGTATCGACCCTCGGATCTCTAGCTAGCCACTTCTTCTTCATTTGTGATTTAAGGGCTTTATTTGAGACTTTGTACGAGCAATTTGCTCGCCGTGCTACTGTCTTTTCCTGTTTTGGGGGCTCCTTTGATTTAGAGTCCGGCTCTTTGGATGTGATCATGTTGACCATAGGCTTGTGGTTGGGTAGAGGGTTAGTATTGACGTTAGGTGTTGGTGCATCAACAAAATCCAACTGCACTATCCCTGCATCAATCAAGTCTTGGATTTTGTTTTAGAGCCTCTAATATCTATCTATGGAATGCCCCTCTTGCCCTATGTAGCACTCACATTTGAGGTTTGGATCAAAGTTCCTAGGCCTGTACTGATCATTGGGAATCTTAAAGCTGATTAGATTATCTTCTTGTAATCGAGCAAAGACTTGGCTGAGCGGCATAGGTACCGGAGTGAACTGTCTTGCGGCCCTCGTAACTTAGGTCTAATTCACCGGCGATTGCTAGATTGGGGTGTTCGTTGCCTGGAATGTTACACGAGACCCAACTCTATCAACCCTACTGGAATTAACCGTGTTGACGGTAGATTCCTTAGCTTTGCTACCTCCTATAGGTCTTGGAGATGATGCAACTCTGGGAGGGTCAACAACTTGGAGTTTCCCAGATGTAATGGCATTCTCTATCCAGCATCCTGCTGCCACTAGCTCTATGAAGTTGGATGATGTCTGTCCCACTAAATGTGTGAAATAAGTCTTTTCTAAGTGTTGACAAATATAAATGTCAACTCCTTCTTTAAAATTAGGGTTGAAACCTAGCAGCTTGAGCTCTCCAATGCTAGGCATATTCTTTGAAGGATTCATTGTGTCTCTTTCGAAGGCTTGCTAGGTCCATTACCAACGAGGCAACTTTGATGTTGAACTTGTACTGCTCGAAAAATGCACAAGCGAGTTTTTCCCAAGTGTTGACTTAGTTAAAATCTAAGTATGCATACCAAATGAGAGTAAGACCCATGAGGCTATCCTGAAAGGTTTGGACCATGAGTTGGTCGTATTGGGTATATTTGCTCATTTTCCGCACATATAGCCTTGTATGCATCTTAGGACATCCAGTGCCATCATATTTTTCAAATTCTGGGACCTTGAACTTTTTCGGATATGCTTCTTCCGCCACAAACTGGTAAATTGGTGATGCCGGTTTGCTTAAAGTTGTCAGGTGCTTTCAAGGTCTTCATTTTGTCAACCAATTGTTGGAAGAGCTTCTTTTTTATCTCCTTTTTTCTATCATCCATTTCTTTTTTTATATCATTCAAGGTTAGATCAAGATTGACTTTCAGTTGATATTCAAATGTGGGGTTGAGGTGGGAGTTGATTTCCTCATATTCTGGCGGCTAATTCTCCGCTACCTTTCCCTTTCGAGCTCCTGAATGTTCCTCATGAGTAAGTTGGGTGGTGCGAAGGAGGCTAATGCTTTCAGTCAAGAGGTAGACTTGCGCAACCAGCTATTTGACCGTTTATTTTAGGGATATGATCCTTGGATCTAAGTTGGCATCTATGCTAGTGTTGTCATGATGGTCATTGTTGTTGCCACTACTTGCCATCTTGGTTTTGGAGCGGGTGTGGATTAGACTCCTTGGAGGGTTTGGTTATTTGGGAGCTATTTTTGATACCTGGTAAGCATTTACTTAGCTGATGTATGTATATAAATATGACGCATGTACCACACAGATGATCAAGAAAAAAAAGGGGCAAGCATTTGATGAATGATACAATACTGAAATTTTATTTTATTAATATTGCAAACTTAGAGTTCGATACTTTGAAAACATAAAAAGGAAAGATACAATATCGGTTTATTTCCTAATTCCTAGACTTCTTCTTCGGCTGCGTAGGCACCGGTTCTCTATTGATGATAGCTTTTAATTCTCTGATTCTTGCTTGAGTCTTCTCTAATTGAGCTTCTAAGGCTTTGTTTCTGATGAGATCCATGATAAGAGTCAAGCTGGAAGAAGGAATGTAGATCCTCTTGAAGTGCCGCCTGGACCGATCACAAGAAATCGAGCAAAACGATTCAAGGAAGCACTTAACGGGTTGATAAAGCTTGTCCATGAAGCCGGAAAGGATTGGAGCAATCATGAAGTTGGAACGGGTTGGAATAACCATGGGAAGACCCTTGTTTTTATACAAGTTATATTGGACACAGGATGAAGAGGGTGTGTACTTTCAAGGCACGGCCGTGTAGGACGCTTAAGATTGCACAGACAGATACACGGTCAAAGTACACGGGCATGTACACGGGCGTGTATGTTGCCAGAAGTTGCACAGACAGATACATGGTCAAAGTACACGGGCGTGTATGTTGCCAGAAGTTGCCTAAAACGATACACGGCCAAAGTACACGGGCGTGTACACAGGCCGTGTATCCCCTGTCGGCCAGATTGTTCTGTTTCGCGTTTTTATGTCACTTAACTAAACTACATCGTTTTGGACTTGTTTTTTACACGAATTGTAACCCTAGTATAAAAGCTCCTAGGGTTTAGAACAACTTAGAATATACATCTTTGAACATTAAACACTTTTGAGAAGCACTTCTCTTGGTTCTTCAAGAACTAAATCGAACTTATCGGATTGATTTCCGTGGCGTTTATCTTCGACTTATCAATCGGTCTTTCATCCCGATTGTGGCGTCTTCACTTTATACCAAGGTTCTTGTCTCGCTTACAGACAACGGGTCGCGGTTTCCACTTTAGGTGTTTGGGCGTCTTAGGCAACGAATTTCTGAACGTATTGGTATTGGGTTTCGTCACGGGTTGGCGTGGTTCATATCAGTTTGGTATCAGAGCTTAGGTTTGTCAAAACATCAAGTTCGGTTGAGGAAGGTAATATCAAAAACCCTAACTCCAATCGTTCATATCCATTGTTAGCATTCAATTCCGCAATATTAATTGTCTTTTGATAGTGTAGTATTTACTAGTTGATTGTAAAAAAAAAAAAAAGAGTAAAAATCACGACAAAAAAAAAGAAGGGAAAAGAAAAGAAAAGAGAAACGTGATCAAAAGCCAAAAACAGAGACAAAAAAAAAAAATGGATAGAAAAATAGAGGAAAATTTGTGAACCTTAGAGTTGTTTTGAATTATACGGAAGGAAATTGGTGTAGTTCGAGTAGTTCCAAGAGGATTGAGAAGAGGAAATTGGCGAGTTGATATCATCATTATTTGTGAGCATACCCGAGTGACTATGTGATATCATCATTTGAGCGAAAACACGTAAGGGAGTGTATTGTGAGGTTTAATCATATATATATTTGTGTTAGTACTAATCTTTTCTGCAGGAACTATGTCGAGACAACATTCTCCTGAAGGTGAGAGGGGAAGGTTTGATGCTAGGTTAGTAATTGAGGCGTTGAGGGGAGAAATGAAGAGGATGTTCCAAGAGGGAATGGAACAAATTCATGAGACGGTAGAGCAAAGACTAGAGCAATCCACAAATGTATTCCAAGGGCGTAAGAGGGAGAGTCGTTCTAGGAGAGTACCGAGGGGTGGAGATGAGATGTCGGATGATGACTTTGATGAGCCTTCTGTTGGGAGTTATAGAGGATATAGTGGTCGGAATAGAGGAACTAGAGACTGGGAAGATAGAGGAGATAGGAATAGAGAGGATGATCAATTGAGTAGCATAAAGATGAAGATTCCTCCTTTCCAAGGGAAGAATGATCCCGAGGCGTACTTAGAGTGGGAGAAAAAGGTGGAGATGGTGTTTGATTGTCACAACTATAGTGGGAGAAAGACGGTAAAACTTGCTGCCATCGAGTTTTCGGATTATGCTATAGTGTGGTGGGATCAACTAATGTTGAATAGAAGAAGGAGTGGTGAGCCACCTATTGAGTCTTGGGAAGAGATGAAAAGAGTGATAAAGAAGCGGTTTGTGCCTGCGTATTATTATCGTGAATTGCATAACAAGTTGCAAACTCTGAGGCAAGGAAGCAGAAGTGTAGATGAGTATTTCAAGGAGATGGAAGTCACTATGATTAGAGCGAATGTAGATGAGGATAGGGAGGCTACAATGGCTAGATTTCTTGCTGGGTTGAATAGAGAAATCCAAAATGTTGTTGAATTGCAGCATTATGTAGAATTGGAGGATATGGTCCACATGGCTA
Organism: Laguncularia racemosa; assembly: GCA_037954665.1. Lineage (NCBI taxonomy): Eukaryota > Viridiplantae > Streptophyta > Magnoliopsida > Myrtales > Combretaceae > Laguncularia > Laguncularia racemosa. Next base: position 4,928,114 of record JBBMOL010000049.1, read on the forward strand.
TAAAAGTTGAGAATCAGCACAAGAGGAGAGGTAGTAGCAATGCACGGTTGCAACAGGGTAATGGTTCATCTACTTGGAAGACTAATTAATGGAAGAAAGAAGAAAAGCCTTTACCTACCAAACCAAAAGGGGAGCTGAGACAAGCGGGTTCTACTCCTGGTAATCAAGGTAACCCTGAATCTTCTATTTCTAGAAATCGTGACATTAGATGTTTTAAATGTCAAGGTAGAAGCCATATTGCTAGTTAATGTCCAAATAGGCGTGTGATGATTTTGCGTGATGATGGAGAGTATGAGACTGAGGGAGATAGTGAAGAAGATGATATGCCTCTGTTAGAGGATGTTAGTGATGATGAGGAGCCTGCAATGGGAAGGCTAGTGGCAGTAGTGAAGCAAGCTCTGAATGTGCAGGTGAAGAAAGAAGAGGAGGTGCAAAGAGAAAATATATTTCATACTAGATGTTATTTAGGAGATCACATTTGTAGTTTGATCATTGATGGAGGGAGTTGCACTAATGTAGTGAGCAATTTTATTGTTGAGAGGCTGGGGCTCAAAACTGTTAGACACCCTAGTCCATATAAATTGCAGTGGTTGAATGATAGTGGTGAGACTAAGGTGAGTAAGCAAGCCTTGATTGGTTTTCACATTGGTAGGTATGAGGATGAGGTGTTATGTGATGTAGTGCCAATGCAAGCATGTCATGTGTTGTTAGGGAGGCCATGGCAATTTGACTGGAAGGTTGTTCATGATGGCTTTTCTAACAAGTATACGCTTGTTCACCAAGGGAAAAGTTTTAACCTTAAACCTTTAACACCTAAACAAGTGTATGAGGATCAGTTACAGCTACAACAGTCGTTTGCAAAACACAAGGTGAGTGAAAAGCAGAGTGAGAGTGAGAGAACAAAAGACAATGAGAAGAAAAAGGAATACAAAAGTCAAGATCAAAAGGAAAAGGAGAGGAAGGCTGGAAAGAGTGTGAGAGGCCAAGTTGAAGGAGGATCAACTTTGGTGGTGAGTGAAAAGGAGAGGGCAGCCTTGCAAAAGGAGAGTTGTGTGGCAAAAGCGAGTGTAGTAAGGAGAGCGTTAGTGATGAGGCAACCTATGTTGTTGCTGGTTTTTAAGGAAACATGTTTGACTACTAACGACTTATCTAACTCTTTGCCTAGTGTGGTTGTGTCTCTTGTGCAGGACTTTGAAGATGTCTTTCCTGAGGAGATTCCAAAGGGATTACCACCTGTTCGAGGTATTGAGCACCAAATTGACCTTGTACCCGGAGCATCGATTCCAAATAAGCCAGCCTACAGGAGTAATCCGGAGGAGACAAAGGAACTCCAAAGGCAAGTCGATGAATTAATAGAGAAGGGGTACGTGAGAGAGAGCATGAGTCCATGTGCAGTGCCGGTGATTTTGGTGCCTAAGAAGGATGGGACATGGAGAATGTGTGTTGATTGCCGCGCCATCAACAACATCACGATAAAGTATCGTCATCCCATTCCTCGCTTAGATGATATGTTAGATGAGTTACATGGGTCTAGTGTCTTTTCTAAAATTGATCTGAAAAGTGGATATCACCAAATTAGAATGAAAGAAGGTGATGAATGGAAAACTGCATTTAAGACGAAATATGGATTATATGAGTAGTTAGTAATGACTTTCGGTTTAACTAATGCACCTAGTTCTTTTATGAGACTTATGAACCATGTTTTGAGGACATTTATTGGGAAATTTATGGTTATCTATTTTGATGACATTCTTATTTATAGCAAAAGTTTGGAAGATCATATGTCACACTTGAGGGATGTTTTAGAAGTGCTTCGAAAGGAATAATTATATGCTAACCTCAAAAAGTGTACTTTTTGCACAGACAAACTTGTGTTTCTTGGTTTTGTTGTTAGTGCGCAGGGAATACAGGTTGATGAAGAAAAGGTTCGTGCGATCCAAGAATGGCCTAGTCCAACCAATGTAAGTAATGTGCGGAGTTTCCATGGACTAGCGAGCTTTTATAGGAGATTTGTGAAGGATTTCAACACCATTGCAGCACCACTTACAGAGGTAATTAAGAAGAACGTGGGGTTCAGCTGGGGAGAGCCACAAGAGAAGGCCTTTCAGACGCTTAAAAATAAGTTGACTCAAGCGTCGTTACTTGCTTTACCTAACTTTGCTAAAATGTTTGAAATTGAGTGTGATGCTTCAGGATTAGGTATTGGAGCAGTGCTTATGCAGGAGAGAAGACCGATTGCATTCTTTAGCGAAAAGCTAAGTGGGGCAACTTTGAATTACCCTACTTACGACAAGGAGCTATATGCATTGGTTTGAGCCCTGGAGATGTGGCAACATTACCATTGGCCGAAAGTGTTCGTGATCCACATTGATCATGAATCCTTGAAGTATTTGAAGGGGCAATACAAGCTGAACAAAAGGCATGCTCGTTGGGTGGAGTTCATTGAAACATTTCCATATGTCATCCACTATAAGCAAGGTAAAGAGAATGTCGTTGCTGATGCACTTTCTAGAAGGTATACTCTTATCTCTACTCTTAGTTCTAGACTGCTTGGTTTTAAGCACATTAAGGAATTATATGCTGCTGATCGAGATTTCTGTGAGGAGTATGTGCAATGTGAGAAGAGTGGGCATGGAAAATTTTATAAACATGACGGATTCTTGTTTAAGGAGAGTAAATTGTGCATTCCAATTTGTTCTTTAAGAGAATTACTTGTGAGGAAGTCTCATGGAGGAGGTTTAATGGGACACTTTGGAGTAGCAAAAACATTAGGGGTATTGCAGGAACACTTCTATTGGCCTCACATGAAACGAGATGTTGAGAGGATTTGTGAGCGATGTGTCACATGTAAGCAAGCGAAATCTAGAGTCTAACCTCAAGGGCTTTACACCCCACTTCCCATTCCTCATGAGCCGTGGGTAGATATTTCTATGGACTTTGTGTTAGGATTACCCAGGTCTAGACATGGTCGGGATTCTGTTTTTGTGGTTGTTGATAGGTTTTCTAAAATGGCATATTTCATTCCTTGTCACAAAACGGATGATGCTTGTAATATTTCTAATTTATTCTTTAGGGAAGTTGTGCGATTGCATGGTATGCCTAGAACAATTGTATCAGATAGGGATGCTAAGTTCTTAAGCTACTTTTGGAAGACTTTGTGGGCTAAGTTAGGAACTAAGTTATTGTTTTCTACTACTTGTCATCTACAGACTGATGGTCAAATTGAGGTAGTGAATCGAACTTTATCTACTTTGTTGAGGGTTATAATTAAAAAGAATATTAAGAGTTGGGAGGATTTTTTGCCGCATGTTGAATTTTCTTATAACCGTACAGTGCATTCTGCTACTAAATTTTCTCCTTTTGAAATTGTGTATGGTTTTAATCCACTAACTCCTTTGGATTTATCACCTTTGCCTATTTCTGAGTATGTTAATTTAGATGGCAAGAAGAAGGCCGAATTTGTTCAACAGATCCATGAGAAGGCAAGGCTGAACATTGAACGACGAACAGAGCAGTATGTGAAACAAGCCAACAAGGGTCGTCGACAAGCTGTTTTTGAACCTGGAGATTGGGTTTGGGTTCACATGCGCAAAGATCGGTTTCCCGTGCAGCGTCGATCTAAACTACTTCCTAGAGGAGATGGACCATTTCAAGTTCTTGAGCGCATCAACGACAATGCATACAAGATAGATTTGCCTGGTGAGTATCAAGTAAGTGCCACATTTAATGTTACTGATTTGAGCCCTTTTGATGTAGATGACGATTTGAGGACAAATCCTTTTCAAGAGGAGGGAAATGATGAGATCCATGATGAGAGTCAAGCTGGAAGAAGGAATGTAGATCCTCTTGAAGTGCCGCTTGGACCGATCACAAGAAATCGAGTAAAACGATTCAAGGAAGCACTTAACAGGTTGATAAAGCTTGTCCATGAAGCCGGAAAGGATTGGAGCAATCATGAAGTTGGAACGGATTGGAACAACCATGGGAAGACCCTTGTTTTTATACAAGTTATATTGGACACGGGATGAAGAGGGTGTGTACTTTCAAGGCACGGCCGTGTAGGACGCTCAAGATTGCACAGACAGATATACGGTCAAAGTACACGGGCGTGTACACGGCCGTGTATGTTGCCAGAAGTTGCACAGATAGATACACGGTCAAAGTACACAGGCATGTATGTTGCCAGAAGTTGCCCAAAACGATATACGGCCAAAGTACACGGGCGTGTATATTGCCAGAAGTTGCACAGAACAGTACACGGCCAAAGTACACGGGCGTGTACACAGGCCGTGTATCCCCTATCGGCCAGATTGTTCTGGTTCGCGTTTTTATGTCACTTAACTAAACTACGTTATTTTAGACTTGTTTTTTACACGAATTGTAACCCTAGTATAAAAGCTCCTAGGGTTTAGAACAACTTAGAATATACATCTTTGAACATTAAACACTTTTGAGAGGCACCTCTCTTGGTTCTTCAAGAACTAAATCGAACTTATCGGATTGATTTCCGTGGCGTTCATCCTCGACTTATCAATCGGTCTTTCATCCCGATTGTAGCGTCTTCACTTTATACCAAGGTTCTTGTCTCGCTTATAGACAACGGGTCACGGTTTCCACTTTAGGTGTTTGGGCGTCTTAGGCAACGAATTTCCGAACGTATTGGTATTGGGTTTCGTCACAGGTTGGCGTGGTTCGTATCAGTTTCTTTAGTTAGACTCCTTGAATATGCTTTTCTAAACATCCTTTTTGTAGTCAATAGCTTCAAAGTGGATTTCCATCCAAGCTCTGACCTTTTCCATATAGGTTTTCAGTTATGGACCTATGTTGTTAGGCGTAGGTTGAGTGACATTCAGGACTCGATGAGCCCTTTCTCCCCGTCTGGTATAATTGGTTGATCACAAAATCTCTTGTGGCTCGATGCTTGCTTACTTCACCATCTAGGTCTCTGAGGTCTATATTAGGGCTCTCAATCCGGGCTTCTCATAAGGTTTTAACCTCTGCCAACTTAGTAATCTTCTCAACCACCAGCAGACTTGGATCTTAGTATTTGAACGTGATTCCTTCCAACGATGGCCTGTAAACTATGTCTTGGATAGTACCAAACTAACGAACCACCGAGTTCGGATGATAACCTATGCACCCACTGGTACCAATAAATGGAACAACCTAAAGGTTCCTGCATGTTAGGATGACCTTATTGCAGCAACTCCACCTAGCAATCTAAAGGATGTCGTTGGCATTGAAACCTTTAAGTACTTCCACCCAACTATGGCTGGTAAGATCATTAGGCAACTTCATCCTCTCTATGCAGGAATCTACAAGGTCTACCTGTTGGGTTAATGATTTCCTAACCATGTTCAACCCGAAGCATTTGAGATAGCTCACAAACCAGATCAGGATGAGGTTAATATTTGAGCAGAGGATTCCATGGCCCTTTTTTTGTACAAAATTTAGATTTCAAATTTGTTTAGCTAGTAAAGCCGAGATGTAAGACTTCCCTTCCAATAACTGGAACACTAACTCTGTGATTCTATAGTAGATGTGAAAGATTCCAATAGGAAACATGATAGTTGCACATGCCGTTAGGATGAAAGCATAAACCCGTCTTTGCTTATAACTCTTGGGATCTCTACATAAGATGTCTCCCTTACTCCCATCATCACACCGAGTTATGAACCAAGCCTCCATTTCATCCATTCAAAGGCAATATTTGTTGCTACTTCCTAATGCTCGGTTGATCACTATCTTGCGAACGCTTAGAAGTCTACTGAAAATACCGACTAGCCTAGCCTCTAGATCTGGCACATATACCATGTTGGCAAGTGATGGGGCCTGTAGAAGTTGAGTATATTCCTCTAAAGTTAGCGTGATCTCATGCGGCCTAATAAAGAAAGTTGTGGGCTCAATTTCCTAGAGGTGTAAGATAGTCCAAATCAAAGGTAGGTTGATTTCCATATTCGTTAATAAGAGAATAGGCTTTATCTTTCCCTGGATGAAAGCTTGTTCCTCAGGGTTGTGTAAGGTAAACCAATGGTCCAGTACCAGTTTTAGATCCAAAGGCTTGCAGACCCGGATTTCCTTACGGAGGAGACGGTCAATTGCGGCACTAGCTATCTATCAGGATTACAATAGGAATTACAAATGAAATCTTTTACAAAGTATCACTAATTCTTTTATAGGTAAATGTATTTGAACTATAGAAAAAGAAAAAGAACAAAGAAATTATATCATTAATCATTTGCCAGCCCATGACCTCACGTATGCAAGGTAGGTGAGTTCTAACAAGTCCCCAAGCTCTATAGCTTCCCACATTCTTGAAGAAATAGATCTCAGGTCATATTGAAGCATTGGGTAGAGTAGCCTAATTAACCCCGATCAGTGATCATTTCACTTTGCTCGAAACTAACACAATGGCCCTCCATCCTAGGGTCTTATGAGGGCCTGGGTCTAACTGTATCTAATCACACAATTGTATGTATAGAAACTCAATAAAATAAAATAAAAATTAAATTGTATCAAATCCCTAAATCAAGAATAGATTAGTACCAACAAAATTTCACAATGTAAGAGTTAAAAGATATTTAGAAATAATTATTTCAGAAGGTTCAGGTGGCTAGCCTACTTTAGGGTCCCCAGCGGAGTCACTATCTTGTTGAGTCTAATTTTTTAATTTTTTCATTATATTCCTAATCCGATTCACATTAGATCCTATACTCATCCAATATAAATTCTTAACTTGAATTATTGAATTAGAACTAATTGAGCGGATTAATTTTAATTTGGACAACCAGTTGACAAGATCTCTTTTTTATTATTTTTTTTTATAAATGAAAAAGAAGGATTAAAAACTAGAGATTCTTAACTCGAAGGCTATACTATTAAACTTTAAAATTATTACCTTATCATTATGAAATCTGAGTCATATTCTAATCTCTCGTTTTTTTTTTATGAAGAAGAAGATATTAAAAAAATGATGTAAAAATTACACTAATAATGATTTGAAAAATAATTTTTTAATTTCTTTTTAAAGTTGCCCTATAAAAGTGCCTATATACCACTATTCTGGATCAAATATATCGTAATCAGCTTTTCATAAAAAAGCTTTAATGGATTTGTTTAAGTTTTAATTATGAAAAAATATCGGGTTTATATCTGTTATCATTTTAAAGATTTGTAAAAAAATAAAAATTAAGCCTAAACTTTATCATTTTATTTTATTTTTTTATTTTCTAGAAATCAATTAAATATATATTTTTTATTTTGAAAAGAAAATTTTCTAAGTAAAAGAAAAACCCATTGTTTTTTATTAATTTTTTTCATTCATATTCTTAATCTAACTCTTTTTAAATTCTAGTTATTTTTTTATTATTTATATTATTATTTTTATTGCTATAATAAACATTTACTTATTCATTAAAATTCTAAACCTAATTAATATTTTAATTTTTTTCCGCATATATACTTTTTTTAATACTTTTTCTTATTTATTCTAATAATAAATAAATAAACAAATCGACTTAACTTGAATATGGATCTAAGCTCGCAAGTCCAATCGAATCAGATCGTATCGATTAGAGATTCCTTGTTGGTAGCTTTCCGATTACTTTTTAAAAGCGATTGATGGCAGCTTTTAAGCTTTTCGAAAGTAGATTAATCCAAAATAAACAGTGGTTTGTATATTTGGGTTGGGGTAAACAACCGGAAGCAATTTATGATTTTGTAAATGACTTTTACTAGCCCACTCTTGTTTTTTTATTAAACATAATTTATATATATGGTGTTATAATTTTTATTATTGAATTTTAAAATTATAAAAAATTATAAAAATTATTTTATCTCTTTTATTATTATTTTTATCATCATTTTTCAAAATTAATATATTATTTTTATTTATTTTATTTATTTTATTATTTTTTCTTTATTTTTACAAAATAGAAGAAAAATAAAAAAAATAAATCATTATTGTAAGTGTATACAAACATTATCCTTCAAAAAATTTTAACATCAAAAATAGAAATCCAAAAAGTTTTTGTTCTTACAACCAACGGCCTGAAATTTGATTATTGTAATTATTTTGGCTAGTTATGAATTTCCTTATTTGCACTGTCATAATATACATGGGGTATTATTAAAGAAAAAGAAAAAATGATCAAAGACTAGACAGATATGCACCAACACCAAGAAACAAGAGGGAGAACTTGTAGTCACAGACGGTGACTGTATCTCTCAGGAGTCAGGACTCATTATTGCTGTGTGTGTGTACACCCTCTATAGCAAGAAAATAAAAATTAGATTCAAATCTTTCCCACTCTGCTCGATTGAAGTCAAGAAGACAGAGGGATCCTTCCCTTGACAGGAAAGGTATAAAGAGAAATCGGAGGAAAGGACCATCACTGTAACTACTGACCGGTCAGGACTCAGTAATGCCCTCCGTGCACCGCCTCTGCAAAAAAAAAAAAAAAAAAAATACTAAATCCAAACCTTTTATGAAATTACTGTAACAGCTATCCAAATTTTTTTTCTTCCTTTTTGTGCAGAAAAGATCTACTATACTGGTTAAAAAAAGGAAAATAAAAAAGGTTAAGATTGAATATACAACCATTTATGAGACATCTCCCCTAGACCAATTCTCACAAATCACAATTTCTACGATTAAGCTCCCGACACTTCTATAACTCACGTACTTTACCTAAACATTCAATAACATATGCATATCTATTATTTATTTATATATTTATATTATATTTAAGCAAATATTCCACTTCCGTATATGATTCATACTTTTTACTGTATGTACCAATTATGTTATTTGGTGCATAACGTCTTCCTCACAGCTTTTCTTGTTGGCGTAAAACATGTGCCTTTCCAAAATTTAATTCCCAAATGCCACATAACATACTGTCTTATAATAGATATCTTTTGCAATCCTACTCATTATTTTAGTGATTTAGTATTTAATCTTACTATTTAATTACATATATTAAATCTTCATAATTAATTATTATTAAAAAACTATAATTGATATATAAATCAATAATAAATTAAAGATTAAATAAATCACATAAAAAACGCAAGCAAAACCCCAACAAATTCGTAACTACACCCATTAATATTTCATCAACTATCCTTCCTTCCACACAAACAGATATGGATGTTAAGAATCTTATTTGCTATAAAAATGTTACATTCTCTTATTTACCCATTAAAGCCCATTTTAAAAAATCTATAGAAAAAAAAAAAGAAAAATTAAAGATCTTTTCAAAAATCCAAAAATTTTGATGAAAAAATTAAAAAGAAAAATTACAAACAAAAAATGAGGAAGTCAAAGAATGAACTTTAGTGTTACAAGTGTGGCGAAAGGATCACGATGCTCCAAATTGCTCAAAATCCAAAAGGACTAACAAATTAGATATTTCTAAAAATATTAAAAATTATTAACTAAAACTCTTTTAGTAGCAGCGAATCTAATCTAAAAGAAGATTATATTCAATATTTAACTAATAATTCTAACATACATAATGATTAAAATAGTGAATGTTGTTCTAACATCATTTGTTAATGTTAAAGAATTTTACTTATTTCTGAAGAACAAAAGACTGTTAAAATTGACCAATGCTATGCCTGATTAAAAGCAAATAGAAGAATCTATTTTAATAGGGAGGAAATTTAAAAGAAAAATATATAAATTTAAATAAATATTTATTTTAGTAAAAAAATTATTTTAAAATTGTTAATTACACTTAACAGATACTTGTCAAACTAGAGAATGAATTCAGCCCAGGTTGCCTGTTTATATCACAAAAACTAATATAACAAGAGAGCGGGATTTGTTGGTTGCAGAAGACTGACAACACGGTATGAAATAAAATTAAATAAAATTATGAGATAGGTCTTGTGAGATGCAGAAGACAGAGAACGTGTCTTTGTAAGACGCAGAAGACAAACAACACATGACTGGTCGGGACTCATTACGAGAGAAGTCTCGTAAGATGCAGAAGAAAAGAACACATTACTGGTCAGGACTCATTATGAGAGGGGGTTTGTCCTTGCATGTACGGTCCCTAGCTTGCTTAAGATTCGAATCTTTTGCACAATGTTTGATTGAAGGAAAGGCGCAAGAAAACCCTTCCCCTCACTGGAAAAGCAAGAGAGAGAGAAATCGGATGGAAATAAGTTTTAAAAAAAAAATCTAATAACACTTCTATCTATAATCGTCCTTCTATTTTCTTTCTATCCGAACAAATATTTTTTATCGATTTTCTTTCTTTCTGTTTTTTTCCCTCTCATTTTCTCTCCTTTTTACTTTATGAAATAATACATAATGCAATGCTTCTGTTACATACTAAATTTCAGAAAAAAAACTGAAACTTTATATATTAAATAACCCAAATTCAAAATAAGCATATAACCCTTTCTCTAAATTACTCATACCCTTGTTATTATATTGGTCACGTTTCCACTTTTTTTTTCTTTATATCGTGTCAAGTTAATAATATAACATCCAATTTATTTGGAATCAAGTGCAAACCATCAGACACATAGTTGAATTTTAAGATCAAAATTGCAAATAAAATAATAAACATGAACCAAACGTTAGTAATCGATCATGTTTTCCAATTTTTCTTTTCTTCTCTAAGCTTGAACTAGAATTATATAGACTCTTGAGCATTAAATTGCAATTTCAGGTGCACATCGATAAAACACAATAAAAAGATAATAAACAATTAAATAAAAAGAATTTTGACAAACTGAACTTACTATCAAAAGCTCAAATATAAGGCTTACAAAAAATAATATAACAAAGCCCAAGATCGAACAGAACTAGTAATAAAATATACCTGACCAATTTTTCTTTCATTGTAATAAAAAAACTCAAAACCCTTACGCTTAGAAATAACAACGAAAGATATCAGAGAGAAAACAAAAAATATGTAGAAGGCTTACCTGTTCGAGAGAATAAGGGCGATTTAAAGTTGTATCGCAAACCGCTTCTTGGGGAAACTTACAATAACACTCACGAGCGAGAGAATCCCAATTAAACAAGTGAGAGGGACTTGTCCGTTGCAGAAGACTGACAACACGGTATCATGATTGCTCTGTGTTTGATTGAAGGAAATAAAAAATAAAAAATAAAAGAGGGATTTATATAAATATTATTTTAGTAAAATATTTTAAAATTGTTAATTACAATTAACAGATACATGTCAAACTAGAGAATGAATTCAGCCTGGATAGCCTCTTTATATCACAAAAACTAATATAACAAGAGGTCTTGTGAGATGCAGAAGACAGAGAACACGTGTCTTGTAAGACGCAGAAGACAAACAACACATGACTGGTCAGGACTCATTATGAGAGAAGTCTTGTAAGATGCAGAAGACAGAGAACACATGTCTGGTCAAGGCTATTTTTGCTCTGTCTTTGATTAAACAAGTGAGAGAATCCTAATTAAACAGCAGAGAGGGACTTGTCGGTTGCAGAAGACTGACAACACGGTATATGATTGCTGTATCTTTGATTGATGAAAATAAATGTTTTTACAGTAAAAAAGACATTAAAATTTTAAATGCATTTCAGTATTCTATCTATTCTCTTTATTTCCAATTACATACTAAACTTTTAAAAATAAAAATTAGATATTAAATTATGCAATAAAACTAATTTATAAATCAAATTATATTCTAAAGTGAATGTCAATCCAAACAAATAAAGGAAGCACTAAAATAAGATGACAAATTAAATAAAAATATGAGAGAGGTCTTGTAAGATGCAGAAGACAAAAAACACATGACTGGTCAGGACTCATAGTGAGAGAGGTTTTGTAAAGATGCTGAAGACTGAGAACACCTGACTGGTGGGGGCATTATTGTTCCTTGCGTGCATTGTCTCCAACGGGAAAATAAATGTTTAGATTCGAATCTTTTGCACTGTGTTTGATTAAAGAAAAGACACAAGAGGGACCCTACCCCCTCACCAGAAAAGAGAGAAACTGGATGGAAAGAATTTTCAACACAAGTTTTTTTTGTGGGTTGTATAAAAATCAAAATATATAAATTTGTATAAATATTTTTTAGTGAAAAAATATTTTGAAAATTTAAATGAATTTTGATATTTTAACAAGTTAAAAAAATCCAGTAACTTCTATCTATAATTGTTCCTTCCTATTTTCTTTCTATTGGGACAAATATTTTTTTCTATTTTCTTTTCTTTTTTTTCCCTCTCATTTTCTTTGTTTTTAATTTTTTGAAATAATATATAATGCAATGTTTCTTTTAAGTACTAAATTTTAGACAAAAATAAAACTTTATGTGTTAAATTACCTAAATTTCAAAATAGAGATATTTCATATACCCTTTCTCCAAATTACTCTACGCGAAATTAACATTGAGATTGTAAATGACTTCAAAAATATCTAACTGGGTACCAAAATAGACAATCTTGAAGAATGATAGTTAATTGAAAAATCGATCAAAAAATTATATAGCAAATGCAACATTATCCTAAAAAGAATGGCCATTTTAAATTGTTCTTCTTCCTTCCTAATAATTGCATATTGAAATTTTCAATTGTAATTTGCCCAAATAATTTGGATGAAATGGAAAAAGTTATGGATTTGTAACTTTGGAATTTTGATCTCTCTCTCTGTTCTATAATGTATATATGTATAATATATTACTTATACTTAGTTTAGGTTTCGATTTGTTTTGCAAATTTTTTTTTTCCTAGCCATATGTATAACATAATATATATATATATATATATATATGACATGTATACAATTCACATATTATACTTAAGTAAATATAAATAATTATTTTAATGTGTATGTGTGTAAATGTACCTTTCTTATATATATATATAACATGTATACAATGTGTGTAAATGTACCTTTCAATATTATTGCTTAAGCCTAGGTCCTTATATTCTAACCCCCCGCCTCTTAAAATAGTTTTATCCTTGAAACTAGTATGCGGGTATAACTCATTATATTTTAATATCCTATACTTAAATTACAGAACACTTAGAATTTAAGCGAGGCTATACATATTTTTATTCTAAAGGTAAAACAAAAGTTACCTGTTTGGAATAAATTTGAATATGTAGTCCTCATATGATCTTTTCTCTCCCATGTAGCTTCTGCCTCAGTATGGCGATTCTAAAGGACTTTTATAAATATAATATCCTGGTTTCTAAGTTGCTTAGTGGACTTGTTAGCAATGGGATACTCCTCATATGTCATGTTCTCTTAGAGTCCTTTTGGTGAATGTTCTAAGATAATTGTTAGATCGCTAACACATTTCCTCAATGAAGATTCATGTAATACATTATGGATATTAGCTAACTCAGTAGGTAACTCAAGTTCATATGCCACAACTCAAATCCTTGTCTAAATCTGGTATGAACCAATATAACAAGGACTCAACTTCCCTTTTACTCCAAATCTCCTAATCCCCTTCATAGGTGATACTTTCAAGAACACAAAGTCTCCAACTTGAAACTCCAATGGTGTTTTGCGTTTATTAGCATAACTTTTTTGTTTACTTTGTGTTGTTTGTATTTTGACCCTTATCACCTGAACTTTATCCTTCAGTTACTAGAGCATTTCTAATCCCACTATGTTTCTCTCTAATCTCATCCCAATATAATGAGGATCTACATTTCCTTCCATATAGGGCTTCATATGGGGCCATTTGTATAATGCTATGATAGCTATTATTATATTTAAACTCAATTAGTGGCAAATGTTTATCCCAATTACCACCAAACTCCAAAACACATGCTCTCAACTCATCCTCAAGTGTCTGTATGGTTTTCTCTGTTTGATCATTGGTTTGAGGATGATAAGCTATATTGAACTTCAATTTGGTGTCCATAGCTTCCTATAGGGTTTGCCATAATCTAGAAACAAACCTAGGATCTCTGTAAAAAACAATAGAAGCTAGTATTCCATGTAATTGCACTATCTCCTTAATATATAACCGCTAAGCGAGATAGTAGCATGTTCTATTAAATTAGAAAGAAATGGGTTGATTTAGTCATCCTATCAATGATTACCTAAATAGCATTATGCTGTTTCTTGTTCATGGGTAATCCTACAAGAAAATCCATGGAAATTTGCTCCCACTTTCATTCAGGAATGGAGAGGGGCTGTAATAACCCTCCGGGTTTCTAATGTTCTGCCTTAACTTGTTGGCAAGTACTACACTTTGCCACATGTTCTGCAATGTCTTTCTTCATCCCTGGCCACCAATACATTGATTTTGCATCCTTACACATTTTATTGCTTCCTGGGTGATTTATATAAATGGTATGATGAGCCTCATCTAGAATTGCCTTTCTGATCTTCTCTAATGCTGGTACACATAATCTGCTTTTGAATATGATTACTGGTATACATAATCTGCTTTATGTACTGCTCTTAAAGTTGAGATATTTAATCATACTATTCCTGACTTCTTGTAATGTCTCATTAGTTAGCTATGCTTCCTGGATCCAATCTTTCAATGTAGGTTGGATACTTAAACTATTTAATCTGGATTCCACCCTAGCAATATAATTTCCAACTGTAACTACTCTAAATCCCTCTACATTTTCCACTCTCTTAGTGATCAAACTCGCCAGATTGCCACATTGTTTCCCACTTAATGCATCAACAACTACATTAGCTTTACTAAGATGATAATGAATGGCTAGATCATAATCTTTCATCAATTCCAACCATCACCTTTGTCGCATGTTCAACTCTTTTTAAGTAAGGATGTATTTTAAACTCTTATGATCAGTATATACATCACATTATCACTATATAAATAATGTCTCTAGATTTTTAAAGCAAATATTATAACAACCAACTCCAAATCATAAGTAGGATAATTATACTCATATGGTTTCAACTGATGGGAAGCATATGCTATGATTTTATTATCCTGCATCATTACACACCCTAATCCATTCTTAGAGGCATCACAATGTATAGTATACTCACCAGTTCCACTAGGAATGGCCAAAATAGGAGCTAAAATTAATGTTCTCTTTAATTCCTAAAAGCTCTGCTCACATTGATCTGTCTATTCAAATTTAACTCCTTTCCTCATTAACCGAGTCAGGGGTACAACTATCTTTGAAAAGTCTTTTACAAATTTCCTGTAATATCCTGCCTTACTAGGAAAACTTCTTACCTCCCTAACTGTGGTAAGAGGATTCCACTCTATAATGGCCTTAATCTTTGCAGGATCTATAGATATTCTAGAACTTGACACAATATAGCCTAAGAACGCAATGTGGTTTAGCAAAAAATCACATTTCTTCAACTTAGCATACAATTGTTTTTCTTGTAGTCTATAACACCTTTTTAAATGCTCAGCATTGATGGGAATCAACTTGCGCTAACTTTTTCTTATGATCCATTGGAAAGAATTGGAGGATTGATGACAAAGGCAAGATAAAAAAGCATGGAGCAAGTTCTGAATGGACTTATTTAAGATCACCTAGACCAAGCATTATAGATGATTAATCCAAAAGATGAAGAGATCATTTTCCACTTGACAAACATCTCCAATAATGATAATGAAGACTACAGCTTGGAGTAATCTTAGCAAATAGATAATTTTGAGCTTCAAGGATGTCATTACATATAAGATATTGAAGATCACTTAGAAGTGAAAGAAAGTCATCGGTGTTGGGATTTAGGCCACCGGTTTTTCTAGCCGGCCTAGGATGAAGGCCGCTAGTTTTGGCCATAAAGGCCGTTGGCTAAGTTGGTCGGCCTAAATGTAGGCCGTCGACTTTGGCTATGTAATCCGCCAGCTTACTTAGCTGGCCTAAATTTAGGCTACTGGTAAGCCCGCCTATATGTAGCCGACTTGTAATTTCTTTGTAATTTTTTCTTTTTTGTTGTAGACTATAAATAGTCTTTTAGGGCACGAAAGTTAGACAAACATTTGATGTATTTGAGAGGAAAAACTTTGTTATTCTTCATTAAGAACTTCATTCGATCCTATCAAGGTGAATTGTAATGATCACAATTTCGTTTATAATTGTGGTTTTAATTCGATTTTTGAATTAGGGTTAAGTTGTTGCTTGATTTCAAAGACCATTCTAGGACTTCTTTTCCATTTGATCGGGTTTTAGGACTTCTCAACCTAAGGTTTGCATCAAGCATGCTCCTCATTATCTCTAGAATAGATCAAGATGTCATTAATGAATATAACCACAAAGTCATCCAAATATTCTTTAAATACCCTATTCATCATATCCATAAAAGGTAGTTGGGGTGTTAGTTAAACCAAAAGACATCACTAAGAATTCATAGTGACCATACCTAGTTTGAAAGGCAGTCTTTGGTATGTCAACCTCCTTTACCTTCAATTAATGATATCTAGATTACAAATCAATCTTTGATAATACAGTTGCTCCCTTTAACTGATTAAATAGGTCATCAATCTGAGGTAACTGATTAAATTGTTACCTTGTTCAACTCACGGTAGTCTATACACAAACGCAAACTACCATTTTTCTTTTTCACAAATAACACTGGTGCACCCTAAGGCAACATACTGGGCCTAATGAAACCCTTATTTAATAATTCCTGCAATTGCTTTTTCAACTCCATCAAATTTACAAGAGCCATACGATAAGGAGCTCTGGATATAGGTTCCATACTTGGCATTACCTCAATGCTGAATTCAACTTCTCTATTAGGGGGTAAGCTTGGTAATTCCTTAGTAAACACTTTTAGGAATTCACATACAATTAAGATATCTTCCACTCTATTCCTTTTCACTTGTGTATCCACCACTGAAGCCAAATATCCCATACATCCTTTCTTCAATAGTTTCTTAGCTTTATTGGCTGCTATGATCTTAGATACTAATCGCCTTACACTCCCTTTGAAATTGAATGCTTCCTCATTTGGTAAACGAAACTCTACCACTTTGTCCTAGCAATTTAGATGCACCTGATACCTAGTCAGCTAATCTAAGCTAAGGATAACATCATACCTTTTCATATTAAGACCAACCAAATCAACTGGCAATTGCCGCTCTTTAATCACTACAATACCCTTCTCCAATTGATAACTAGCTATCCTCTCCCCTCTAGAAGGAGTACTTACCACATATATACATTTTAGACTCTTCACTAGAGCTACATTTCGTCTCATCCAGTCTTCAGCAACATAAGAATAGGTTGCTCTAGTATCAAACAATGTATGAGTAGGATTATCATCTAATTGAATCAAACCTGAAATCATCAAACACATCACATTCCACTTCTAGCAATTATTGTAAACATCCTACTCAAGGACAAGTCAAGCGTAGTCACATATATGCCCTAATTACTTCACATTTACACCCATATGCACATCTATATATTCACATTTACATATACATACTTACACATACTTGTAGGCATACATTCACTAATGCAGTTTATTTAACCCCTAAGCAGATACAACTATTTCACATTCATGTCTACACACACATTCATACATATTTACACATATGTATTCATTCACTAATTTAATTCATAAACAAGCATCAGCTTCCCATACACATCAAAGTTCACACACATATACATATTTACACTTATACACTTACACATTCATATAAATATATAGGTTCATTTACATTACAACTATTCAACCATCAAACTATTAGATAAGTTTAATAGTCTTATCTACCACTACATCATCTACATTATCTAACTCTGTCTGTTGTATAGCAAAGACTCGTGCCTGAGCCTGAGGTAGCGATCTGACCCTCTTAGGATTAAGAGCATGCCTAAGTACTATGGCTTAAGTCTGTTGACCTCCTTCACTCCTACCTCAACAATTATGGGAAATATGACCAAACTATCCACAGGTGTAACATTGAAGGTCCTTAGGATTCTGAAATTGCTTAGCTATGTGTCTATCTCCCCTACACCTATAACATTTTCCTTTCAGTTGAGGACATTCATTAGCCCTATAATTACCCTTACACTTCCAGCACACGATAGTATAAGTCTGACTCCTCTGAGATTGGATTGGTGGCTGATATTGCTTCTTAGCTTTTCTTTTATCCTTACTCCATTTTTGTTTAAAACTATCTCCATCCTTCCTTTTGTGTGAAGGACCCTCTATACCCTTCATATCCCTCACCCGTTTCAGTACACAAGCTTCATTCATGATCTCCGCATAAGTCACGACTTTACTTCTTTTTAGTTCTACTTGAAAGTAGATATCTAGTTTCGCATGAAATTTATCAACTTTTACTTCTTCATCATTCTGATAGGCAAATGGAGCGAATTTCAATAATCTGCTAAACTCTCACTTATACTCCATTATGCTCCTACCCTTTTGCTTCAATTCATAAAAATTTTCCTTCATTTTATCTTTTACACATGAGGGAAAATGCTGACTTAGGAAAACATTCTTAAATGCTGGCCAAGTAATTGGAGTTTCCATCATCTCCTTCAATGATACCCACCAATCATGTGCAGCATCTTCTAATAATATTGCAGAATAGTCCACCTTCTTATCCTCATGAACATCATGTACCTAGAAAGCTCTTTCTATAAAGTTTATCCAATTCATAGCTATAGTGGGATCTTGACTCATACCATCAAAGGGCTTTACAATCCTCTTTACCTGCTGATTCTATGGTCATAACTTCAGCCCAAGATTGTATTACAGCAAACATCTGCTCCATTGGATTCTATGGAGCTGGTAGTGGAGGTAAATAGTCTTGCTAATCATGAGGGACCAAATTTCTGGTCATCTTTCCTCTGCCTTAGCCTTGACCTCTTCCACTTTTCATTTACTACAATCAAATTTACCTAAATAAGTACACTTGAATCAGAAATCAAACACCTAAACTTCTTAAACAAGCATCGATATTCTATAATACACAAATACTTCACAATTAGGTAAGTCAAATCAATTAACACACCATAAAATCTTCATTCAACCTAACCACTTTGCACAAGCTCACACGAGTTTAATCATAATATCTAAACATAAGCTCTGATACCAGCTTATAGCAACTTACCTATTAGGTATGATTCTTGAACCTGTTTAACATTCATGTAACTATCCTTGGTAACTGTAAGTGGATTGTTATGTCGTCTCTAAATTAGAGATAAGGAAAATTTGGTTAATCTTGATCCTGTAACTCTAACTTGTTTGCAATTCTATAAACGTCCTATAAAATGACGCTATCAGTACTATCATTTCAAATCCACATCATATCTAAACACCAATACTTAAAATCTCATGTCACATAATATATATATATATATATATGCCATCGGGATTTGCATTCTCGGTAAGTAAACACAACCTAAGATTAATCCTATAGCCCTAAGTGGCCTAAAAAGATTACAAAACTAACCTTATACATACATATATTTACATTACAATCCAAAGATATAGATCTTATTTATAAGTACTACAACATCATGTACAAGACATCCTATTACAAAATAACAGAGGTTCTAAAATGGAAACTAAAGGCTTGTTTTCCTCTATTGACACTCTCCAAAAACCCGAGTCTCCGGCAACTTATTCTTTAGTACTTGTACCTAAGGTTAGCAAAAACACTAACCCCTTAGCTTCTTAAAAAGCAAAGTGAGTACATAATCAAACAACCCAACAAAAACAAACAATAAAATTACATAATAGTAACCAACAATACTGTCAAATACTTTGGAAGTTATTACT
The DNA here is from genome assembly GCA_037954665.1 of Laguncularia racemosa. NCBI lineage: Eukaryota > Viridiplantae > Streptophyta > Magnoliopsida > Myrtales > Combretaceae > Laguncularia > Laguncularia racemosa. The sequence goes on from JBBMOL010000049.1 coordinate 4,947,813, forward strand.
CAAGCAAGTAAGTTTTCAACTCAAAGCCATACTCGTAGGAGACCCGGTTCAATTTCTTACATTTTAATATCATCATGATCTTACTTAATGAACTTCTCCTTATAATTCCATTTTACCAAATTTATAACCTTTTCATTGGAGACCATTTCAAGTCTCTCATGTTTACTCACAGGTCACAAATATTTTTGAGTTCACCCAGGTAGAGCTTGTCAACTAGTAGATAAATTACCTTAATGTACTTTTCAATACTCAATGTTTTCTTAGCCAATTAAGGCATCCTTGTATACTCTTTTTAGTTAGAAACATTCAGTTCACCTTTCACTTGCCTTAAACAAAAGGGGTGACTAGATCCTTATAGGTCACTAAACTGGGCCGATTCGTCAATCGTGCCTTAAACCTATCCGAGTCGACTCAAAGATTGTACCACAAACTTACCAAGTAAGGAATAAGACTTTCCTTACATTAAGTGTTTTAGGTTAGTAGGTACTTACAACCTAAACCCCATTTGATTTGTTCGAGTCCCAAAACTCGGTTAGGTATACTTTAAAGAGGTTACACATGTCAATGATTAGTTTTTCATTTTATTATCCATTTAGATATTTCATCATTACCGAGATAACAATAGTATGGACTCAACTAGTCATATAAACCCCATCCAATAATCTAAAAATAATCAAACATTGCATTATAATCATAAAGCATTTGAGAATTTATGTTCATTACATCATATACAATCAGGAACAATACAATCAGATCCTGCACCCAACTCTCATTCTAGAATTTCCAGAATGTTCCCTTTTTCTCAAAATCTAACCATATCATGACACACAACCAGCCATCAACAATCCAATATAATTTAAAAATCCTCCTACATTGATCATAGTAAGTATCGTATAGGGTAATTTCAGCTAACAACAAGTAGTCTATATTATCAATTACTTGTACCCAAGAGAAGAGTTAAGGAGGTACTCACCTGAAACAATATATGCCAATCCAAATAGTTGCACTAGTTAAATTCTTATATCCTCCTCACTCAACAGAAATACCTAAATCATTAGTATATCAATAAATGTTACTCCATTTACTCTATTGAATCATAAATTGCTAATTCATTATTCCAAGCCCCTAAATTCCATCCTGACCTCATATAATCCACCCTTATCCTGCAATACCTTATGTTACATTTCATTATATATTAATGTAATTAAATTCTGATTTTGTTCAATATTGAATTGTATAATTCCAAACTATCACGATTTTGCACTGAATGCTCCCATTTTTTTTTCCGTAACTAACCTAAGCTTCTTAACATCATATTATACTTCAATGAACCTAAAAAATAAACATCAAATACAACTAATTAAATCAAATTCCCCAATTTTTCCAATGATTAAATTTGGCTAAAACAGGATAATTGGCTTGAAAAATTCACTAAAAATGGAAAATGACTCCAATTTGAACAATTGTTGATTTGGTGATCTACTAAATCATATAAGGATCTTATATACTAAAAATTACATTAAAACTACATCATTTGCCTTATTCATTTTCCAATTTAATTTTTAATAAGAACAAGGCATTTTTTAAGGACCACAAATTTTAGATTCAAATTTCACCAAAATAGAATTGCCACATTAATATATATACAAAATTATGCTAGAATACCAAAAAATCATAATTTTTCATCAATATTTGATATTTTTAACAAAAATAGGAAGTTTCAGGTGTTATCGGGGGTAGCTCCGTTCACTAGCCTTCGGCAACCACTATGTTGGCTCGAATCCTCTTCCACTCAAAACCTTAACCTTAGCTTAGCCTAGTAGCAGCTTCATCTTAACCCCTTTGACCGAACAAACCAGATCATCCCCTATTTAATTATGATTTTTTTTCAAGTTTTTCAAATTCTTGTTGCATGCTACTTCAATTTTGTTTTTCATCCTCCCTTAATAATTACATGTTGAAATTTTCAATTGAAATTTGACCAAAAAATTCGGATGAAATGGAGAAAGTTATGGATTTGTAACTTTGGAATTTTGGTCTCCCTCTCTCTATTCTATATTGTATATATATATATAATATATTACTTATACTTAGTTTAGGTTTAGGTTTATTCTGTACTTTTTTTTCCCCAAGCCATATGTATAACATATGGCTTTTTTACTTTGCCAATTTTAGCATACATTCTAAAGAAAGCTACAACAACCTGGGAAATTACATTTAAGTTGGTTAAATATAACCTTAGCTAGAGTTATCTTACCGATACCTCCCATTCTAAAGATTCCATCAATACGAAAAACCATTTGAGCTTAGTTCTAATCATTCTTCCACTTCACTTCAAAATCATATGAGAATATAGGAATAATTATTTTGTTGCATTGCACCATATGGGAAAGCTCAAGAAGGCATGCTTTACTAGAAGCATAGTTTTTAAAGAAGATGGGCATACAAAATCTTGAGTCAGATATGGCTCTTTTAAGATCTTCAATAATATCCTCTCCTTTAGGCATATTTTTTTCATCTAAATAAGCTCGGATACTATATCTTTTGAAGCTCCCATTAAGGTTGGAGATGAATCCTCTTCGTGTATCCGAACCTCAAAAGCTCAAGAACACATCAAATTTATCGGTGCCTGCTGCTTCTAACAATGATGAGCCGCTACACGTTGAAGTTTCCCCCATTATCAGCGACTCCTCCATTATGAGAGCCTTATGCCTGCACAAAATAACTTATATTGAATTGTGAACAATAGAGGTCTCTTATGCTTGTTTTGCAATATATTTATGTTATTAAGCCTTTCATATTGATGGGAAACAATCCTACTTAAAAAGAGAAAACTTTATCTCTGTATATATACAATTGCATCTACCATAGAAATTTGTAAATACAAATGGATAAAATACAATTAAGTATTAAATGCAACATTTCAAAAAGTTCGTATAATTGCAAATTTATCCTAATGCTCAAAGAACCGAATGAAAAATCCTATGGTCCAATCAGTTTAACATTATTATACGATATAGTCACTTTCCTATTAAAATAAAATTTTTAAAATTATTGTCAAAGCAAAGTTCATTAACAGTTAATGATTGACTTTTAAGAGAGTTAATAATTGTTTTCTTTTCAAGGGTAAATCATCTATTACTCATTAATAGTAAAAATATATATATATTATATAGTCAATTTTAAATAACTTTACCGTATAATTACCTACAAATTAGCACCTTCTAGGCAAGAAATTAGTAATTACCTCCTTAGCTCATTCGAGTTGTGAAGAAAGCTTTCAAAATGGATAATTAGAGTTGAGGCAGTACTTGCTCTATGCATTACTGGTGATCGCTTAATCCTTCATCACAAGTATGTTAAAGTAGGAGGAATGCACTTAAATAATTTTTTTTAAATTGTTAAATAGCGTAGCAAAAAAATTATTCCAAAAATAGATTGTGAAGGCACGAATCGTGTCTATGTCCTTAAGCATATTGCTTGAAGGTGCAGACTTGTGGTAACTTTTTTTTCTTTATCAATGACAAAAATTTATGAAAAATCATGATTTTCATTCCTATTTGTGCTTTATCTTATAATATATATATAAAAAAGAAGCTGATGCTAATATGATTTGCTTTTCAAACTTTTAAAAGTTATAACTTTTCGCTTGTATGGAGTTATGAAACCTATAATATATTTTAAAAAAAGACTAATTTGAATCTACTATAGTTTTGACTAAACTATATTTCCATTTAGTATTTTCATGAGTGTGAAATTACTATGTTTTCATAGCTTGCTAATTACTAGATTGATAAAAAAAATTAAAGAAAAAAAAATGAAATTATGATATAATAAACTCAATTTTTTCTTCTTCTTCTTCTTTTTCTTTTTTCTTTTTTGGTATATTATAAAATAAAAAATAATGGACTATGAAAATCATGATTTTTCATAACTTCATCTCTTTTAACTAATGGTCGTAAAAACATAGTAATTTCATTATGATGAAAATACCAAACGGTAATACAGTTTGGTCTCAATTATAATAAACTTAAATAAATCTTTATATATATATATATATATATATATATATATATATATATTATGGATTTCGTAGTTTTACACGAGCAAAAATTATTACTCTTCAAAATTAAAAAAGCAAATTATATTAGTATAATTGTTTTCCTGTATATTATTAGATAAAACACAAAAAAGTAAAAATTGTGATTTTTGATAAATGTTTTTCAATAATTAAAAAAGAAAAATACTAAAAATGTATTTTGGATCTGTAAATTTGCAATCATTGAAATAATTTTTTTAAATATATTATTTTATAATTTTATTTTTTAAAAAACATTATTTAAGAGAATTTCTCGTCAAAATCGGCCGCATCAAGCCACACAAGTAAGAAGAAAATGTACTAAACTTGAAAATGGGTTTTTGGCAAAAACGACATATTGCACTTGCTACATCATACTTTTTATAAAAGAAGTTAATATGTTCAAATAGTTTGATATTATTAAACATAAAATAACATAAAGTTAGAAAAAAAAATGTATAACAACCCATGAGATTAACTAAAAAAAAAATCTGGAACTTGGACCACCCATATCACCAATAATGCTCTTCACATGCTGCATCATTAGAAATAGATTTATGACAGCCTTATTTTTAGGAGTATCTTTTGAAAAAAAAAAAACAATATATACATATTTTCTATTTTCGGTATTTTAGAGATTTTTTGTCAATACAATGACATATATCACATATTCAATAAATCAAAATGTCATTTCATCTAACAAACTTTATATTAATACTTAAAAGTTCAATTATATACTAAATATAACAAATAAAAATATCAATTTATAAATTTAAAATTAATATAAAATTTATGTATGAAATACAATATTAACCCACTACTTTTACTATTGTAGTTGAGTCTTTTAACCTTTTAGATCTTCTATAAGACTAAAGAAAGCTATTATTTTTCCTTTTGTGTTATTTTTGTTTAGCTTTATATTATATAACTTGTAAACAATATAAAGAAATCCAAACAACCATTTTCAATAATATTAACATGTTACTTAGATGTATAAATAGCAAATAAATATTACTATCATTTTAATATGTAAAAAAATAAATGATAGTTTTTCAAAAAATATTTATTATTAATATCTTATATTTAAATAGCATAATTATTTAGTCACCACTCATCTAATTACAAGACGTGGTAGTATTAATAAATAGCGTACTTTGATTTTAGAATCAAAATACGAAAAAAATCAAGATGAAAGTAGTTCGAGCAGAGTGATCAAGAAATCAATGACCAAGAATTTGTCAACATTATAGAACAAACATATATTCAAAAATGGCATGTCAAAATTAGATCAGTTGTCAATAATGAAAGGTCAACAGTAATTGTAGCATTAGTTGTTAGCTGTGCTGATCAAAGTTGTAATCAAGAAGGATTAGCTCCACGAGGTTTGACGAAAAAACCTCCGAAAGGTTATTAATTGTTGACGGTTCAAGATTAAATATTCAATATAAATTAACAAAAGGTAAAAGTTGTTCAAACTTATGTTAATTTCAAAACTTCTTTCATTTTAGTAAAAAATATGAATAATTCAAAGATATTGGAAAAAAATAAATTATTTAAAGAAAGATAGTATTACGCAAAATATTAACATAAGAAATCTTAGTATAAATGGGGATATTATTTAAAGAATACCACAAACACACACAGACACATGCAGATTATTTAGACAAAACGGAGATGCATCAATATTCCGAGCGTGTACGACCTCCAGCTAAAAAATAAATGTAGATTCAAATCTTTTCCACCGTTTTTGATTGAAGGAAAGAAAAAAGAAGGATCCTTCGCCTGACTAGAAAAGTAAGAGAAAGAGAAATAGGTGGTAGGGAATTTTTAATATAATTTTTTATGGGTTTTATACAAACCAATGTCTTTAATATGGAGGAAATTTAAAGGAAAAATATATAAATTTATATAAATTTTTTTTTAGTAAAAGAATATTTTAAAATTTTCAAACCATTCTAGTACTCAACAAATTGTTAATTACAATTAACAGATACATGTGAAACTAGAGAATGAATTCAACCTAGGTAGCCTCTTTATATCACGAAAACTAATATAACAAAATGATAAATTAGCTGAATTATCTTCTATAAGGTAAAGATTGTATTTCTATTTACACTCATTGAAATTAAAGCTCTATTAGAGTGAAATGTTCACTCTCATAATGACGATTCAAAAACAAAAATGACAAGCATAAGGAACGAGAGATTTGAAGCTCGTCAAGAAAGAGATCAACCAAAAGGTTTCAGGAATAGACATTACCCGGAAGAAGAAACAGAAGCGAGAGAAGGAACAGTATGAACAAGTGAACAAATTTCGAAAAAAATATATATATATAGTCTAATACAAAATATTAACCTAAAAAATGTTAATATGTATATTGGGATATTATTTTTATAAAAATACACATAATTAAGATGCATTAATGTCAAGAAACATGAGAGAAGAATTAGAAGTCACCGAAGACTGAAAACACATGACTAGTATGGACTCATTATGAGAGGATTTGTAATAAGATAGAGAAGAATCGTAGGTCTAAATTCAGTAACTTCAAATTTTATACGTAAATTTTGAAAAATTATTTCATCTATAATTTATCTATTTTATTTTCTAATTATGATAAGAGTGATAATTGAAATATAAGATTGGAAAGTAAAACATTTATGGAAAATATTTAAAATATATATTTTATGTATTAAAAAAATAATATTTTAACCTTTTTTTTTGTAAAAATAAATCAAATATAGACTAAATAAATTTAAATTTATAAAAAAATATTAGGTGTTTGTTTTTAGAAGATAAATATATATGTATATATTTTTATTTTTTTTATATCTTATTTTCAGAAGACGCGATAGGTATTAAAAAGGCATTAAATAGATGGAAACGGATGAGCTAAACTGACCTTAGACAAAACAGAGATGCATTAACATCAAGAAACTTCACAGAAGACGGAGAGCAAGGTCACTGTGACTACTGATTGGTCAGGACTCATTAGTGCTCCGTATGTGGATGGCCTCCTAAAAAAAAAAGGGAAAAAGAAAAAGTAGGAGTTAGTGTAATATTGAGAAAAATTACAAGACTTATTTTGGTCTTACTGTAAATACCGATCTTCTTCTCAACCTTGAGTGAGCCTACTAATTTAGTCGAATTATCTTCTGTAAAGTTAAAATTGGATTTTTATTTACACCAATCGAAATTAAAACTTCATTTGAGTAAAATATTCACTCTCATAATGAAGATTCAAAATAAAAAATAACAAGCATAGGAAATGAGAGATTTGAAGCTCTTCAAATGTAGCAAAGAGAGAGAGATGAAACCCCATGGTTTCAGGGATAGACATTACCTGAAAGACGGAAGAGAAGCGAGAGAAGGAACAGTACGAGCAAGGTTATTGCTCCTTGAGTCTACGGTGCCCAGCAGGAAAATAAATGTTTTGAAGGAAAGACACAAGGACCCTTCCCCTCACCGGAAAAGTATGAGAGAGAAATCGATGGAAAGAATTTTAAATACAATTTTGTTGTAGGTTGTATGAAGATCAAAATATATAAATTTGTATAAATATTTTTTATTTTGAAATTTTAAATGAATTTTAATAAGTTTTAAAAAAATATCTAGTAACTTTTATCTATAATTTCTTTTTATTCAAATAAATATTTTTCATTTATATTCTTTTTTTCTTTCTCATTTTCTTTCCTTTTAATTTTTTTAAATAATATACAATACAGTGCTTCTTGTAAGTACTAAATTTTAGAAAAAAAAAGAAACTTTATTTGTTAAATTATCCAAATTTCAACATAAAGATATTTCATATACCCTTTCTCCAAATTACTCTAATTAAAAATCAAAGTAAAGTGTCTTATTATTTTACTGTAGTGTAATAAAAAAATGTTTGAGTTTATTTATATATAAGATAAATTTAATCTATTTATAATTAAAGAATCATTTTGCAGCCTCTAACAAGAAAATAAATATCTAGATTGAAAGCTTTACGCTCTGGTTGATTGAAGACAAGAAGAAAATAAATATTTAGATCGGAGGGACTGTAACTACTGACCGGTCAGGACTCGCCCTTTGTGCACTGCCTCCTGCAACAAAAATAAATTACTAAATCCAAATCTGTTATGAAATTACTCCTAAGTCATAGGTCCTAAGTCCCATCGTTGTTATTGTACTGCATGTATTCAATTTTATTTATTTTTTAGTGCAGCGAGATCTACTATACTGGCACATTCATCATTTTGTCAGTGCATTGCCCAGTGTGTATAATTAATTGAATAGAATAGCTTCTATAATTAATTTAATGGTTTTCACATTATTAGCACAATACTAGACATTATATTCATTGCAAGTTCAATGCAGTGGTTACTCCTAAAACAGTTGAAGTTTTCAACATCATTCAGTGATTGAATCCATTTCTTTACTTCAAATGAAGATGTGAGAAATGAGTAGAATTATGATGCCAAGGACTTAAAACTAGCCATGTCCCTAATGCTACTGTGATAACTATGATACATAGATGTCGGACCACACATTTAGACCGCAATTTTATGTTATATGATTTCAAGTAAAGAATAAAAGAATGATGTGGTTCACTTTTCTCATCAACTATAGTGATTTACTAAGGATTTTAAAATTGATAACTTTCTAATTTAATGTTTACATATTAGTTATTTAATTATAATTTTTTTTGTACATTTAATAGGTTTATGTATATGTAAGTCCATCACTAAGTATGTTAAACGAAGATGCCCAATTGGTGAAACCATTATTTTCAAATTGAAATTTTTTATTTTCCACAATTACTAGAATTTATTATACTGAATTATAAAAGGTTAATTTTTTTTTTAATTTTTTTTATAAAACTACTTGATGTTCTCATTTCCATGCATGTGAATAATGGATGATGGTATATACTTTCTTCATTATTGGACCAAAGAAAAAGTACATTATGGATTGTTTTATACATGTAATTGTGTCTATACATTTTACATCTAAATACCTTAATTCTATATATTAATATTCTTCATTATTCTTTTAGGAGGCAAGGGCTTCTCCTAAGAAGAAAATTAAATATGATTGCCATATTATATGTCTATTTGAACAGATAGATTAATAATATATTACTATAGTTTTGTATATTTTTTTCTTACATATTTATAAGATCATTTATGTATGATATTTTTTCTTTCTTATATATTTTATATATGTATATTTTTTATTCAAGAAGTATTTATACTTTAAATTTGATTTATTTAATTTTTACACACGCTATTGATGCAGGTACATGATTCATTAATTGGAACAACGTTTTAGGAACCATTTAAGTTCTAAAACAAATAATATACTTAATGTGGAATAATTCTTTTTTTTTTTTTCTGAATATTTAATGGTTCTTTTCCCTTTTTATGATTGCACAAATCAAAATTGTTTTATCTAAGATTATATTTTTCTTTTTCTAAGTTAAATTTATCTAATTCATTGTTTTGAGTTGGTATTTTTAATAATGTTGCACTTATTTATTAGGGACTTTAATAAGAATTTCAAATTGTTCATCTTATGCACTATACTTTATGGAGAAAAAAAGGTAAAAGAAGAGAGTGTACTTTCGAGTTTGGCAATTTAGTATTTGAAATTTCATTCTTTACATTAGTGCTTGTACTTGCAAATGACATTTCATTTAGTGTCTCCGTTTATTTCAATAGTTAATGGCTATTAACTTTTTGAGGAGAAATAAATTTGCCAAAGTTGTATAACTTGACATACACATGTATAAGGGGGAGAAGAAAAAGTAAGTATCTATACTTTCGAGTTTAAACAATTTAGTGCCTTAAGTTTTAATTTTTGCAATTTAATGTTTGAATTTTCAATTGATCTTCGATTTAGTGTCACTCAACTATTTAATTTCTTCATTATTATTTTTTAGGACAAATAAATTCCTCTATTATAGTTCTCATCCTATCATAATAGCATACAACTAAATTGTATAATGTAAAAACTTTATCTAAAAACTTAATAAAAAGATTAAAATTAAAGATTTGATAAATTTATTATTGGCTATTTATAATCTCAATCTTTTGGGTATGTGCTATTGGTATCATATTAGCATTTATTATGTTTTGAAAGAAAATAGTAATTGAGAGGTTTATTTAATATATGGGTACAAACGTAAGGGATATAAATAATTAAATTAAAATATAGAAAACTTAATCAACTTTGACACAATTACAATAGTAATTAAAAAAAAAGAAAAATATACCCCACCAATTATCTGAATTTATTGTCATAAATAAAGAATAAGTTTCTACATTTAATCTGAATAACAGTACCGCCTTATACACATGTACGCCAACATCATACAAAGTTAACAGCTTTTGAAATAATTGAGACACTAAATCAAATGTTATTTTAAAATATGAATACTAAAACAAAAAAGTTAAAATTAGGTACTAAATTATCTAAACTAGTATATGCATTTCCTTTGTCTTTTTCCCTATTTTAGCAACAAATAATTAAAAATAAATAAACAATGGGATTCAATTAGGAAAATGTGGAAATAGTTGAGATAGTATAATAGAGTTCATAAACATATGGTAAAACATAATAGAATAAAAGGTGAGTACAATTATATTAATTTGAACTTGCATATAATTTGAAAAAGAATTTAAAGGTTGTGTAGATAATTTTAAATTTGTGTTTTATTGATTTATAGGATTTTTTTTTTTGTTATTACAAGTGATATAGTGTCAGATCATAATTGAGTGATTTCAATATATTAATTTTACACACACAATGCTAATGTGCATTTATAGAGTAATTTTTCTATTTTGAAATTACGTAGGAGTTGTTTTGTTTTTAAGTACATCCCAAACAAAATAATTAAATCGAAAATGAAGAGATACTATCCATCTTCTCAGCCCACCCAAAAGAAAATTGCTAAACCTTACGCTTCCTCAATATTCTTAATAGTTTTAATGTGTTAATTAGCAATACAAACTGAAGTTTTTAATTTCTGTAAAGTATGTTATATTTCATCTAATTAGTTCGATGGAGAATTTCCATTATCACACACACATGCATGGGGGTACCCGTTAGGGGAAAAAAGAAGAAGAAGCATATGGTATTATTACAGAGATATTCATATCCAAGAATTTCTCATAACGTAGACAACTCCATCTAAAATATCATAGTTTCGAAAGATACATCATCCCCAGTATTTTCATTATAGTATTCTTCTCCATGCATACATCAACATAACCTAGAAGAGGAATAAAAATACCATACACTTACATAATCGAGCCACAATAGCAAAATGAATACTGTACGAATCTAATTAATGCCACTTTGTTTTTACTGTGGAGAAAAGTAACAAAGTTAACCCTATTCAAGTCCTAGTTTACAAGCAACCAGTCTGCACAGACTGCATTGACATTGCACAATGCAAAATGCCTAGTACTGTACTTTTGTCCATCCACAGAGACGCATGCAGTGATACTGTAGTTGAGGTGGAATCAATGGTGGTGGGAGATGTTTAGGTGGTTGTGATTTGTGAAAAATCAAATTACTGTGTATAATAATTTCCCCTTTCGAGCCACATTCCCATTTCCAGTACTAGTAACTAGTAAACAAGATTCATAAAGGAGCAAAGCAAGCAAAGCAGATCACGGTTTTCACGTTGTGTTCTACTGAGTAGTGGCCATATTACTAGGCTTTTATTTTTTCACGGATGAAAATGAATTTCTTTCGATCAAAATAAGTCATATGAAGTAAACCAATCGATATAAAAAGGGTTCATAAAAGAAAGAATAGAAGTTCAAAAACCTAGATAAACTGGTTTATTCATTTAAGATGTCTCATATAAGGACATTATAACTTCTCTTAAGAACATATATCCTATCAAACTGGTTAGTATAATAAATCTAATGTATGCTCTGAAGTTATGGAAGTTTATCGAAGGCTGAGGTTTGTTTATATATTTTTGAAAATTAAAAAATTGTAAAATTATATTTTAAAAATTTATAAGATTATCTACACCAAAAGAATAATTTAAGAACGTACTGTTGATTGTTGGTTCTCATTTTCAAAGTGCCAAAATGTACTTCTTTCTAGTTTCACAACTATTTTTGCTGCCATGACAAATTTCATAAATGCATTCTTTTTGTAAATTTTCTTAAACAATTATAATTCCCGTCATGCTAACCGGCTGGACCTGAAGCTACTACATATTGTGTTTAAAAAATTAGGATAGATCGTGGATAATTATAATAATAACGGATGATATCAGATACCTAATAATAAGAGATTGATGGACATTAATTTTATGAGCACGATGTATTCAACTTATGACACTAATAGTGTTTTACTTAGAAATTGCACAAGAGTTTCTAATATAATCTATTTCTCCGTATTTTACTTAGAAATTACAACTCAATCAATAACTTCATTAGCCAAATTTCAAAATTTGGTATGGCCGAACTCATATATCAATTCGGAGGTAAATAGAACTTGATTGAATTGTAATGCAAGTATATACATATATATCTCTCTATGTGCATGTGAGTGTGTGCACACACACGTGTATTATCTTATTCTTTGAAAAGGTTTTATGAATTTAATATAATCTAGTAACTTGGATGCTTTCATTCTCTCACTATAATGAAAATGGTGACCTTCTATATCTATTGAACTAAATATATTTTATTTTTGAGCAAATTGCAAATACATCCTTTTATATTTAATTTATGGGCATTAAACTCTTTTATATTTAAGATTGTGCATTTAAACCCCCAATTGTTAAAAAAAATGTGCATTTAGTTGGGCATTTAAATGCACCTTTCTTAAAGATTTAAGAGTTTTAACATATGATTGAGGGAGCTAAGGAGGGTTGATGGAGGCCACGACTTCCCAAGTTTGAAAATATATTAATTGTTAAATTTTACTAAAAGGGAAAAATTTATATATTATATATATTCTTAAAAAGAAAAATATAATAAAATTTTATAGATAATTAAGTGGTAAGGCATGTTATATATATATATATATGTAACTAATTTACTTTTTCAAAACTGCATCTATTTTATGTTAATTAAATGTCAATCTTTTTCTATTTTTGTTTTACTTTTTTTTTTTAAATAGTAATGAATAACATTAAGTGTCATACATTAAAAACCATAATAGCATTCTTGATTTTTTTCCAAAAATTCAAAATTTCCTTTTTATTTAAATATTAAATAAAACTAGGATACACTCATTAGGAAAAAAGGAAAAAGAAGAAAAGTTTTGTTCCTAGCTATATTGTTTTGGTCCACCTTTGTGCACAATGTCAAAGATAAGGGGCAAAGTGCATATATGACAACATATACTTGCAATCTAACATTTTTTTTTCAAATATTAAGAAGGAAGAATATTGAGTTATAATAGCATTCTTGATTTTTTTTTTCCAAAAATTTAAAATTTCATGTTTATTTAGGTATTAAATAAGATTGTGATGCATTCACTAGGAAAAAAATAAAAAAATAAAGGTAAGTTTACCTTCCTCCAACTACATTATTCTAGGTCTACCCTTATGCACAATGTCAAAGATAAGGAGGGTAACTACATATAAGCAAATATAAGGAGGTATGTTTATAATTTATTTATTTATTTATTTTTTAATATTAAGAAGGAAGAGTAACAATTAAAATAAAAAGTTTTAATAAATAAATATAATATACACCCCTTATATTTGCTTATGTCGAAGAATGCCATCAAGCTGGGTTTGGGATTGATTTTATAAAACCCGAACTTGACTTGCTACCCTATAAGGGTACCCATGATCTGTCCTAAAACCCTATAAGGTTTAATTTCAAACTCATGACTTGTCTCATCAAGGATATTATAAACTTATGACCTAATTCACTGACCTACTATTGTAATTTTTTTGTAAAACACCTTCATGTAAAATTAAAAATGACAACCTATAAATATGTTTCTTATAATCTCATAGGAATATTATTGAATCATACTTAAAAAATTGAAGTTTAACAAAATGAAGTTCAGATGAACTTCATTAAATCATACTTGATAGCTGTTGCAAATCACAAATAGGGAGTCCAATGTATTACAGACATTCATCCAAACTGTAAACTAAATAAAGTCTAACTCATCAATAACATATTCATAAAGTCTAACTCATCAATCACATATTTACCAAATTTTAAAAATCAACGAAAGTTCACTCCATTCCCATCCTAATCATTCCTAAAAACTAATCAAGATCAACTCTTCCTCTTCCTCAATTATCTTCATTCCTACAAAGAGAGAAAAAAATTTCATAAATAGATTAGAAAGTAGACAATAAAAACTTTTTCCATCAATAAACTCAATATTATATAATTAAAACTCTAACCTCTTTTTTGATATGATAATCAAGTTTGAGTATACATTAATGCCTCTACTATATCTTGATTGAGACAACTTTTGTGCAAGCTAATTACTCATCCACTTATACTAAATGCAAATTCAGAAGCAACTGTGGACACAAGAATGACCAACATGTCCTTAGCTATTTCTTGCAATTTAGGATATTTGATGCCATTTAATTTTCACCAACCAAGAATATCAAAATTCTCACTCCAAGGCAACATAAGCTCCTCTAAATAATGATCTAGCTTTGATTTTACTTAGCCATTAATACTGATGATGCTCAAGTATTGCACCAATCGTGATTTTCTTGTAGAATCAATAGGAGTACCATCACCACTTGCTAAAGGAATCAAAGAAGAACTACTACCCATACTTTTATTGTGAGGAGATTTAGTTCTAAATTGATACTCTTGAACCAACTCATAACAAGTGTTCTTAATATTTTGTATCTTAGCATAAGCATGTGCTCCATAAATATTGCAACGTTATGGTTGCATTGTTCTCTAAGATTCATCATGATTTTACTTTATAACTAGCTGTGGTTCTTAGAAAATTTCTGAAATATAAAAAATATTTAGCATGTCACTTTTGCCTATTACTAGAGAAACCAATAATATAGTTAGAATTGATTTTTTAATAGCATAATCATTCCCGTTAGATCGATCTTTTGTAATTAAAATATTTATTTAACTAATATTCTTATAAATTGAGCAAGGAAAAAAAAAAAACTGGCTTCGTATTAGCATTTTTTAGACCTGAGCGATCTTCTACGTATGTCCATCATCGTGAGCAATTCAAGATGGTGTAGATTTACCTTGGAAGTTCAACATTACTGAATTGAATATTACATTATTATTCCCACTTTCAAATGTATATCTCACAGAATCAATCATGCATTATTTATTAAATTGACATACAAATCACTTTTTAAAGTCACAAATAAACAATTCTTAAAATCCATAAATATTTTGAAGCCCACTTAATGCCTTATATGGAATGATAGTACAGTGTAAACAGTTTGTGCTATTGTGAGAACAAGCACCAACAACTGAAATGAGTGCCCATGGACTATTGAAATAGTCCCTTCTCAACTTTGCCATCCAACGATTTCTTCTCTTCTCGCATTGATCATTCACCTCTTTGAAAATACTCGCATAATAGAATCTATCCGATGGAGCAACACAATTACTTATCTTGTTGAGCATTCTCGAAACCACTTCATCATCACCAAGGCAGTTTTCGATAACTCCCTTTCGACGAAGCAATTCAACATCTTTTGGAGAATTCACCAAACAATCTATGAAAATAACATAATCAGTCACATAATTGAGATTATTTCTACATCGGCGATGCTGTTCATAAGCGACTAGGTTTCGTAAACGTGACTCTGTATCGTCATCTATCGAAATAGATGGGATCTCTAATGTAACCCTGTTGAATTTAATGTCAAACCAGTCGCGTTTTACCAATTTGATTTTTATTCCTGATTCCTTAAGCTCTGTGACTGCGTGTCTTTTTGAAATGTAGTCGTCCATCATCATTGCAAGATCATGAGTTGCTTCTCGTTGTGCAACCTTAAATATCATTCTTTGGTATTGAAGATCAAGGAGATGCTTGTAACTTCTTACCTCTCGTGACATGCCCTGAGGGTGAGTTCCTTGAAAGAAATTCCAAGCGAGATCGACAAGATCATATTGCTCATTGCAGTCCTCAGCATCATTGGTCAAGTCAAATAATGTTGCAAGGACTATGAACGGAAGTTGATTTTCAAGCAGTGATAGATCGCGTCGTATGCTATGATAAATCCAATCAGCACTCAAAAGATGGTCATTCTCATAATGTCTTGTCCCCCAAAATTTACGAAAATATTCAATGATGAAGCATCCATCAAGTAGCATCATTTTGATGAAATCTTCTGATTTAAGAGTGTCAATTTCAGCATATTGTTGACGAACTTGAATTTCTATTTCTCCTAAGGCTTGTACATATCTATCAACACTAGTTTCTTGTCTCCTAAGCATTTGTCGTAGATTGTGCAATTTTTCCTCTTCCTTATAGTGTAAGCGGTAGTCATTATGATGTTGGTATGGTCCAATCGCAACACAAACGGGCTCATATGCCTTTTCGTTGACCATGCGAAGCTGATTATGAATTTTAAATATTGATATCTGTGATTGTGTTGGAGAGAGGCCACGTAGTTCTTCCTTAATCTGGAGTGAAACTAATTCTAGGGTCTCGTTGGGTGCTTTTCCAACCTAAACAAAGTCAAGGTAGCCAGATCGTTATACATAGTTAACTCCAAGGCACAAACCTGATAAGATAAAAAAAACTTTGAAAATAATCGTAAATATATTTTTAAAAATATTGGTCCATTGCGGGTAGATACAAAATGATATAGTAATAAATAGCTTTATTTTATAAAAAATACGTAAATATTGTCAAAAGGAGTTGCCAATAAAAACCCTAACTTCAAAATCTAGGTACAAAATGATACAGTAATAAATGGCTTTATTTTAGTAAACTTTAGCTCGATTAATAAATGAATTAGACTCATTTAAGTTGTTTGTATTCATGTCTAAATCTCAATTCAACTCGCTGATTCATTTATTGAATAAATCTTGTAAACATGTATAATGTTTAACTCATGAATTCGTTTATTGTTAATATTGTTAATATTTTATTTCATTCTATCCTGGCTGGTTGCGGCCAAAACCAATTATGTTAAACTTCATTTTTTTCATTTTACTCTTACCTGTTCGCTTACACTCTCTTTCCTCTCTATTTCACTTTGTCGGCGGCCATTGCCGCTCATTTCCAATTGAGGAAATTTATGTGTTTTTGATGTGGTTGTTATGGATAAGCGGTATTTTGACTTTAGTATATTCTTTAATTCTATATTATGACATAAGTAGATATGTGTAACTATGCAATTTAATATAATAATTTTGGTTTATTTCCTTTTTATGTATTTTGGAATTATTGTGCTCACGGAAAAAAGAGTAAATTATTCTATGGAGGCTAATGCAATTATCAAAGATTTTATTTAATGAAACATTTAGAAAAATTTTTAATAAAAAATGCATATTCTTCAAAATATAAATAAATAACTCATACAATTATTGCAAACTAAAAGGGTCTTTTTAACACTTCTTAACATTTCACAAATAGAAAATCTCATTCTCATTTCACCATTGGTGATTACTTTTTCATATAATATATGTCTAGCCAATTTTAAGTAGTACCTAATCATGCCAAGATTTAACTTTAATACGATGATATCATGTAGTGAATGAATGCTTAGATTTGTTATATTTCATCAAACTTTACTTTATTATTATTTTTGGTTGAGTTGTAATTTTATTTTATGTTTTATATTGTCAATTACTTTGAAGAGAATAAAAGATAATAATAATGATACTATCAATGCAACAAGTGCTTCAGTCTTATGAAAATGAATAGGTATTATGGAATAATTAATTACCTAATAATTTAAAGGGTGTTTTTTTATTGGATGCTAATGAATTAATCTCGTAAAGTTATTATCAAAAAGTTATAGAAGACTTATTATTATTATTTTGTTCTTTTTGTTCTACACATAATTTTTTTATTAAAATATTTTTGGTCTTCTATTTTCAAAGACAAAACTTAACTCAATTTTAAGTATTAATTTCCTAGTTTTTTTAATAAATTGATAGCTAAATTTTCATTTAATATATATATCTCAATAAAAGGTAAAAAAATATATTTCTTTAATCTTTTACAGAGTGCACTAACCACTCATATTTATTTTAACAAAAAGTTTATAGTTATCCTTACTTTTCAGTATTAGAAGGTGTTACACATGCACTAGTTAACAAACTTCTTTCATATATGTATGATATGTGCTATAATTATAATAACACATATAGTTTCCTAATGAGTAATTATAATATTAATTGATATAATGTAAGTTTGGTCCCACAGTTGCATGTTTTTGCTTCCGTCCCATGCTATAAAATGAAATTTTATACATTTATGAAGAAGCAGTACAAATTTTCCTCATCGAAGAAAAAATAATAATAATAATTAGTAATTTCTAAATCGATTCAAGAAGAATAAATCTAAAATAACAAGAAAAATTAGAGTGGAGAGAACTGAAATAGACTTACATTGTTGTTGCTAGCCATTCTTTTTGTACCCACAAAACCTTTTTGAAAGTGTTTTTGACGAAAATCAAGAGTTTTAGATCAATGTTGGATTCGTGGCCTGAGGAAGTACATGTAAAATGGATGGACGAAGAGCAATGAAATATAGAAAGAATGTTCATATAACAAATATCAATTTAAGCAGTTGGCTTGTTGGGACTATTAACTGCAGTGGTGCCCACTTCATGCCCTAGAAATAACAAAAACAAAGTAGTTAGATCAAGATTTTTTCATGCCCTACAAAAAACAAAAACAAAGTAGTTAGATCCAGGTTTTTTGAGAAGTTGCTGGATGTTATTGGTGCAAGTCACTAATAAGGGATTTCAAGAATCACTATTCTACCAAATATCTTACTCATCTTCAACTTCTCTTATCGTCCAAACTTCCCTTTTACAAATAATATCAAAATTAACTTCAATATAGACTTTATTTTATATTATTACTGCAAATCACCAAAAAAAGGCTTAAAAATAAATATTTATATAAATTACAATACAGTTCTTTAAACTATGATTTTACATAAAAAATTCTGATATATACTAAAATTTACTATCCAGAACCATAGGAGGAGGTGTACTACAATTTATATAGACTTTATTTCAAGTCATCTTTAAATGACTTATCCTAATAATTTCCCAAATATTAGTGTATCTCTATTTAGTCTTACACATGTTTATTTTCTTTTTCTTCTTCCTTTTTTAATAATATTATCCCATAATATTAAGACTTTTCATGTTAATATTTTGTTTTTATTGTTGATTCTCTTTTTATCATGTGTTTGTCCATTGTAACTAAAATCCAAATTTGCTATAACAGCTCAAACAAGTAAATTCAAACCGGCCAGCTAAGATAATAATAACAATAATCAAATTTAAAAGCATTGGTTGCAAAAACAAGTATTTTATGATTTCCAATTTTCATGTCAAGTTTTCTTTAAAGATAGTGTTAAAATTGGTATATATAATTTTTTTCTTTTAAAAAATTATACCTAAAGTTTAAATTTACTAATTATTATATTAATTGAATATATACTTCTTAAATTTATTATCTCACATCTAATCAGTTATAAAAGTAAAAATTTAACTAAATATCATATTTAACAATATTAAATTTTAAAATAAAAAAATAAAAAAATATATAAAATTAAACGATTTTTTTGTTTGCATTATTTCTAATTAATTTGGATGTTATATTTGTTCCAAGGGGAGCTTCAAAGAAGACATGCAAGTTGTAGAAGGCTAAGAACACGGTCACTGTGACTAGTCAGGACTCATTGTTGCTCTGTGTACGGCCTCCAGCATGAAATTATATAATTAAATCCAAATCTTTTATGAAATTGATTCTATCTTTGTCATTGTATGGGTCATGTATTCAATTTCTTTTTTTTTTTTTAATTTTTTATTTTCTTTTAATCATGTCAATGTCGGTATAACATCCGAATTATTTGAAATCAATAGCGAAGTAGCAGAAATATGACGAAATTTTAAGATCAAAATTAGAAACGAAAAAATACACGTGAACCAAACATTAGTTTAGACAGTTTGAAATTGTCTATATTTTCCTTTTTTTTCATTTCTTTTTCTAAGTTTGGATTTAACTATTTACACTCTTAGTACTAACAGATCAACAAAATAGATAGTGGGAGGAAAATTAACAATTGAACAAAAGAATTTGACACATTGAATTCACTGTAGAAGGCCCTAATATAATGAATAAAAATTAAATAAATATAGAACAATTCTTACACAATAACATAAAACAATTTCTATAGTTGGGTTCTCAAGACTTCTATGGCCCTTATACTTTATCCATATAATTTTGTTGGTAGAAAGAAAGGATATTCTATTAAACATGCAATACAAACAAACATCATAAGTCCTTGCAGGTTATACAGCACTTGCAAACCACACACAACATTTTTACATACATAAAACATTTTTCTTACCACTACAAGAATTTTTATACTTAGTAACACTTCCAAATTTTGTAAATATTACTAACTATTATATATTTTAGTGGTATTTAATAAATATCAAAAAAGGCTTTTTATTAGTGATATTTATAACAAAAGTTAGAAGCTAAAAATATACAATTTGATTTGTGACATTTTCTAAAGGTAAACGTTACTAATTAGTAACAAAATTTTTGATTTGGTAACGGTGATTTGGTAACGTTTGCAATACCAACATTACCAATGTATATATGATTTAGTAACGTTTATTAAACGTTATTGAAAAATATAGCATTAGTAACATTTATAAATAAATTTAAAACACATATACATATAATTTGATTTATAACTTTCTTTTTTAAAATTAATTGTGGTTAATCCTATTAAATATTTTATACTCATTTTATAAAAATCAAATAACTTTTAAATTAAAAAAAAATTGTAATGTACTTGAAAATTTAAGCCTAAGATTCCCCTTTTAGAAAGTTTGAATTTTAGTATAGAATTTCTTTTTTTCCCAAGCCTATGTCAATTGAAACAAATGATAACATTGGGTTTAATATATGTAGTAACTCTTATGTAGTGAAGAGTTTGTTTTATGTGTAAAGTGGTTACTGTAAAGAAGGTTGAGTTGATGAAGAAAACCAAAAAAATTAAGCAACCTGCCAAAGCAGTGAAGAGAAAAGCTAATGGATACTGACATGAGAGCATGCCTTACTTATCCTTGCACAAGCACATTAGTCCATCATGGTTTCTAATGCTCATTTCCCTTCTTTGTCTCTATTTCTCTTTTTCCCCCTCTCTATTTCTTTTTCTGTTTACATTTTTTTCCTTTCTCCCAATTTCGAGCTAACATCAACTAAGATTGTCTAGGCTCCCATCGATGGTGTGTCGTTCTCGTTAATTAGCTAACATTAGCCCTCTGTCGACAGTGTGTCGTTCCTGCCAACCATTGTTTCTCCCAACTTTGTGCTTACATCAAGGAATGGATCGCCTAAGCTCCAATTTATGCAAAGATCATCATTTTTCTTAGTGTTAGTGTCTGATTTTCGTTTCTCTAGCCGGCCCTCTATCCATGATGCATAGTTCCCCATTGTGTTACCTTAGTATTTCATTCATTTACATTTTGTAAAGCTGATTTTTTTTTTCTCTAGGTTTTGTGTTAACGTCAGCTAGGAACGAATTGCTTGGGCTTTGGCTTATGCTAACATGATCGTATCTGTCGGTGTTACTGTTTGATTTTCATTTCTCTCGTTAGCCCTCTATCCACAGAGTGTAGTTCCTTGCTATGTTACCTCCCCGTTGAAAGCTCAAATGAGGATTTGCTCATAGTCTTCTCTAAATCCATAGAATGTATTTTCATTATTTGTAGTATATACAATAATGTAAGGATTGTATTTCTTGTATTAGAAATTATTGTGGCAGATTTTTATACAATCTGATATGTAGATTATTTTGGCAAATTTTTATTTGTATACCATGGTTAGCTTGTGAATTACCTTTTGTTAATTTTTTTATTTAAAAAATATTGTGGTTTGTGTAGTGTGAACTAAAGGGGAGTTCATATTCTTAAATGTGTCTTCCTTTTGCAAGTTTCATTTTTAAACAATTTATGCATATATCAATCATAATTATACTAATGATAGCAATTTCTTAATGTCATAGCTGTTTAGCTCCTTTTATGAAATGAAAGCATGCTAAAGTGGATTGGAACTTCCAAGCCAAATCATGAATCGAAACTGAAGTGGTAGCAGACATTAATGTTGGCATTATACTCCTACTCTCCTACTCTATTGGCTTTAATTAGTTCAATATGTCATCTAGCTATTACTCTCCTCTTGTGTTGGCTTTATCCACTCGTTATGCTATATAATTGGATGATTGCAGCAAATATGTAAAGTAAAATGAAGTATTAAGACTAGTGGTGCATGAAATATGAACTTTTAATGTAACGTAGTGTTAAATGAGGGATTAAAATAGGATTTTATCACAAATAATTAATTTAACGAATACTCGATGTGCAATCTTTAAATATCAATTGATTCTATGAATTTCTAGATATTTGGTATCCAAATTTGACAATTATATGAATTTGATAATTTAGGAAGAAAATAGAGCAAAGACGGCTCAAATTTTTTATAGTATTCAATGGTTCTTCTATTCAACGTCTTAGGGCATATAAATAACAGCAAGCACAAAGCTACAAAAAATAGAACATAAAAAATTTTCAAAAAATAGAAATGTCTAAAAATTGCCAAAAATAGAAATGTCTAAAACTTAAGGACATGTAGTAAATTAAAAGACAAATACAACACCACAAATGAAACTCAAAATAGAGGTGCCTATAAAAAGTTATAAGTAATATGAAAATTACCAAAAATAGCAATTTTGACTATTTAAGGAACTAAACGAAGTAATTTACCCAAAAAAATAGCATAGCTCAAACTTCTTTTAGTTAGCTAGTTTCCTTCGAGAAAAGGTCTAAAAATCAAGAAATCATTATTAACCCATTTTTGTCCCATTTAGCCATGTACCTATTTGCTAATGTCTCCACCTCATCACAATGGTTATGAAATATAAATAGTATTAAGGCCTACGTGTGAATCTGTTGTGTTCTCCCAATCTTTCTATTTGTGCATAACTTAAATTGCTCCATTTGATTGAGCTCCATTAAGTTATTATTGGAGTGAAGCTTTTATTTTGGCTACTTAGCATTACTCCTTTTATTAGTAGATTCCCTTTTATGTGCATCTTGTTATAATTAAGTTGTGGAAGCTTTGGTTACTTATTTGATGATGAGTTATTTGTTTTTATTTCTACAAAATCTGTTGATATGCTTAAAAGGGGATCAAAGCATAAGCAAATGAACCAATTGAACAACTCCTAAATGACAAGATCAAAACCGATTCAAATTGGAACAAATTGCGTGAACCCTAAATTTGAAGATGATCCGATTTATGAAATCAATGAAGATTAAAACCACAATAATGATATCTCTCAAATAATTCAAGAACTTAACTCAACATCCAATGAAATTCCCAACTAACAACACATATAAATAAACTATGAATTCCTCCTCAACACAATGGAATTTCACGCAAAACAATATAAGACAAATTGAAGGCAATATAATGATATAAAACCAATCAATTTAATAACATAATATGAATGGATTTTGGATCATAAGTGATGCCAAAATCAGATCAAAAGAACCAACTTAATCAACCCTAGATATTACTCACTAGTGATGAAAAGGTAAAACAACTTAGGGAATTGATATAACTCACAATTCCCTATGTTGCAACTCGCCACAATTCCAATTTGGATTGAAATTGATAAGAGTCTTATGAAATCTTAGGAAACCTTAATCTCTCACACAAAAATATGTTGTTCCAAATTTCAAGTCTAATCTCCCTCAAAACCCTACTTAAGCAAGTATTTATACTAGCTCCCCTATAGGGTTAAAATGTCAACAAAATTACAACTATGCCACTTTAGGGTAGCTAGTCCTAAAAGCACCAATTAAAACCAAAAAGCGTCAAAAAACTTACAAAATAAATAGTCTAAAGAAAATAATTACAAGTACAAAATAATCTTCAACAAGCTAGCTCTTTAGTAGGATTCGTCGGTTTAGGTTAGTCTATGGATAACCTACAAGCTGAGTCTTAATGAGTTTGTCCATTGCCAGGTAAAGCCCGATAAGTGTGCGTACTGGAATACACAATACATAAGTAATAGAAAAGAGGTTAGTATATAAATAATTCCAGAATCGATTTGTTCAAAAAGGACCCTCATCGCCTAGATTTGAAATCCTTTGGTTCTTGCCCTAATGATAGCTCTTCAGTAGGATTCATTGGTCCAACTTATCGCTAGTTTAGGTTGGTCTATGGATAACCTACAATCTGAGTCTTAGTGAGTTTGTCCATTGCCTTGTAAAGCCTGATAAGTGTGGCTGCTGGAATACATAATACATTAGTAATAGAAAAGAGGTTAGTATATAAATAATTTTGGGATCGATTTGTTCAAAAATGACCCTCATTGCCAAGATTTAAAATCATTTGGTTCTTACCCTAATGATAGGTCTTGTAAGATTTTGATTCTTATCATCTATCTACTACTTTCCTATTAGATGGGTTAACTTCTTTACATTCCTGTTTTTAATTTATGTGACATTAGTTGTTTAGATTAATGGTGGGATGTAAATAATTAGACTTAATCTAGGCAAATCTTATTCCCCTTTTTTTTCTTGTATCTTCTTTTTTTCCAAATTTCGTATCCCACCGCTCTCATTTTGCCACCATATGAAAGTATTGAATTGTATTGTATTTTATTTATATTCATTTCATTGGTGATAACGTTATGTTGTTTGTAGGACATGTAACAATTGTCAAGCCAATTGTTGTTGGGTGTTTATGCAGAATTTCGAGATTATTTAATAAAAAGGCATTGATAAAAATTTATCCTCTTACAATGGAGTACGAGGATTGGATTGTAATTACAATCTAATTAGAACTTTCTTTATTTTTTTTCTCATTTGTTTCTTTTTACTAGTAATAAAATAAAAGAAAAAACTTTTTACTAGTAACTTTTATATAGTATGAATGCAAATTATAGGACTGACTACCATCCTAGTAGGGATTATGAACCACCTTTTATTGGAAAATCTATGCAGCGAATTTCTATGAATGAGGAAAATAAAAGATTGCAAGAGGAGCTTGAAGAACAAAAACAACTACATAAAAAGTGAAATGTTGAATTTCAAGAATTGCGTGATTTATAGCAGGCTCAACAAAATAAGGTACATCTTTTCATTTCTCTAGATTTGAAGTTTATTTCTATATCTAATTTGAATTTTTTTTTATTCATTTTCAAATTAGTGTTTTAGTTGTTAAGTTGTTGTTTAAATAAGTTTTTCTTGATTTGAATTAGAGTTTACTCTTTTTCTAAATAATGTGTAAAGTTGTATTCTTTTTGAGAAAAGAATATCACTAGTTGGTATAATATTTCTACTTTGTATAATATGTTACATATCTTCCACTTTTCATTAACATAATTTTATGACTTGATTATAATATATTTGTAGTTCAATAATCTCTTTAAGTAGTACAAAGGTTTTGCCCAGACTTATTTTCCAATTTAGGTAATGTATTAAATAACATTGTCTTGTTCATTGAATGGTTAAATAAATGTGTTACTTTAAATTTTTACACATTTTTGCAATAGATCTCCAATTGATGGTGAGTTTCTTCCTTACTCAATGCCACCTACTCATGATGATGACAATCATAATGGAGAATAGAGAAGCTTATGAAATATAATCTATTTTCAAGGTAACTATGGAGAAGTTTAGATATTTTGTTGGCAACAATGGAGAAGTTAGGTTATTTTGCTAGTAAGCATGGTAAAATTTGATTATTTTGATAATAAAAATAGTGAAGTTTGGTTATTTTTGTAGTAACTATGGTGAAGTTTGCTTATTTTGGTAATAACTATGGTGAACTTTGGTTATTTTGCCACTAACTATGGTGAAGTTAAGTTATTTTCATAGTAACTATGGAGATATTTAGTTATTTTTGTTGTAACTATGGTGATATTCGGTTATTTTCATAGTAAATATGGTGATATTCGATTATTTTCATAGTAACTATGATGACATTTCATTATTTTAATAGTAATTATAGTGAAGTTTAGTTATTTTGTTGATAACTATGGTGAAGTTTGGTTTTTTTGCTAGCAACTATGGTGAAATCTTCTCATGACATATAAAGAATACAAAATATATCAATTAGTGATATTTTATAGCATTGGATAAGATCTTGCATTTACAATTTTACTACATTTAAATAATACTAATTGGCACACATAGGCGACATTTAAACATTATCAAATATAACTTTTTTTTTGGTAATATTTAAATGTTACCAAATCTTAACTTTTTTTCAATGTTTAAACATTACTAAATTTTATAATATTTGTGATTAAAAAAATATCATTTTAATTTAGTAATATTTAAATGGTATAAAAAGTTGCTTATTGGTAACGTTTGAACATTATGAAACACTTTTTTTTTTTTTTGTAATGTTTGAACATTACAAATCTAATTCTTTTTGTGACATTTCATGTAATTTATTAAATTGATAGATATTATTTGGTTACGTTTAAATGTCATAGAAATTTTATAATTGGTGATGCTTAAACATTACAAATATTTTACCATTTTGTGACATTTGCGTCTTCTGTAACATTTACTACATAAACATCACAAATTATTTTCCATAATGCACCTTTTATAACATTTAATAAACATTATATTTTTTTTTTAACATTTACTTAAATTTTAGTGACATTTAATAAATGACATTAAATATCAAATTTCTTGTAGTGTACACGTTCTAGTTTTTTGATACTTAGAAAGTAACATTTTTATGTCTTCAATAAAAGCCTCTAAGACTTAATCAAGAAGAACAAAACATTCAAAAGTTTCTTGCTGATACGTTATAGTTACATGTTTGTTGCTACCTTGTTTAGCTCCTTAAGTTGATGTACAATCTTAATATCTTGCAAACTAGAGATTCTTTCTCTACAACCATACAAAACATTGTTATATTTATATGGAAGATTGGATTGATTTTGCAATAAAGAAATCATAGTTTAAGAATCCATATTAATTTCAATACATAATAAATTCATTTTAATGCAACAATCATGTGCAGTTTGATGTGGGAGATTATGTTTTGGTTGTCCTTACAAAGAATAGGTTTTCTGCTAGTGAGTACAACAAACTATTAGCTAGGAAGATTAAGCTAGTGGAGATCATAGAGAAGATCAACCCAAATGCATACAAATTAAAGCTGCCTAGCTACATTCGAACTACAGATGTATTTAATGTGAAGCATCTTATTCCCTATACTAGAGATAGCTTAAACGAAGACAATCCAAGGGTGAATTCTATGTACCATAAGGAGGAAGATGAGTGGGTGGTACTAGCTAGCAAGTATATAACGAAATGGGATAAAAATGGATTGGTTGCGATTTCTTGATTTCTAGACCTTAGTTCGAAGGAAATGCGCTAACTTAAAGATTTCAATACGTTTGTTGTTGAGCTATGCTATGTTTTGGGTAAATTCCTTTGTTTATTCTCTTAAATAGTTAAATTTGCTATTTTTCATAATTTTTAGATTACTTATAACTTTTTATAGACACTTCTATTCTGAGTTTCATTTGTGGCATTGTAATTATCTTTTAATTTATTATGTGTCTTAAGTTTTAGGCATTTCTATTTTTGGTAGTTTTAATGCGTTTCTATTTTTGGAAAATATTTATGTTCTATTTTTGTTAGTTTTGTGCCTACTATTATTTGTATGCCTTAAGGCATTGAAAAGAATATGATTGATTATTATTGAAATTTTTGGAGTTGTCTTTGCTTTATTTTTCCTCTCAAGTTCTCAAACTCATATAATTGTTTAATTTGGATGCCAAATATCTAGGAATTCACAAAATCAATTGATATTTGAAGATTGCACGTCAGGTATTCACAGAATTAACAGTTTTTGATAAAACCCTATTTTAATTCCACGTATTACGCTGCATTAGTTAGTATCAGAGTGATGTTTGCTCTTGGTAACAATGGAGCCTCATAGATAAGCTAATCAATGTGGTGCTGCAATGGACAAGATGTAAGATGGTGATGATGTAGATTAAAGAATCGGGCAAGTGATTGATGAGCGATTATATGTGGTGTTATAAAGTTGGTTGGATGGGGTTGTGGATTGATTGGCAGATAGGATGGGTGTGTTAATGGGTAATCAAAATCAGAACATCAACCTTAGACGTGTGAGAAACCCTAATCTAATGCTAAATGTTGAAGAGGTAGAGGATGACTCCTCTTCTATTGAAGAGGATGAACAGTATAATGTAGTGCTACACAGGAATGGTAGGCTTCGTGTGGAGGAGGATTAAAGGCATTTGGAATTAGGTATGAGAATGGAGATACTAGAGTTTCATGGAAGCCTCTAGCAAAAAGAATTCTTGGATTAGTTAACCACAGTTGAGGAGATAATGGATTTCAAAGGAGTTCCTAAAGACAAAGGGGTGCAATTGATGGCAATTAGATTTTGTGGTAGGGCTAAAGCATGGTGGAAGCAATTAAAATTGGCTTAGAATAGGCTAGGAAAATGAAAAATCACATCGTGGGAAAAGATAAAGAAGTACTTGCGAGCAACATTTTTTCCTTATAATTTTTAGCGTATTATGTACCATGGGTTGTGAAATCTTAAGCATGGTAGTAGGTCATTGGATGATTACACTTTTGAATTTACCAGTTGATAGTTATGAATGAACTTCAAGAAATGGATGATTAGTTAGTTACTAGATACTTTGGGGATTTGAGAATGTAGATTTAGGATACAATCAATTTATTTAACCTTGTTAGGTATCAGTAACACACCAAAGAGCATTGATTGTTGAGAAACAATAGAGGCATTCTAGGAATAATGCATTTAGTAGTGGTGTAACAGGTAGTGGAGGTAGTAGTAGAAGTAGTGGCGTGAATCGTATAGGAGGTAGAACTTCAAGTCGTAACACTGCTAGGTGTTTTAATTAGCCTAGCACTAGTGGAGTGAAGTGCTTCAAGTATGGTGAGGCTAGTCATTGGTAGTCTGAATGTAAGAAGATGGAGAAGAAGGTGCTATTTGTTAAGAATGAAGAGGAGGAAGATGATGAACTTGCATTTGAAGCTATAGGTGATTGAAGACCTGTCTTCGATTCTAAATATACTGAGGAGGAGCTTGTGATGGGAGATGGTAAAGAAAAGTTAGTAGTTTGGTGATCTTATATAACTTCAAGGGCAGTAGAGGAAGAGTGGCTTAGGAACAATATTTTCCAATCTACTTGTACTATTCAAGGCAAGGTATGTCGATTTATGATTGACTCGAGGAGTTATGAGAACATTGTGTCCATAGAAGCCATGCAATAGTTGGGCATTAAGCTTCAATAGTACCAAAAACCTTACAAGTTAGCTTAGCTAAAGAAAGGTGATAAGGTAAGTGTCTCTAAATGAGCATTGATTACATTTTCCATTGGTTCTAAATATAAGGATTTTGTTTGGTGTGATGTTATGCCGATGGATACTTGCCATTTGTTGTTGGGGAGGCTATTGCAATTTGATAGGGGTGTGACTCATGATGGGAGAGCTAACACTTATAGCTTTGTATGTATGGGTGTGAAGATTGTGTTGGTTCCTAATGAGGACACTATTGGGTGTTAAGTAGGGTAATAGCTCCAACATGCTATCTTTAGCTAAGTTTGAGGAAAAGTTATAGGATTCTGAAGTTGTCTTTGCTCTAGTAGGTAAGGAGATTGAAAAAGAAGTTGAAGTACCTAAAGTGGCAATTTCAGTTATGGAGGAGTTTCATGATGTATTTCTTGATGAGTTGCTGGATAGGTTTCCACCATTACTTGACATCCAACACCAGATTGATCTTAAGCCTGCTATAGCCTTGCCTGACATACCACATTATCAAATGTGCCCTATAAAACATAAGGAGTTGAGGAAGCTGGTTAAAGAATTGCTTGCAAAGGATTTTATTCAGGAGAGTTTGAGTCCATGTGTAGTTTTGACTCTTTTGACTCCCAAGATGATGGCACTTGGTGTATGTGTGTAGATAGCTTGGCCATCAATAAAATTATTGTTAGGTATCATTTTCCTATTCCTTGCTTAGACAAATTATTGTTAGGTATTCGTGAAGTTGGATTTATAGAGTAGATATCACCGTATTCATATTTGAATTAGTGATGAGTGGAAGATAGCCTTTAAGACACGAAAGGGTTTGTATGAGTGGCTAATTATGTCATTTGGATTGTCTAATGCACCTAGCACATTTATGAGAGTGATGATCAAATTCTAAGGCCATTCATTAGCAAGTGTGTTATTGTATGCTTTGACAACATACTAATTTATAGTGTTAATCTAGAGCAGCATCTCAAACACTTGTGAGATGTTCTTAATGTGTTGCGTAAGGAAAATTTCTATGCTTCCTTAAAAAAGTGTGTTTTCATGACCACTGAGGTACTTTTCCTTAGTTACATAATTCCTATTGATGGTTTATAAGTTGATAAATCTAAAGTGGAAGTAGTTAGGCAGTGGCTTAGACCAACTACACTAACTAAAGTTCAAAGCTTCCATGGCCTGACATCATTTTATAGGCAATTCATACCCTATTTTAGCAGTCTTATGGTTTTTGTCACTAGTTCTATGAAGGGTGCATCTTACTACAACTTCGATTTTAGTGTTTCTAGATTTCTGTTAGCCATTTGAGTTATATGCAGATGCCTCTAAAGTGGGGATTGGAGCTGTTTTGAGCTAAAATAGTAGACCAATAGCTTATTTTAGTGAGAAGTTAATAGGGGCTAAGCTGCAATATAATACATATGATGTAGAATTCTATGTCGTGGTCCAAGCTATAAAGCACTGAGGTCATTATTTGTTTCATAGAGAATTCATCTTATATATTGATTATGAAGCTTTAAAACACTTGCATAGTTAGGATAAAGTGTCATCTTGTCATGCTTCATGGGTGGCCTATCTAGAGCATTTCACCTTTATTGTGAAACACAAAAGTGATGTAACAAATGGGTTGTTGATGCATTAGGTAAACGTAGGAGTCTTCTAAGTAGAATGCAAGTGGAGGTACCTAGTTTTAATTTATTTGCTAAATTTCATGAATGTGATCCCTATTTTTTTGTTATTTTAACAAGAGTTAGAGTTAGTCACATATTAAAATATCTACTGCTTAAATGATCAAATTCAAGCACATGAAACCAATTGAAGAACCACTTCAACAAATCCCAAAAATGGCGTGAAGAACAATTGCCAAATGAACCCTAATTGTATGAACAGGTTTCTTTGATACCAAATTATGATGTGCTTTAAATGTCAAAAGCACTTGCACTTAATCAAATGAAGCAATTCCAATCAACAACCACTCCATAAGAGGCGTAAGCCTCTAATCCCTTATGAATCCGAATTGTAAACCAAATATGAAATGATGCCAAATGAAGATATGCTTAAATGATTCAAGCTCATAACATAATCCAATAAAACTAACTCCACAAGAGGTGTGAACAACAATAACAACCAACAACAATTAGCTTGATCAGCCCCTTTACAAATTCACCCTAATTCATGAAAACGGGAGCCAAATAGATATATGGAACAATCAATTGCAAGAATATCAATCATTAATAAAGGAAATGAACTAAGATTCCAATTCAAATTGAAAAGTTTCAAATCTAAAAATAGAATCTTAAATTCACATGAACCAAAGGAAACAACAAATAGCACCTAGATATGACTCACTAAGTACAGTTTGTAAAACAACAAGAAATGATTAATATTACTCACAATCACTCAAGTTTGTTTTTGGCAGAATTTCAATGATGAAATTGATAAGAGATCAATGGCAATGCAAGGGGACTCCTCACGGCCACAAGGGTGTGTTTTTCCAATTATCCAAAAAGTCTCCCTAAAAACCTTAGTTAGTAAGTATTTATACTTTCTCCAATTAGGGTTGAAATGTCAAAACAATTACATCTATGCCACTAGTGTGGCCGGTCTTAATTCAACAAATACAACCAAATAAAAATGTCCCAAAATGATTACAAAGTAACCGGTTCAAAGATAAAATAACGAATATAAAGATGGTCTTCAAAGTGCCGGTTTTTCAAGTCAATTGAATTCGTTAGTCCAACTCATCTTAGGTTTAGGTCGGTCCATAAATAACCCACAAGCTAAGTCTTAATGAGTTTATCCATTTCCCTGTAAAACTCGATAAGTATGCTTGTTAGAATACATAACACATAAGTAATAGAAAAAAGGTTAGTATACAAATAATTCTGGGGTCGGTTTGTTCAAAGAGGACCCTCATCGCCAAGATTTAAAATCCTTTGGCTCTTGCCTTAATGATATGTCTTGTAAGATTTTGATACCTATCATCTCCTCCAGCCTCAAAAAGATTTGTCCTCAAATCTTACATATCAAATGCAGTAGAGAATCTATATCCTCCTAGTAAGTTATCTGAAGAATTACCACTGTAGAATCCTAGTATCTGAAATACTATAGGGGTGATTGCTTTCTCTCCTCCATTTCTAGGAGGTACCTCATCTACAACACGTATAATGGTCCATCATCCACTAAGACCTCCCCTATCTCAAACTGTCCCATTGATATTGATTTCTCCTATATGTCTTTGACCCTCTTGACCCTCTCATGGTTTATTCGACTGACTGTGAACCTCATAATCTTCTAAAGGTTGGAACACTTATGTCTGAATAGTTTGGTCCTCTGATGGATGGTTTATGTGACTATGAACCTTAGGAACCTCTAAAGGCTGGCATATCTGTTTTTGAATGGTTTGGTCTTCTGAAGGTTGACTCATGTGACTATGATCCTCTAGAATCTCTGATAGCCTACTGATTTGTTGCTAAACCTTTTGGACCTCTGAAGATGACAATGGATTTAGAATGATGTGTTTACCCTCTTTTTGGAATAAATATATATCCCTAAAGCCATCATGTAAGACCTTCCTATCATATAACCATGGCCTGCTAAATAATATATGGGATGTACACATAGGAAGAATGTCACATGCAATCTTATCACAATATTTATCCCCTATACTTAAAGGTGCCCTAGCCCTTTGGGTCATATAAAGACTCTCTTGATTATTTAACTAATGTAATGTGTAGGGTTTAGGATGTGGGGTAGTTACAAGTTTCAATTTCGATACTAATGAGGTAGCTACAATATTAGTACAACTACCACCGTCAGCAATAATGACACATAAGTTTCTTTATAGCCTACAAGAAGTATAGTACAAATTTTCTCTTTATCTATCATCAATAGTTGGAGAAGAAGTCAATACTCGATGTACTAAGTTAGTAGAAGGATATAAGTTATTTGACATGGTTATCACTATCTTCAATAAGCCACAACACACTTCAACACCCACGGTTCAATCAAGCAACCAAGACAATAAATACTTCTTGTCACTTTAAGTATAGTAAAATAATTGAAGCACAAATAAATACTTCCAAGTAGTTAAGATATTAAATTCAACCAACAAGTGCTTATGTAATGAGTCTCATTAACCTTCACACTTAAATGCTTGTTTTAAAATTCAAATGTCACTACTCACTTCCTTTTGTTGGTCACTGTTTCACACCTACACTTAGTGTTAATGTGCAGCACCTTACACCACATACAATCCTTCAATTCCACACCAATTTACAACACCTCAAGTGCAACACCTTCCTTACACAACACAAACTTACAACAAGTGGCAATTCCTTCACTATACAGTTACACTGCCACATACACTATATATATACAACAATTCACTTCATGGTGCACTAACTTTACCACAACACTACTTCACGTGCAGCACCTTTACCTTAACACACACATACACTATTGCACATTGCACTTCTCCACTTCAAAACACCCTTATACCGCCACACAACTCAATTAACACCGCAAACCACAAACAAAGGTAGCAACAATATTTAAATTCAAATTACTCCACTAAGTGCAACCTCCTCTACAAATGGTAAGAATAATTTAAATTCAAATAACACTTATTTAATGCCACTTAATGAATTGCTTCAACTTAAAGAAGGCATTTAAATTCAAATGATTTCCTTTTTCCCCACACAAGTTCAAATCTAAAAATGGTAAAGAACAACTACAACTTCTGAAATCACGTAAGGATCACACTTCCCTTTTACCAAAAATATTATATTTCCAATTCTATAACAAATACTAGGAAATACACTTCTTACTTTCCCTTCAACGATCATAGCAACAAAAGACAACAAGGAAATCACAATTGCTCTATGTCTACAACAACAAGTAGCAACTACAACTACTTAACAACACAATTAAACAACTCAAACTCCACTTCACAATTTCGGATCATGATGTTAAGAACCCTAAAATTCTGAAATCACCTTTTTACAGTCCCTTCTCATAACTTACGCTTTGATACCAAATTATGATGTGCCTGAATGATCAAATTCAAGCACATGAAACCAATTGAAGAACCACTTCAACAAATCCCAAAAATGGCATGAAGGACAATTGCCAAATGAACCTTAATTATATGAACAAGTTGCTCTGATACCAAATTATGATGTGCTAAAAATGTCAAAAGCACATGCACTCAATTAAATGAAGTAATTCCAAGCAATAACCACTCCATAAGAGGCGTAAGCCCCTAATCCCTTACGAATTCAAATTGTAAACCAAGTATGAAATGATGCTAAATGAAGATATGCTTAAATGATTCAAGCTCATAACATAATCTAATAAAACCAACTCCATAAGAGGCGTAAACAACAATAACAACTAGCAACAATTAGCTTGGTCAACCTCTTCGCAAATTCACCTTAATTCATGAAAATGGAAGCCAAATGGATATATGGAATAATCAATTGCAAGAATATCCATGATTAATAAAGGAAATGAACTAAGATTCCAATTCAAATTGAAAAGTTTCAAATCTAAAAATAGAACCCTAAATTCACGTGAACCAAAGGAAACAACAAATAGCACCTAGATATGACTCACTAAGTACAATTTGTAAAACAATAAGAAATGATTGATATTACTCACAATCACTTAAGTTGGTTCTCGCCACAATTTCAATGGCAATGTAAGGGGACTCCTCATGGTTACAAGGGTGTGTTTTTCCAATTATCCAAAAAGTATCCTTACAAACCCTAGTTAACAAGTATTTATATTTGCTCCAATTAGGGTTGAAATCTCAAAAAAATTACATATGTGCCACTAGTGTAGCCGGTCTTAATCCAACAAATACAACCAAAGAAAAATGTCCTAAAATGATTACAAAGTAATCGATTCAAAGAGAAAATAACGAATACAAAGATGGTCTTTAAAGTGTTGGTTTTTTAAGTCAATTGAATTCGTTGGTCCAGCTCATCTTCGGTTTAAGTTGGTCCATGAATAATCCACAAGTTGAGTGTTAGTGAGTTTTTCCATCACCCTGTAAAACCCGATAAGTATGCCATCTAGAATACACAACACATAAGTAATAGAAAAGAGGTTAGTATACAAATAATTCCGGGGTCAATTTGTTTAAAGAGGACCCTCATCAACAAGATTTGATATCCTTTAGCTCTTGCCCTAATAATAGGTCTTGTATGATTTTGATTCCTATCATACATGGTGAGGGTCATGTGGGGCGAGATAGGGATTTGCAACTAGTGAATGCATCCTATTTTTGGCCAACTATTCGTAAAGAAGTGGAAAGGTATGTACAGAGGAGTAGAGTTTGCTAAGTGTCTAAGGGAACAACCACAAATGCAAGATTGGATATGCCGCTCCCAATTTCTTTATAGCCTTAGATCGATGTGAGGATAGATTTCGTTTTGGGGTTGCCATGAACTCAGCAAGGTAATGCATCCATTTTTGAAGAAGTTGATAGATTTTCTAAGATGGTGCATTTTAGTCCCTATAAATTGACCATAGATGTTGTTCGTGTTGCATAATTATACTTTAGGGAAGTATATAGATTACATGGGTTTCTTGGAACCAATGTAACTGATAGAGATATAAAGTTTCTCAGCCATTTTTGGTGAAGTTTATGGAAGATGGTTAACACTCAGTTGAATTTTAGTAGTGCTTATCACCCACAAATAGATGGTAAACTAAGGTAGTAAATAGAACCCTAGGAAATTTGTTGAGGAGTTTAGTGGGGGAGCATATGAAGAGTTAGGATCAAAAGATGAGTTAGGTAAAGTTTGCACATAATCATGCAGTCAACTATAGTAGAAGGTTTAGTTCATTCTAAGTGGTTTACTCTGTTGTTCTTAGAAGCCCACTTGATTTACTACCATTGCCAGATCAAACCAGGATTCATGGGAAAGTAAAAGAATTTATCCATAGCCTGTAGGATATTCACAAGATTGTTTAGAACAATTTACAAAAGGTTGCCAGTAAATATAAGGAAGTTGCTGATAGAAAAAGGAGGCATGTCGAGTTTGATATGGGAGATTATGTTTAGGTTGTCCTTTCTAAAGATAGGTTTTCTATTGGTGAGTACAACAAACTATTAGCTAAGAAGATTAGGCCAGTAGAGATCATATAGAAGATTAACCCAAATGCATACAAATTGAAGCTACCTAGCCACATTTGAATTGCAAATGTATTCAATGTGAAGCATCTTATTCCCTACATTGGAGATAGTTTAGAAGAACACAATTCAAGGGTGAATTCTATTTACTTTGGGGAGGATGATGAGGTAAAGGTACTAACAAACGGGTACATAGTGAAAAGGGACAAAAATGGGTCGGTTGCAATTTTTTGATTTTTGGACCTTATTTCAAAGGAAATGAGCTAACTGAAAGAATTCAATACGTTTAGTGTTGAGCTATGCAATTTTTTTGGGCAAATTCCTTTGTTTAGTCCCTTAAATAGCCAAATTTGTCATTTTTAGTAATTAAGAATTTAATACATTTGATTATTATTATTATGAAGATTCGTTAAATTTATTTGAGAATAGCTAGAAGAATTATGTTTCCTATGGAGGAAACTATTGATGTAACAAAAATAGTGCAATTGTTATTTTATCGATGATAGCTAGACTTTATTCTAAGAGGAATAAAATAATGAATAATATGGAATTTAATCTTGAGAATAGTTGACAGGTTGCTTGAGATGATGCGCAAGTAGGTTAAAGAGCATTACATGCCACTAAATGATGTGCTTAAAACCAAGATTAAGCACATGCAAAACCAATTTGAAAGACAATTAGATAATGTCAATAAAACTAGCTTCCAATCACATGAACAATAGCGTCAATTCTCAAGATCTATAACCAATTCCACAATACCATGTGATCAATATTGAAATGAACCATGTATGTGCAGCTTTGATACCAAATTATGATGTGCCTAAAAGGGGATTAAGCACATGCAAATTAAACCAAATGACAATCCCTAAATGACTAGGACAATTCGGTTCAAGGTGAAGCAATTGTAGCGTGACCCTAATTGCAATATATGGTCTGAATGATATATTGCATGAAATGGATCAACAGAATAGTATATTCCTCAATGATGATCACAAATTATACTTCAAAATCCACGTGATTACTACTCAATTTCCATAAGAAAATAACTGTGATCCCCCTTCCACAACAAATACTTTCACGGTTCAATAATGTGTAAAAATGAGGAATATCAATCAAGTTTAACAAGAACTCAAATTAGCACAATAATTTGAATAATTATGAATCTGACCAAGAAATATTCCAATTCAACCCTAGATATTACATACTAGAGAAGAAAAGAAATCACAATAAATTGATATTGATATAACTCACAATTTTAAGTGTTGCACTCGCCATAATCTCAACTCTTGGGATTGAAATTGATAAGAGGAAATTTGAACTAGGAAACCCTAATTCTCTCATGTGAAAATGAGTGATTGTTTTCAAAAATTGGCATCCCAAAAACCCTACTTACGCAATTATTTATACTTATTCCCTTTAGGGTTAGAAAGTACACAAAAATTACAACTATGTCACTTTTAGGGTAGTTGATCCTAAATGAGAATTACGAACAAAATGAAAGTGTCCCAAAAGAAATTACAATAGAAAATAGTCCACGCAAATGGCAAATATATAAAAGAAATTGGTCTTCAAGATGTCGGTCTTCAGGGTACTTTCGAATTAAGTCCCGATGAGGATCCCGACTCACTCAAAAGTATAGGTGATTTGGCACATTATAGGACTGATAAGTGAACCTGCTGGAATGCATAACAATTATAAGATAGGAATGAAGAAAATAAATTAGCTTCCTTAGGATTGGGTTTCTCATGTAAGATTCTCAAAACTAAGTTATGTAACCCTTAGCTCGAGCCCTGGTGATAGCTCATGTAGGAGTCTGATTCTTATCACTAAATAGTAGTGTTACATGGTAAGATGTCATGCTCCCAGTTTTGAGGCATTACAGCTTAAGCAGTATTAGAACTTAGGTTTTGATCAATGTAATACAGGTTTATGATCCATAGAGCTTAGGTTTAAAGATCCTTAAAAGCTAGTTTGATGATCGATAAGTATAGGCATCAATTAGTAGAAGTTTTTTGTGATCATTAGATGAATTATGCATTGAATCTACAGGACAATGAGATATGAAGAGAGTGCATAAAATTATGGACTAATTGTTTTTGTTCAGTAATTTATTTTAATTATTATCTTTATTTGTAGTTTCTTTTAAATCACTTTTTTGCTTATATATATGTGTGTATGTGTGTGTGCGTGTGTGTGGCTATATGTATACATATGCATATGCCATCACTAACATTTGAAATTTACTTTAACTTTTGGGTCTATTCGGTTGCCTCCTCTTAAGTAGAATGCCTCCTAGAAAGATCACAAGACTTAGCTCATTTAACGATAGACAAGATAAGGATTCCTT
Source organism: Laguncularia racemosa (assembly GCA_037954665.1). Lineage (NCBI taxonomy): Eukaryota > Viridiplantae > Streptophyta > Magnoliopsida > Myrtales > Combretaceae > Laguncularia > Laguncularia racemosa. Next base: position 4,986,922 of record JBBMOL010000049.1, read on the forward strand.
AGATAAAATGTACCCTCCAAGACTGCCACAACAAGGAGCTCCAGTGCCAATAATTGATATGATTGCACAATTGCTATAGACTGTGAATACTTTAGTGAGGATGCTAACTTAGTAATAACAACAAGCCATGAGGCTTACTAGGCTAGCAAAAGACCAATTCGGGTTAAACATGTTTATTAGGTTAGCAATGGAGTTTAACCCAAGAGTTGATGATCTAAAAGAAGCTGAACACTAGATCATAGAGATTAAGAAAAAATTCACTACATTTAGGGTATCAAAGGATAGGAAGGTAGATTACACTACCTTTATGTTGAAAGGATCAACTGTAGACTAGTGAGCTAATGTCTCCAAGCTAGTGGGAGGACCTACCCACTAGCAAAGGTTTAGGCAACTCTTCTATGAGAAATACTTCCTTCATAGCATCAAAGATATGATGGAGGCAACATATTATAACTATTAATAAAGTAATCAAACTGAAGAGGAATATGAGGGAGAACTAAATCGCTTGATGAATTTTTTATCTAAAGTAATTAGAGCTAATGATGCTTCTAGGGCTAAGAGGTTTATACAGGGCTTGGAACCCGATCTATAGCATGAAGTGTAGTCATTGCAATTGTCCACCTATGTAGAACTGGTAGATAAACCAAAATATATAGAGTAAAGTAAAAAAAGAGCAGACAAGTTCTTGGGTTGTAGATCAGTTATAGTTTGAGGGAAGAGGCCTTAGGTGCAATAGATTAGACTTGTGGTCATAGCAACTACCCTAGTTTAACCTAGACTAGCTCCATTAGGCCTTCCTACAACTTGTACCATTAAGTGTACTAGATGTTTTAGGTTACATGAGCTAAAGGATTGTAGATGGCTTGAAGGTGGTTAATTTCCATGTCGGAAACCAAGACAAATTAGTCAGAACTACATAGAGAATTCTGTCCCTCTAACCTTTTGCTATCTATGTAAACAAAGGGGACATAAAGCGATGAAATATGGTAATATGGGAGGTTATACTACTCTAATGCAGTTAGCGCAAATAGTGAGACCACAAAGTACAACTCAAGCAAATAAGCCCTAGTTTATGCATGAATGTGGTTTAAATGTTGAATAGTTAGATGCTCCTTTGGATGTGAATACCCCTTTAAGGGTAAGAGAATTTTGAATCAAATATGTCATGGTGTCAGTATAAAAGTGGAGGGTAGAATGTTGCTAGCTAATCTATTAGTTTAGAAATGCTAGATTTTGATGTGATCTTGGGAGTGAACTTGTTGTCAAAGTACCATATCACCATAGATTATCATAGTATGGTGGTATATTTTAGTATCTTAAGTGAAAATCTTTTTTATTTTAAATTGAATGCTCAAAGACTAATAGAATTGCCCATTTTTTAATTATGTGGTAAAAGTATACTAGTGGTAGTAACAACAAAGTTAACTGAGATAGTAAGGTTGGAACAAGTACCTATAGTGAAGGAGTTCCTAGATGTCTTTTCAAATGACCTACTTAGATTACCCATAACTTGAGAAATAGAGTTTAGCATCGATTTGGTATCTGGTATTGAGTCAATTTCGAAAACACCATATAGAATAGTACTTATAAAACTAGTAGAGTTAAAGACACTATTACAAGAGTTACATGACAAAGGATTCATTAGGCCTAATGTGTCCCTATAGGGTGCACCAATTTTATTTGTTAAGAAGAAAGATGGTAGTATGTAACTTTATATTGACAATAAGGGGTTAAATAGGGTCACTATTAAAAACAAGTATCCCCTCCCTGGAATTAGTGACCTCTTTGATCAATTATAGGGGGGTCAGTTATTCTCAAAAGTTCATTTGAGATCGAAATACCAACAATTGAGGATTAAGGAAGAGGATATCTAGAAGACAACCTTTAGGACTCAATATGGGCATTTTGAGTTTCTAGTGATGCCTTTCGAGTTGACTAATGCACCCACATCTTTTATGGATTTGATGAATAGGGTGTTTAGGGACTTCTTAAATAAGTTTGTGGTTTTTTTCATTGATGACATCTTAGTATACTATAGGAGTAACGAAGATCACAAAGAGCATTTAAGGTTAGTGTTGGGTAGATTACAGGTTGAGAAGCTATATGACAAGCTTAAAAAATGCGAGTTTTAGCTTGAACAGGTAACTTTTATGGGACATGTAGTAAATAAGGATAGGATTTCTAGGGACTCGAAAAAAAAGTAAGAGCAGTAGTAGACCGGTTTAGACTAAAGATAGTGATAGAAGTTAGAAGCTTCTTAGGTTTAGCTAGTTATTACAGAAAATCTGTTGAGGGGTTTTCTAGTATAGCAACTCCTTTAACCTGATTGGCACAACAGACATAATGTTTGTCTAGGATGATAGATGTGAAGATAGTTTTTAGAAATTAAAGAAAAATTTAGTGTCAAGTCCAGTATTAGGTTTACCTAAAAGTGGGGAAGAGTTTACCATCTTCAGTGATGCATTAATTCAGAGTTTAGGATGTGTGTTAATGCAGGATGGCAAGGTAACAAGGTAACAACTTACTATTGAGCCTAAATTTGGTTTTCCTTTTTCTTAATTAGGCTTACATGAAGTCTGGCCCACTCAACATAAGCTTTTCGATTAAATTAAGGAAAGCTTTAGTTTAAAAAACAATAAAAAAATGGAGTTGCTAGCCAACTTATGTTAGGAAAAAGTGAAAAATTAAGGTTTATGAGTGGATAAACCGTAATTTTAGTCAGTAGTCTAATTTTTTTTCCTTTTAAACTAATTTTCAAAAAAGAAAAACAAAAACTAGAGGTTATGGACTCAAAGGCTGTCTTATTAAAACCTATATGGTTTCCATAAGAGACTTTCTTAAAATAATTAAAAGGCTTTCAAGGATTCTTTTCGAAAATTTTTCATAAAAGAGTTTCTCTTTTAAAAAATAAATAAATAAAGTTTTCAATTTTTAAGTCCATCCAAAGTGCCTACATACTCTTTAGACAAGATTAGGCCTATGTAGTTCTTTTTTTATTCATAAAACTTTAGCTTTTTGGTTTCTTTTATTTTTAAAAATGTTGAATTTATGTTTTTAGCCATTTTACTTTATTTTTTTTGTAAAAAATTTCTAAAGCCTTAAGTGTTTTTTGTTTTTTGGGTGTCTTATAAAAAACCTAATAAAACCTTTTTTTTTTGGGGCAAAAGGCAATTGAAAGTTTTTTTGTAAAAAAAAATAAATTTTCTGAAGGAAAAAAAATAAGAGAAATATTTAAAGGAAACTCTTTTATTGAAAATTTTCTTTAAAACAATAAAAGAACCTTTATTGATGAAAAAGGAAAAGCATACATCATGGGAACAATTACACTAGTAATACAAAAAAGCAATAAATATCTTATCAAATTTCAAATTTTCATTTTTATATATTTTTAATATTGTAAACATCATGAAAGAGACACTATTCTCATCTAAAAATTACCTAGAGACCAACGCATCAAACAAACATAAACGTAATTTTTCCTATAGAAGTTGAACACTGGATCACATAAATCAAGAAAACTTTTGCCACATTTAGAGTATCAGAGGATAAGAAGGTTGATTATGCAACCTTCATGCTGAAAGGGTCAGTTTCTCCAGATTGATAAGAGCACCTATGTGTTGGCAAAGATTTAAGGAAGTGTTTTACAAGAAGTACTTCCTTAGTAACATTAGAGATTGGATAGAGGTGAAGTATTACAATTGTTAACAAGGTAACCGGGCCATAGAAGAATATGAAGTAAAGTTAAATCACTTGATCAAATTTATACCTAAGACAGTTTGTGCTGATGATGCTTCAAGGGTTAGGAGATTTATAAGGGGTTTGGAACCCAATCTTCAGCAAGAGGTTGGTTCTTTCCAATTGTCCCACATATGTAGAAGTTGTAGACAAGACCAAGTTTATGGAACAAAGTAGAAGAATAATAGAAGAGCAGTTATCTTGTAAGTCTAGAGTGGTATTAAGGAAGAGGCTAGCCCTTAGTACGACCTATACTGAAAAAAGGGAAGATACTTGTGGCATACTAGGCTAAACTAGTGGCTTTCAGATCTAAACTTATTTAAGCAAGACCTATACTACCTATTTTACCTCCACATCTACCACCCTATAACACCTACCTTCCCCACCCCCCACCCCTACCTTCCCCACCCCCCACCCCTACCTTAAGGACTACAACAAAGATGTCCTTGATGCATGGGACCTCATAATTTAAATCAATGTAGTTGGCTTGAAGGAGTGAAATGTATTGAGAAAGCTATACCACAAGCATTTGGCTATGCTTGTATGTAAAGGGGTCATAGATCTTTTAAATGTGGTGCTACCATTAATTAGATAGTAGTAGTACCACAACAAATTCTAGTGTAGTTGCTAGTGAATCCTCTACCTAGAGTACCAGTAGGTAGACCCCAACACACAAGACAGGTAGAGAGCACTTAGTTGTGTTTTTTCTTTACAATAGTAACAACGACAAGATACCTTGAATCAAGATACTCTTGTAAGTACGCTGCTTGTTTAGTTAACTATTGCTTATGTAATATTTGATATGGGTACAACACATTCCTGCTTATCATCTGTTTTTACGCATGTGTTTGGTTTGAAACCTATATTTTTTAATGATTCCTTGATTGTGAATAGTCCTTTTGGAGTGGGAGGAAGATTAGATAAAATGTGTAGAGATGTGAGGATCAAAGTACAAGGGAAAGAAATGCCAGTAGATTTATTTGTGTTAGAGATGATGGACTTTGATGTAATTTTAGGGATAAACCGATTATCTAAATATTATGGCACCATTGATTGTCGTAATTTAATGGTCTATTTCAATTTCCCTAATGAAGATTCAATTATAATCAAGTTTGAAGCATAAAGGCCTTCGACTCTTCTTACCTATGAGTTGTGGGGTAAGAGTAGGATATCAACATCATCTATTGAGGCCAAACAAGTCAAGAAACTAGAAGACATGTAGGTCATGAATGAATTTGTAGTTGTTTTTCTAAAAAACCCATTAAGTTTATTGCCAATCAAGGAAATGGAATTTTGCATTAGTTTGGTATTGAAAACGACACCAATAGTTAAGGCGCCCTATAGAATGGCATCCATGGATTATTGGAGTTGAAAACCTGGCTTCATAAGTTACAAGATAATGGGTTTATCAAGTTAAGAATTTCACCATGGGGTACTCCAATGCTTTTCATTAAGAAAAAAAGTTGGGAGCAAGAGATTATACATTGATTATAAGGAGTTGAACTAAGTCACAATCAAGAACAAATACCCTCTCCCTAAAATAGATGACTTATTTGACCAATTGTAGGGAGCTTGGGTCTTCTCCAAATTTAACTAAAGATCAAGGTATCATTAACTAAAGATCAAGGAGGAAGACATTCAAAAGATAGCACTTAGAACTTAGTGGAGGCATTATGAATTCTAGGTAATGCCTTTTGGATTAACAAATGCTTAGCTATTTTTCTAGATATTATGAACAGAGTGCTTTAGGACTTTTTAAACTAGTTTGTAGTGCTGTTCATAGATGGTATCCTCATATATTTTAAGAGTAAGGAGGAACATGAAACACATCTGAGAGTAATTTTAGAAAGACTACGAGAAGAGAGGCTATATGCAAAGTTTAGTAAATGTAAGTTTTGACTGGAGTAGGTATCCTTCTTAAGACATTTGGTAAATAAGGATGCCATCTTAGTAGATCCTAAGAAGATCAAAGTGGTGATTGACTAGCTAAGACCAAGGAATATGATAGAGGGTAGAAACTTTTTAGGTCTAGCTAGCTATTATAAGCGTATTGTGGAAGGGTTCTCTCATTTAGCAACTCCTTTGACACAACTGACACTGAAGAAGGTGAAATTTGTAATGAATGACGAATATGAAAATAGCTTTATGAAACTAAAGGAGAAATTGATAATAGCTCTAATGTTAACTTTACCTAAGATAGGGGAAGAATTTGAGATTTTTAATGATGTATTGGAATGTGTACTCATGTAGAATGGGAGAGTCATCACATATACCTTTCATCAATTGAAACCATAGGAGAGGAACTACCCCATACATGAATTTGAGTTAGCGGTTGTAATCTTAGCACTAAAAATATTGAGACACTACCTATATGGTGAGAAGTGCAAAATTTTCATAGATCACAAGAATCTAAAATATTTATTCACATAGAAGGATTTGAATATGAGGCAAAGATGGTGGCTAGAGCTAATCAATGATTACAATGTGGAGATCCATGATCACCTTGAGAAGGAAAATGTTTTAGTAGATGTCTTCAGTTCGAAGAAGTAAGTTAATGTAGCAACTTTAATCACCTCTTAGAAATAGATATTAGAAGACATGTACAAGTTAGAGTTAAAGATGGTGACACATGAAGTGGGAACTAGATTTTCTAGTCTTTGTTTTCAACTAACCCTTCTTGATTGAATTGTAGCAGCATAAATGGGAGATTCTAGAATTCAAATGGTTAAAGCAAAATAGAATGAGAAGAAACAACTGAGTTTAATCAGAATGCTAGAGGTTTAGTAAAATATGGTATGGGATTGTGTGTACCAAATGATAACATTGAATTAAAGAAGGCAATCATGAAAGAAGCTCATTACTTAGATACATAGTACATCCTGAATGCATCGAGATGTACAAAGATTTGAAGAATCATTATTGATGGAGAAATATGAAATGGGAGATAGCAAAATTTGTATCTAGATGTATGATGTACTAGCATATTAGAATTGTATATCAAAGACCAACTGGTGAGTTACAATCACTTCCTATACCTAAATAGAAGTGGGAACATGTTACTATGGACTTCGTTACAGCTTTCTTGAGAGATAAGGAGAAACATGATGTAATTTGGGTGCTTGTAGATAGATTGATCAAATTAACCCATTTCATACCAATTAAGGTGAGGTATAGATTAGAGACACTTGCTCAGCTATATATTAAGGTGATTATCATACTACATGGTGTGTTAGCCACTATAACTTTTGACAAGGATACTTGGTTCGTGAGCAGATTTTGGAAAAGTCTACATTGGGTTTTGGGTACTAAATTAATTTTTAGTACTACTTTCCATCTTTAGATAGCTAGGTAGTATGAAAGGACAATTCAAATTTTAGAAGACTTGTTGCAAGCATGCACTTTGGATTATGGGGGTAATTGGAATGATCACTTACCCTTGGTGGAATTTGCATACAACAATAGCTACCAAGCTACTAATTAGATGGCTTTATATAAACAACTGTATGGCATGAATTGCAAATGTCTCTTACATTAGGATGAAGTTAGTAAAAGACAAATAATAGGACCAACGATAATTTAGGAAGTTGTAGACAAAATGAGGGTGATAAGATAGTGAATCCTTTTGAGTTAAAGTCACAAGAAAAGTTATATAGATAGAAGGCGACGCCCTTTAGAATTTCAAGTGGTAGATAAGGTTTTATTGAAGGTTTCTCCAACTAATGGGGTGATCAAATTTGGTCTAAAAGGAAAGTTAAAGCCAAAGCATGTGGATCCAGTTGAGATTTTGGAAAGAATTGACTATCTTGCTTATAGGTTGGCTCTATCGCTAAGTTTGGATGTGGTGCATGATGTATTTATGTATCTATATTAATGAAGTTTTTACTAAATCCGAACCAAATAGTGGCTTTGGAGTCTTTAAATGTATAATAAGATTTATACTCTATTAAAAGACCTATAAGGGTTGTAGACACTAAGGAACAAGTGTTGAGAAGAAGAGTGATTCCCTATGTTAAGGTACAATGAACAAATTAAATAGAATGGGACGCAATGTGGGAGCTAGAAGAAGATATGCAAAGGAAGCATCTAGAGCTCTTTCCAAACATAAGTGACTTTTGAGGATGAAAGTTTTTGTAAAGGGGGGAGAATGTAAATTATACATATTACATATATATTATAGTTTAAACCTAAGGTAAATAATGTACATAGCTTAAAATGTGGGGGGTAATGTAAAATATACATATTACATGTATATTATAGTTTAAACCTAAGGTTAAATAATGTAAATAGCTTAAAATGTGGGGGACAATTCAATCTTTTTAAGGTCAAGGTATTTAAAGCTTTATTTGAACTATTGCTTCCCCTTTTTCCCATTTACACAATTGAAATCATAGAGGCATTCTTAAACATACGTAAGGTAATCTAACAAAAATCTACAAGATCAACCTACTTTCACTAGATAAGGGCTTTAATCATTAAGATGTATATTTCTTATTTTAGATTCATAGGTCTAAGTGTGATTGGTGATGTGTTGTTAGAATTAAAAAAAAAAAGGATGAGACAAAATGAGCATAGATGTGGAATCAAGCAATTTAGGGATTTTGATTGCAAATTGAAACAAGTGCACAAAATTCATACATTGTGTTAGAATTAATAAGTTAATTGAACCAATTCGATTTAAGTTCATAGAAATTAAGGTTAGGGAGAAAATTGGAGAAGAGGAAGAGGAGGATTCAAGAAATAGAAGGGTATACAATCAAGTACACAGATGTATATATTCATCGTATTGAATGGAGATGGAATTTTATGTTATAAGGGATGCATACATGGTATATGAGTGTGTACCTACTCATGTCGAAGTACTCAGCATAGTACACAATAATGTACTTGGGTTTGTTGGAAAAGTTTTGTACTAGAAAGGTACATGACCATTCACATGGTCATGTTCCCTCTTACGGTCATTTACACAACAACATACATGATTGTGTTGCTCTAGAATACTCATATTTTACTTTATTTCGTTTTTCTACAATTTTAAACTAAGATTTATGTAAAATAAGACAATAGGGAAGGGAATTTTGCAATTAAGATATGAGCAATCAATTAGTAAACTTAGATTATGTCATAGGATAGAACTAAACTTAGTCCTTTATGCTTGACAAGACACTATACATTTGATGTTGGCGCAAAAACTAACAGTGGGCCAACTTTTCTAGATATGTGTTTATTGTGTTTGCTATTTATGATTTTTAATGTGAGTACTAATAAATTTAAATGTTTGTGCTACTTGTGCTTGACTCACCCTAAGGGCCTGTGGTGACAAATTCTTAAGGGGTACCTTGATGATTGGTATACTATGCTGTCCCTAGTGATGCTCTATGCTGAAATGATTTGGAGTAGATTAGGGTTAGATAGGGCCTGTAGTGGTAGTTCCCAACCTAATAATATATATATGTATATATATTATATGGTGTGATGGGGTCATGAGTACCCTTTTGTTGTTGTTGACTAATTAAAGATAAATAATCTAATGATTATGATTTGTACATTCGCTGCATTTATTTGTGTTTGTATTGTGATTAATGTGGCACTCTTATGTCTTTTTAGTACTCACATACTAGGCATAGGCTCATTGCACTTAATTTTTAGTTGTAGATGAGTACAATGAGTACAGTGATTGCATTGAGAATGGGAATGTAGTGTATTATTATCAGGACATTAATGTGGGAGAGTATCATTATTATTATCGAGATGAGTAGCGTGGAAAAATACTAAGGAGTCTTGATAGAACTTGGGAACATGTGGAAAAAGAGTTAGAGATTGTTATAAGTTAATAAACTTGTCAAGTAATTTTTTATTGATGTAGCAATGGAATTTATATTAAGGTTGATGAGGAAATTTTGCTAAATTTATAGTGATTGGAATGGTTAACTTATGAATCACTTATTTATATCATTGGAGTTATATTGATATTAATGTTTAGTAGAGATAAACGGGGTTGAAATTGAAATGGAGGTGAAGAGCCTTAGCATTTTATTACTTAGTAGTAACATGGTGGATTGTAATATTCTAGGTTATTGAACATTACACTTCCATTTATGTGATAGGAATCAAAATCCTACAAGACCTATCACTAGAATAAGAGCTAAAGGGTTATAAAATTTGGTGATTAGGGTTCTTTTTGAAAAATTCAACCAAAAAAATATTTGTTTAATAACTTCTTTTCTATCACATATTTGTTGTGCATTGTAGCAAATATGCTTGTCAGTTTTTATAAGATGGTGGATAAACTCACTAAAGCTTAGTTCATGGGTTATTCATGAACCTACATAAGTCAAAGAAGAATTGGTCTACAATATGTTCAGTCGAAGTGAAGAACTAGCCGCTTGAAGATTATTTGTACTTGTAATTTATTGATTCAAAACCGGTCACTTGTTGGTTATATTTGTAATTTATACTTTTAGGAACCGGCCACTTAGGTGGCATCGTTGTAATTTTTGGTGTATTTTTACCCTAACTGAAGCAAGTATAAATACTTGCTAACTAGAGTTTTTAGGGAGTTTTTTTTGACAAATTAGAAAATAAAAAACTTTGTACCGTGAGGGTTTGTCCTTTACATACAAAGATCTCTTATCAATTTTTTAGTGAAATTGTGGCAAGAATTAACTAGAGTGGATTGTGAGTCATATGAATCTTACTCTTGTTGTTTTACAAATTGTGTTTAGTAAGTAATATCTAAGTACAATTTGTTGATTACTTGTTCTTATCATGTGAATTAGGGTTCTTTATTTTCAAATTTCATCAATTCAAATTGAGATTGAATTCTAGTTCATTTATGTGTTGTTCCTTTGAAGTTTATACATTTGTTTGTTCTTTACATCAATTTAGTGTTCAAATTCGTGAATTGGACTTCAATTGTGAAGTAATTTGAATACACGATTTGTTGTTGGAGTTTGTTGTTTATGCCTCTTGATTTATGTGTTTGCTATCCAATTGGTTAGGCACATCATTATGTTTTCTTTAATTTCCATTGATTTATCCGATAATAACATGGTAATCCAGTTAAAGAATTCTATAAGTAACTCATTGTTGAAGTTATCGTAAGCAACATCGATTATCTCATCACTGTTTACTAGACTCAATCAGCACTCAATCAACTGTCCCCTCTTGCTACCAATTGTTCTCTGTTTACTAGACGCATGTCTCTTTAATTGTTCTGTAGGATTCATCGTGATTTTAATTTTATAACTAGCTGTGGTTCTCAGAAAATTTCTCAAATATAAAAAATATTTAGCATGCCACTTTTGCCTGTTACTAGAGAACCCAATAATATAGTTGAACCGATTTTTTAATAGCGTAATCATTCCCGTTAGATCGATCTTTTATAATTAAAATATTTATATAACTAATATTCTCAAGAAAGAAAAAAAAAAGTGGCATCGTATTAGCATTTTTTAGACTTGAGCGATCTTCGACGTATGTCCATCATCATGAGCAATCCAAGATGGTCTAGATTTACCTTGGAAGTTCAAGATTACTAAAATGAATATTACATTATTATTCCCACCTTCAAATATACATCTCACAGAATCAATCACATTATTTATTAAATCGGCATACAAATCACTTTATAGTCACAAATAAACAATGCTTACAATCCATACATATTTTTGAAGCCCACTTAATATCTATTTTTTCTAAGGCTTGCACATAACTATCAACACTAGTTTCCTGTCTCCCAAGCATTTGTCGTAGAGTGTGCAATTTTTGCTCTTCCTTATAGTGTAAGCGGTTGTCATTATGATGGTGGTATGCTCCAATCGCAACATTGGCGACTAATTGAGATTATCTCTGTATCGTCATCTATCAAAATAGATGGGATCTCTAATGTAACTCTGCTGAGCTTAATGTCAAACCAGTCGCGTTCTTCCAATTTGATTTTGATTCCTGATTCTTTAAGCTCTGTGACTGCATGTCTTTTTGAAATGTAGTCGTCCTTTATCATTGCAAGGTCACCGGTTGGTTCTCGTTGTGCAACCTTAAATATCATTGCTTGGTATCGACGATCAAGGAGATGCTTGTAACTTCTTACCTCTCGTGACATGCCCTGAGGGGGATCTTCATCAAAGAAATTCCAAGCGAGATCGACGAGATCATATTGCTCATTGCCTCAGCATCATTGATCAAGTCAAATATTGTTGTAAGGACTATGAACGGAAGTTGATTTTCAAGCAGAGATAGATCGCGTTTTATGCTAGAATGAATCCAATCAGCACTCGAAAGATGGTCATTCTCACAATATCTTGTCCTCCAATGTTTACGAAAATACTCAATGATGAAGCATCCATCAAGTAGCATCATTGTCATGAAATCTTCTGATTTAAGAGTGCCAATTTCAGCATATTGTTGACGAACTCGAATATCTATTTTTCCTAAGGTTTGCACATTTCCATCAACACTAGTTTCTTGTCTCCCATGCATTTGTCGCAGAGTGCAATTTTTGCACTTCCTTATAGTGTAAGCGGCTGTCATTATGATGGTGGTATGCTCCAATGGCAACACATATGGGTTCATATGCCCTTTCATTGACCATCCGAAGCTGATTATGAATTTTAAATATTGATATCTGTGATTGTGTAGGAGGTAGACCACGTAGTTCTTTCTTAATCTGAAGTGAAACCAATTCTAGGGTCTCGTTGTGTGCTTTTTCAACCTAAACAAAGTCAAGGTAGCCAGATCGTTAGAAATAGTTAACTCCAAGACACAAACCTGATAAGATAAAAAACTTTGAAAATAATCATAAATATATTTTTAAAAATAATGGTCCAATGCAGGCAGATTCTTAAACTCCTAAAGCATAAATAGGCCTTTTCATAACTTATAAAAATATGTAAATACTATCGAATAAGGTTGGTAATTAAAAACTTGACTTCGAAACCTAGATATAAAATGATACAGTAATAAATGCTTTGTTTTAACAAAATTTGATTTAATTAGTAAACAAATTAGACTCATTTAAGCCCGTTTGTATTCATGTCTAAATCTCAATTCAACTCGCTGACCTATTTATTATTGAACAATTCTTATAAACATATATCATGCTTAACCGGTGAATTTTAACTTGTGAATCTGTTTAATGTTGATATTGTTGATATTTTATTTCATTCTTTCCTGGCTGGTTGTGGCCAAAACCAATTATCTTAAGGTTTAATTTTACTGTTACTTGCTCGCTTACGCTCTCTTTCGTGTCTATTTCATTTCGTCGGTGGCCATTGCCACTCATTTCCAATTGTCAATTACTATTAAGAGAATAAAAGATAATAAGAATGACACGATCACTGCAACAAGTGCTTCAGTCTTACGAAAAAGAATAGGTATGATGGAATAATTAATTACTTAATTATTTAAAGGTTTTTTTTTATTAGATGCTAATGAAATAATCTGGTAAAGTCATTATCAAAAAGTTGTAGAAGACTTATTATTATTATTTTTATTAATTTTTTCTTTTTGTTCTACTCATAATTTTTTATTAAAATATTTTTGGTTATCTATTTTCAAAAATAAAACTTAACTCAATCTTAAGCATTAATTCTCTATTTTTTTTATAAATTGATAGCTAAATTTCAATTTAATATATATATATTTCAATAAAAAGATACGTTTTTTTAACTTTTTACAAAGTGCACTAGCCACTCATATTTATTTTGACAAAAAGCTTATAGTTATCCTTACTTTTAGTATTACAAGGTGTTACACGTGCACTTGCTAACAAAATTATTTCATATATATGTATATATGGCATGTGCTATAATTACAATCACAGGTATAGTTTCCTAATGAGTAATTATAGTATTAATTCATATAATGTAAGTTTGGTCCTTTTGCATGTTTTTGCTTCCATCCCATGCTATAAAATGAAATTTTATAGATTTATGAAGAAGCAATGCAAATTTTTCTCATTATCAATGCTTAAGTATCTACACATTATTAGCTAGAAAGAATATAAAGTGCTTTCATGAATGGTGCTTTTCATTTTATATTTCACAAATAACTTCCAGTGTAGACTATAAAGGAAAATAATAATAATAATAATTTGTGACTTCTGAATCGATTCAAGAACAATAAATCTGAAATAACAAGAAAAAATAGAGTGGAGAGAACTAAAATAGACTTAAATTTCACAAAACCTTTTTGAAAGTGTTTTTGACGAAAATCAAGAGTTTTAGATCGATGTTGGATTCGTGGCCTGAGGATGTATATGTAAAATGGATGGACAAAGAGCAATGAAATAGAGAGAGAATGTTCAGATACAAATATCAATTTACGCAGTTGGCTTGTTGGGACTAATAACTGCAGTGGTGCCCACTTCATGCCCTAGAAATAACAAAGACAAAGTTGTTAGATCAAGATTTTTTCATGCCCTAGAAAAAACAAAAACAAAGTAGTTAGATCCATACTTTTTGAGAAGTTGCTGGATGTGTCACCAATAAGGGACTTGAAAATAAGTGTCAATATAAATCATAATACAGTTTTTCATATTGTGGTTCTATATAAAAAATTTCGGTATATATCAAAATTTATTATGTAAAACCACAATTGAAAATGGCATATCACAATTTATAGACTTTATTTTATATTATTGGTGCAAATCACCAACGAGAGGCTTAAAAATAAGTATTGATATAAATTATAACATAGTTCTTCAAATTGTGGTTTTATTTAGGATATTCTGATATATATTAAAATTTGCTATAAAGAACCACAAATTGAGGAGGTGTATACAATTTATAGAGAGATTTTATTTCAGGTGTCCATCCACTTATCCTAATAATTTCCCAATTATTAGTGTATCTCTATTTAGTCTCAGACATGTGTTTATTCTTCTTCTTCTTTTTAATAATATTATCCTAATATATTAAGACTTTTCATGTTAATGTTTTGTTTTTGTGTTAGACTCTCTCTCTCTCTCTTTTTTTTTTTTTTTCAAATTCCTTTACTTGTTGATTCTCTTTTTATCATGTGTTTGTCCATTGTAAATAAAATCCAAATTTTTTATAACAACTCAAATTGGCCAACTAGGATAATAATAATAATCATCAATTTTAAAGCATTGGTTGCAAAAACATGTACTTTTAGGATTTCTGATTTTGATGTCAAATTTTCTTTAAGGATATTGTTAAAATTGCTATATAAATATTATTTTTTAAAAAGAAAAAAAACTAAACCTAAAGTTTAAATTTCCTAATTGCTATATTATTTGAATTTTTACTTCTTAAATTTATTATCTCACATCTAGTCATTTATAAAAGTAAAAATTTAATTAAGAATGATATTTAACAATATTAAATTTTAAAAGAAGAAGTCAATATATATATAAAATTAAACGATTTTCCTTTTTTTTTACATTATTTGTAATTAATTTGGATGTTATATTTGTTGTAAAGGGAACTTGAAAGAAGATAGGGCAACACTTGTAAATGTTATATTTTTTAAAAAATTTTCACAAATATTATACTTGAAATAACTATTTCAAAAATAGGTTTTGAAGGTGCGAATGTAGTTTGTAACTTCAGTTTTTCGAAAATTTGCAAAACTAAAGTTGTAGACCTTGTCTACACCTTTAGTACATTTTGTATTGAAGGCATAGACCTTGTTCACACATTCAAGTAAAATACGAATGTGCAAATGAGGTTTGCGCCTTCAATTTTACCACCGGAAGCAATCCCACGTCCATTTTTTTTTTAGTTTAACATTCATCGTTAATGTAAAAATAACTCACATGACAACAATATAAAAATTTAATAATATAAATATAGAAATAGAAGACATTTGCTTTAATTTTCCCAGCTACAAACTCCATCTTTTTTTTTTTTCTCTCATTGGAAAAAAGGAGAAGAAGTGTTTGTGTAGAGTGAGATTGAGGGATTTGAACGAATACATTGAGATCTAACATTTCCTCAAACATAAATCAATTTTGGCATTTTTTTAGTAAAAAGCTGAAGTTTTTTTTTTTTTTTTTTTACTGTGTTTGATATTATTATTTGAGGAAATGTTGTTGTAATGTTATATTTTGTAGAAAATATTACTACTTATTGTTAGTTTGTAGTGTGTTAAATATGATTTATATAGATCCTGTAATATGTAACTTGTGGTATTAATTTTTGCATTAGTACGAGAATACTTTGTTATGACAAAAAATTTAATATTATTTGTAAATACTAAATTGAAAATATTATCTATGTTGTTATAAAAAAATATTGTGATGAAAATTTGTAATATTTGGTTTACAAAATAATTTTATTGTGTTGTTAATTAAATTTGCAAAGTTTTGTTAGGAAATAATGGGAAAAATTAAATTAAAAATGATACGAAATTTTTTTTCTTGGGCTAATTTTTACAATGTTATTGAAAATTGTCATTTCTTTTAAAAGCTTATAATTTAAATATACTATGAATAGGAAAACAATGGGTGACTACATCAAATTGATGATCTATGCATTTACAAATATTATTGTTGGTAATTGTGGGCCGAAATATGATGGGATTTGGTGAAGAAGTTGAAAATGAATAAAAATGTCAACTATAACAAATTCTTATATAGAATATACCGAAGCATCAGAGCCAATCCAACTAAAGCGGGGGTTGAGATAATTCACAAGCATTTTGTGTTATATGAGGGTAGTATATGTTATGCGTTGATGGCAATTAAAGATGATGAAGTCGTTGGAAATTTCATTGAAATGGTTGAATCGTATGGAGATTGTGGCTTACAACAATTGTATAATAGAATTTCTAATGATTTGGGGGGGGGGGGGGGGGGGGGGGAGGGCTTTGCAAGGCGAACATTTAATGCAAGCAATTAGCCACATTTGTCACATAACATTACAAAAATGTAGCTTAAGCCATCAACATTTGAATCCTTAATTCCAACTCCAATGGAAGGTAATGATGAAGATGAAATAAATAAAGCAGTTATTTCAGTATTACAATGACTAGACATGCATGATCCATACATGATTCAATTAGAAGTAGAGATTGCAACTGACACTGATGTAGGAATGAGTATTGAGGAGGAGAGTACTGATAACAAGGAGAGTTCTGATGAGGAAAATAGGAAAAGTGAAAATGATGGAGATGAAGTACATGAAGAAGACTCTTCAATCGTACATATGTACTCAAGGCAGGCAATATATCAATTAGAGTTGGCTAAATCACTAAGCATGGTAGTTAGAGATCTTGTTCCATACTACAATGTTGGTGGTGATAATGGTTACATTTATTTCAAGTAGGAGCAAACTAATATTTGTAGTGGTTTAAGTAGTAGTGATGATTTCTATAGGGGCATGAGATTCAAAATGAAAGAAGATGTGATTCAACTAGTGAAGGTTCACCATGTGAAGAACCATTGTAACTTCATTGTTATAGAGTCTAGTCCATTATTGTGGTTTGTTTATTATTGGAGAAAAGACGACGATTGTAAATGGAGGCTTTGGGCCTGAAAGAAGAAGTTGGAGGGCATGTTCATAGTGATGAGATTCGATGGTCTAAAAACATGCAATAACCCTTTGATTAGTTAAGATCACCTAAAATTGGATTACAATCTTCTTGCTAGTCGATTTGTAAATCGTGTTAGGGATAATCCTAATATGAAGGTAGTGGAGCTAGCTTCTGTTGTTGATAGTAATTTGGCTACAAGATCAATAGGAAACAGGCTTAGGAGGGGAAGAAATGTTCCATAGAGCATGTGTACGGGAATTGGGAGAAGTCTTATAAAGAACTCCTTAAACTTTTAAATGCAATAGAAAATGTAAATCCTAGAACACAAATTGATTAGGGGTAGAGCAGATTATTAAGCCTGATGTGTTGGACTAGTTTGAAGATGCGTTGTTGGATATGTGGACGTTGGCTTAACGATTGCTATCAGTTTGGATATATGGCCTCCAACATTGTTGAAAGCTATAATTCCTTGTTGAAGGGGGCTTAAGGGTTACTAGTGACTACTTTGGTGAAGAAGATCATTTATAACTATGTGGGGTACTTCATTAAGAAGTATTTGAAGGTTTTAAAGAATATGGTGAAGGTTAGAATTTTCACCAAATATGCAACAAAAAAATTAATAGATGGAGTTCATGTAATATGCCTAATTCTAAAACAGAATCAAGCAATTTCAAATCTAATATGACGTATTGCAACAAACTAATTTGGGTAATCAAATCAAGAAAAATAACACCAAATGAAAACCTAAACCCTTACCAGATATGGTGTACTAGCAAGAGAGTAGTTCTAGTATGGATTTGTTGATATTATGCACAACTATCCAATATTGTCACTCGCCACAATCAAAGATTGATAAGAGTTTGAGAGGAAAAACCCCAAAGAGTCAAATTGTATATCTTTCATTTAATGTCCATTCGAGTTCTGGAAATAAATACAAAGTACAAGGAAAAGTCAAAACAAACCGACTCAAGCAAGTAGCTGGCTTTGAAATGTAAAGCCGTCAGCTCTAACAATATACACCACTAGCTTAGAACATGTATGCCGCTGGCTTAGCCCTTTAGGCTCTTGGCCTTGAAGACTTGCTTGAGAAGAAAAGTTGTCGGCTTTGAAGGCTGGCTTCAGTGGCTACACCATTAGCCTAGGTGGCCGGCTTATCTCCCATAACACTGGCCTTGGGGCCAATCTAAAGGGGTAAGCCGCCAACTTTCTAAGTTGGCTTAAAGGTGTCTACCTTGGCTCTTATGATTTGATTCCCACATTTGAATATATATGGTGTGCACATAGGGACAACATAGCAATTAACTACATCCTAGTACTTTTTCCCTATGCTGATTGGAACCTTAGCCCTCCAAGTGATGCAAACTGTCTTGCTCACACAACCAATGTAATTCATAGGGCCTATGATGAGGTGTAGTGACTAGTTGCAATTTATTCACTAATATAATAGCTGTAACATTGGTGCAACTACTACCATCAATAAGAAGGGTACAAAAATTACTTTGAACCTTATAGGGAATATGGAATAGGTTTTCTCTCTACATGTCCTCAATATCTGAAGATGTAGTCATTACCTTTCGTAGTACATTAATAGCTAGATATTGATCATTGCCTTTGTCCTCATGTACCTCAGTGTCTGGATGCTCATAGTATTCCTTTAGCACTATTGATAAATCTGTAGGCTTAAGTACATCTTCCTTGTCACCCTCATTTTCCACCTCCATAGCAGTCATCACCCTTTTATTGGGACAGTAAGTAACCATGTATCCAAAGCCCATGCATTTGAAGCGTTGGGTTTGACAAATCTTTCCACTCGATGACCTCTGCACTAATTGTCTGATATCAGCCCGAGCAACCGCTTTGCCTTTTCCATAACTTTCCCTCTCCCTATCAATAATATTTGCATTTAACTCCACATCCTTATCAATTTCCCCCTTTTCAACCTGTCAACTATTTGATCCATGTAGCTGAGTAGTAGATCTATACTTGTTACTCGATGCTCTGTATGGATTAGAGTGCCTCTGCCTCTTAATTTTTAAAGCCAATTGGATGGCCTCATCAAAAGTGTCATACCTTTGCAGCTCGACAATACATGTAATCTCATATTTCAACTCGGACACAAATCATGCCATGGTCTGTTTAGGAGGTTCCACTGCCCCACATCAGATCCTCAGTGTCTCAAACTCTTGGACATACTCATTCACAGTTTTGCCTCCCTATCTCAATATCTGGAGATGCATGAATAACTCCTGCTTATAATATTCTGGTATGAACCTCTTCTTGAACACCCTTTTCATTTCCTACCAAGTATGAATCTCAACATCACCATCTCTCCTCATGTTGGCCATAAGGTAGCATAATCTGTAAATTCAACTATTGCTAGACGAATTCTCGTATGATCATTAATCTCATAGCACTCGAAGAGTCCTTCTACCTTATCCTCTTAATTAAGGTAATCCTCTATAGGCCCCTTTCTAGCAAATGAAGGCATTTGCAATTTTACATACTCTAGACCCTTAGGTGATCTAAGCTCATGATTAGGATAAAGTCCATCCCCAAAATTATCATCCCTCTCCTCTCTATAAGCATAATACTATCTTCCAACCCATTTTCCTCTGTTTCTTCCTACTGCTCCTTCTTTACCCACAACATTAAGGGTTACTTTAAGTAGGGGTGCCTATAGATTTACCACTAGCCATTAGGATAATGTCATCTGATTGACCTGTCTTGCTATGTTAGCAACCATAGTGGTTAGATCCTATAATTGTTCTTCTAAAGTTCTTCCACCTATAACACAACAACCCTAAACACTTTCTCTAACCTAACTGCTAGCCTCATTCTCAATTCCTCCATTAACACTATCATTCAACATACTCAACATAATTGCCACTCACATAGGAATTTCACAGTCACAATCACACACTCCAACAATCCCCAATCGGCACAATTCCCAATTACAACCTTCGTTCAATCCTCAACTTAAACTCAGCACAACAACAATCAACCAGGATACAAAACAATAACAACAACCAGTCTTGATTCTATTACCAATCTTTACTGAATCTCAATTTAGAGTCAAGTAAGCCACAATAACAGAATCACAATCCACAACAATAATAATGAAGAAACCTTAATTTTCAATTGATATGGATTCCACAAACAAACCTGAATTGAATTGCACAGCAACAACACAACCCAATTTGGTATTCTATGTACAATCTCAATTCACTAACAACCAACCACAACATAATTTCACAATATCAAAACCCTAATATCTCAAAGGAATTCCAATAGACACAAATCCTTAATCTCAATTTGAGCTCTAATACCAAAAGATGATATGCCTAATTTTAGAACATAATCAAGCAATTTCAAATCCAAAATGATGTATCGCAATAAACCGATTCGAATAATCAAATCAAAAGCAATAACGTAAAATAAAACCCTAAACCCTTACTGGATATGACGTACCAGTAAAAGAGTAGTCTTAGTATGGATTTTTTGATATTACACATAACAATCCAATATCATCACTTGCCACAATCAAAGATTGATAAGAGTTTGAGAGGAAAAACCCCAAAGAGTCTAATTGTATATCTCTCGTCTAATGTCCATTTGAGTTCCAAAAAAAAAATATAAAGTATAAGGAAAAGTCGAAACAAACCAACTCGAGAAAGCAGTTGGCCTTGAAATGCAAAGTAACCGGCTTTAACAATATACACCATCAGCTTAAAACATGTATGCCATCGGCTTAGCCATTTAGGCCATCGGTTTATGTAGCCGACTTAAGTAGATAGGCTGCCGACCTTGAGGACTGGCCTAAGAAGAAAAGCTGTCGGCCTTAAGGGTTAGCTTAAATGGCTATGCCACCGCCCTAGATGGTTGACCTATCTCCCACAACACCAGCCTTAAAGTTGGCTTAAAGTTGTCTACCCCGATTCTTATGATTTGATTCTTGCGTTTGAACAATGTTGTAAGAGTCGTGATTTGATTCACATCATCATGATTTAGCAACCACAAGGTCATCGACTATCGTAGGTAGGATAGACTTGTTGAAGTGTTCACTAGTAGTCAACGCGTTATGAGCGGGTTAAAGGGAGGGGGGCGAGCTCACATTGTTAACTTTGCCTGCAGCACATGCAGTTGCCAAAAGTGACAAATATATAGAATTTCATGCTCTCATGCCTATGCAGTAGTTACCTTAATGAGGCTCGATATAACACACTCTATACTTGATTGGTATAGGTGGACGCATTAGAAGCTTACATATAAGACGTACTTCATGTCTATAAGTGATGAGTTAGATTGGGAGTCGATATACTTCCCGTCACTCCACTTAAGGAAAGACCTCACATAGAAGAAGGGAAAATCAAGGCTAAAAAGATACCACATGGAGATGGACATTAGAGAGCATCTAGATCAAATCACATCTAGACTTTGCTGAGTGGAAGGGCATAAGAGAAGAATGTGCCTACATCAAGGCGATAATGGTAAATGATGGATACCAATACACATTTCATGACATTCTACATTGTACTTGTGATACTAACATTACCTTTTTCCATTGTGCAACTTAAGTGATGCCTCGACCACTTCATCAACTTCGTTTTAACATAGTGGAAGGGGGATCCTTCATGGAGGTTGATGATTCTTCTACATTTATATTTTTAGTTTTTTAATTTATTCAAAAGTTGTATTAAATGTTAATTTCTTTAGACCTTTGTTAATTTATTTTCAAATATTCAAAGTCATAATATTGTATATCTATACATTACATGTGTACAAAGCAAAAGCTAATATTATCTATCAGACATAATGTGTAGATATTCATTACAAATTGTTAAAATACATCATATTGATCATTTAAATGAAACATATACATATAAAATGAATAAAAAATTATCAGTTCCTATCCTATCTTATCTCCTTCGGTTGGTGAATTGTCTAGCTAGTTGGGTAAATGCATTGGTTAGCTCCTAAGATGGCCATAGACATGGAGTAAGAGGGGCTTGAGACTCCTATGTTGGATGCTACTAGGGAGCATTGTTGAATGCTTGAGGAGGCACGAGACTCCACTCCATCAGATGAGTTAATGATTCACCTTAAGATATAGGTTGTTTTCTAGAGCATTTACTTTGTAGAGCTAGCGATGTTAGGACAAGACCACTTATGGAACGCCAATGTGGTATCTCATATGTGTTGAAAATTGGCTTTAAGCTATCGTACCTCACATCTGAATCCATTCAAAACTATTAGTCCTGTATTGGATTATGTTGTGTCTCACCTCAATTTCGAGGTCATCGACATTCTGTTATTTGCTATTAATCTTGTAACTAAATTCCTGTTCGATAATAGAAGCTAGCTTAGCTACCTTTATATTAGGATTGTTCCTAACAAAATTTACAAATCGGCTAGTAAGAAGATTGATTCTAACTATGGGTAATCTTAACTATCTAGTGGGTTATTGCATGTGTGTGGACTCTTGAATCTTGTCAATATGAACATGCCTTCCAACTTCTTCTTTCAAGCTCGAAGCCTCCATTTACAATTGTTGTCTCTTCTTAAATAATAAATAGACCATAACAATGGACTACACTTTACAATAGTGAAGTTATAATGGTTCTTCACATGGCAAACTTTCACTACTTAAATCACATCAACTTTTGTTCTCAATCTCATACCCTTGTAGAAATCGTCACTGTTCCTTGAACTACAGCAAATATTAGTTTACACTTGCTTGAAATAAATGTAACCATCATCACCACCACCGTTGTAGTATGGAGCAAGATCTCTAACTACTATGCTTAGTGGTTTAGCCTACTTTGATTGATATATTGCCTATCTCGAGTACATATGTATGGTTAAAGAGTCTTCTTCAGGTACTTCATCTCCGTCATTTTCACTTTCCCCATTTTCCTCATCAGAATTCTCCTCCTTAACACCCATTCCTACAACGGTGTTAGTAGCAGCCTCCGCTCCTAAATGAATCATATATGGATTACGTATGTTTGATCCTTATAATACTGGAGTAACTACTCTATCTATTTCATCTTCATCATTACCTTCCGTTAGGGTTGGAATTGAGGGGTCAAATGTCGATGGCTCAGGCTACATTTCTATAATTTTATGTGATGAATGTAGTTGATTGCTTGAATCGAATGTCTACCATGTAAAGGGGCTCTCCTAATCGTTAGAGATTCTGATGTACAATTGCTATATGCCACGATCTCTATATGATTCAGTTTTTTCAATGAAATTTTCAATGTTTTCATCATCTCTAATTGCCATCAACACATAACATGTACTGCCTTCATTGAACATAAGATGCTTGTAAATTCTCAACCCTCACTTCGGTTGGATCGAGTTTAATGCTCCAACACATTCTAAAAGAACATACCACAATTGATTAATCGTTGTGGAAATGCTAGATCTTAGTGTATTCATTCCAATTCCTCCTTTTCACTCTATACAAACACTTCTTCTTGTTCTTGCTAATGAGAGGAAAAAAAAAAAAGATGGCGTTTGTAGATGGGAAAATTAAAGCAAATTTCTTCTATTTATGTATTTATATTATTAATCTGTATTGTTGTCCTGTAAGTTACTTTTTATATTGACAGTGGATGTTAAAGTAAAAACAAATGAACTATGGGATTACTTGAGGCTATAGAACTAAAGGTACAGACTCGATCTACATCTTCATTTTTGCAAATTTTTGTATTTACAATGAATTATTATATAGAATAGGCGGTAGAACTAAAGACGCGGACCTAATCTACACATTCATTGTGGAAGGCTAAGAACATTGTCATTGTGAGTAGTTAAGACTCATTATTGCCTTGTATGTGACCTCCAACATGAAATTATATAATTAAATCCAAATCTTTTAAGAAATTGCTTCTATCTTTGACACTACATTGGTTCTTTCTTTTAATTTTTTATTTTCTTTTAACCATGTCAGTGTTGGTATAACATTTGAATTATTTGAAATCAATTGCAAAGTAGTAGAAATATGACGAAATTTTAATATCAAAATTAGAAATGAAAAAATACACGTAAACTAAACATTGGTTTAGACATTTTGAAATTAATTATATTTTTCTTTTTTTTTCATTTCTTTTTCTAAGTTTGGATTTAACTATTTAGACTCTTAATATTGACAGATCAACAAAATACACGGTAGGAAGAGAATTAACAATTGAACAAAAGAATTTAACACATTGAATTCACTATAGAAGGCCCTAATATAATGTTTTAAATAAATAAATATAGAAAAATTCTTACACAATTACAGAGAACAATTTCTATAGTCGGTTTCTCAAGACTTATATAGCTCTTATACTTTATCCATATATTTTTGTCGGTAGGAAAGAAAGGATATTATATTAAATATGTAGTACAAACAAACATCATAAGTCATTATAGGTTATACAACATGGGTTAGATACTTAAATATTGCTATTTTAAAAAAAAATTACGTCCATATTGTACCTATAAAAATGATTGCTAAAGTAGATTTCAAAGACATGGATCACATTTGCAACTTTAGGGATATTGAATAATTGTATGCTAAAGGCACAAACTCGGTCTGTGCCTTTAGTATAAATTTTTTCTTTTTAACCTACAATCTTATGGAATCTTATTACGTAAACCTATAAAACTTATAATACTACAAACCTATAAAATTATTATAGAAGTATGTTTGTAAACCTATAAAAGTGATACAGTAAATTTACACAATATCATAACATGTAATTTGTAATACACAGGAAAAAAATTGCATCAACAATTTCTAATATAAATGCTAATCCTTAGTTCGTATGTTCAAATTTCCCTCTTTCAATTTCCTCTACAAATTTTACTCTATATCGTCATTTGCAAATTTTTTTCCCATAATTTGTGTTTTACATAGGTTTTACTCTATTGAAATACATGTGTGGAAATGTTTTTTATCAAGATCTTGATATGTTTTCTTAAGTTTTTTTTTTTTTTTGTTATACAACTTTGAATAAATTAAAAAAAAAGACATGTAAATATATATATAGCACAAATTTTATTGAAATAGTAGTTATTATTAATTAACTATTAATTAATAATTAATTAATTGTAAATATATGATTAATTAACATTAGTAAATGAATTATGTTTACATGTTATTGTAATGTATTTTTGTAAATGTTACTAATTGTTACAAAATTAATTACTGAAAAATTTTTTGTTGCAAATGTCAAATATTTATATAGTTTAGTAGAATTAGTCATAAAAGTAAGTAGCTGTTAATTAAAGGTGATTAGTCATTAATATATAGTTAATTAAGTGGTATAAAATTAATTACTAAACAATTTTTTATTTGTTGCAAATGAAAAATATTTGTATGGTTTTGTAGAATTAGTTATAAAAGTAAGTAGTTTTTAATTATCTATCAATTAAAGGTGATTAATCGTTAATTAACTGCTATAAAATTAACTAGTGAAAACTTTTCTATTTGTTGCAAAGTGAAAATATTTGTATGGTTTTGTAGAATGAGTTATAAAATTAATTAGTAATTAATCATCCATTAATTAAATGAGTTATAAAATTAATTTGTAATTAATCATCCATTAATTAAAGGGGATTAGTCATTAATATATCATTAATTAATCACTATAAAATTAATTAGTGAAAAATTTTGTATTAGTTGTAACTGTAAAATATTTGTATGATTTTGTAGAATTAGTTGTAAAAGTAAGTAGTTATTAATTATCCATTAATTAAGGGCATTAGTAGTTAATTAATTGCTATAAAATTAATTAATGAAAAATTTTGTATTCATTGCAAATGAAAAATATTTGTATGTAAAGATTTGCTATAAAAACTAAATCTATTCTTTTAGGTTAGTGTAGATTAAATTTTTAATACACAAAAGTTATGGTTTTTTAGGATTTTGAATATGATCAAACAAATGCTTAGTAAAATGGCTACAAAATTGGAAAGGAAAAGTTAGTTGAGTTTTGGTAAAAGCGGCAAATTTCATAATAAAATAGAAGAAGAAAAAGAAAAGGGAGAAGAAGATGATGAAGAAGGGAAAACTTTCCAATTTGTTATAAACACTACCTATTTGTCCACATGGTGCTAACATGTAGTGTAATGGACAATTGACAAAGTTGAAGAAATGTGTTGAGCTCTAATTAGGTTATAATGTTAACAAAGCAAATGTCCATTGAAGGATTTGTTATAAGTAGTAACATTAGCGTATAAACTTTCAATTGAGTATCATATTTAGCAAGAAGAAATTACAAGTAGTATATTGATTTATTGAGGAAAGGTTAGGTGGTATTTTCAATGTTGCCCTAAACTAAGGCCACAAATAGAACAATCTTGAATAGCCTAAGAAAAAGGGTGTCCTGCACTAAAGGAAAATGGGAGGATGAGCTTCTCTACATCCATTGGGAGTGTTGGATGACCTTTAGAACTCTGACTAGAATGACCCTTCAACTAAGGTTTCAAAACCAAGGCTATCTTGCCAATAGATCTTGAAGCCCCTATGATAAGAATGTAGGTCTTAGACATGGAGGCTAACAAAGTTGGTCTTCATACCAATCTAGACTTTGTAGAAGAAGTTCAAGACCTTGCAAGTATCTAAGTAGTAGCTTATTAAGGGAGGGTGACTTAATACTATAACAAGAAGGTAAGGTATGGAGCCTTCTACCCTAAGGACCTAGTATTTAGGATGCTTGAGGCCATAGGTTCTAAAGAAGGTTACGGGAAGTTAGCACCAAATTTTGATCCTACTAGAATAAATGAAGTCACAAGATATAAAGCTTACCACTTGGAAACACTTGATGGATCACCTATCCCTAAGACGTAGAATGTCGACAATGTTAAGGTCTATTTTGAATGTACATATTACTTATTGGAAAATCAATAAAGTTTATGTCTTTCAAATCACGTATCTTAAGTTTCCATTTCTATCTTTCCACTAAGTGTAAAACCTTAAATAAAAAAGGACTTGACCCTCTCAAGTCCAAAGTCTAGGCAAAAGGACTTAGCCTTTTCAAGCCCACATGCTAATCCCCCAAAAGACTTAACCATTTTAGTTTTGAAAAGGACTTGACCCCCTTCCACCCTAGATGCATAAGTTCGAGCTAGAGAACTTGGCCTCTTAGGGTTCACAAGTTCAAACCTCAAAGGACTCAATCTCTCCAAGAGTTATCCACACATTAATGACCTAACTATAGCTTAAACATTCGACATATCTAAGTATAAGTAAATGCACTCAATCCTAAAGGCATCTGATTAAGCTTACCTTAGTCTATAGATAATTGGTACTTAGTCAAAAATTCACAAAACAAATAAGGAGCTAAAGAATGAAGTGGAGAGTTAAGGTAAAGCAGAATTTAAAGATTTCATTACATATAGCAAATTATTACAATGTTTATGAGTTAGCAAAAGATCATAAGATCACCAAAGCTTTTGTAGTTTAGTGATATGGATGCTAGTCTTCCTAGCGAGATGGACAAGGTTTAAATCCCTCATCTCCTATTATAATCACCCTAAAAAAAATCATAAGAACAAAATTAAAAATTTTAAGAATATTTATTCATGCCACCAATGGTTTGAAATTTATTATTATTATTATTATTATTATTATTACTTTAATTGAGTTTAAATTTAATTATTTAAATTGTCATGACCAGATTTGAATTTTATTAGTTATAAATAAAAAAATGCACCATCTAAATAAAATAAACAAGTATAGAAAAAGAGAGAATTTCACACCTAAAATTTAACAAAAAAAAAAAAGTGGTTCCAATTTACTAGGGTGGGGAAAAAATAAAAAGGAAAAAACCATAGCTATGATTAAACTGAAATCCATTAGTAACTATAATATGACAGTTCTCACATAATGACATAACGCAGGGCAACAATGAAGTTCTTAGGACTTTTATAGCTTTTTGAGTCTACCTATGCACTTAGATACAACAAACTATGACACCTAGTCTTTAAAGCATAATAAAGAAAATTAATAAACCCCTAAGAAAAGTACAAATATAAAACTATCACATAAAGAACCAACTTAGTCAATTAAGATACATCACGGTCAACTATAGGCTCTTGGCAATAAACTAACCCTATCAACAATTAATCAGCTTAGTGATCCAATTTCTCCTTCCACTTTCAATTAACGGAATGTTTGTGCACACTTTAAAGACAGTTAATAAAATTTTAGGAAGTCTAAACTATTACATAGATAGAAAAGGAATTGGTTGGATTTAAGGTCAAATTATATAGGTTTTGATCTCTTAGCCTCTCTTTTTAACTCTTTATCTTTTTCATTAGGCTCATACAACTCCTCATTAATCAGCTATATTAGGGTATTTCTATTTTTAAGGGTTATAATGTTGCATTGCTCTTGAAGATTTACCTCGATTTCACTTATTAACTAGTCATAGGATCTAGAAATTTTCTACACTTTAGAAAAAATTTAACATATCAATTTTGTTAGAGCTTTACTCGAAAAACAAAAAATAATAATAATTTTCACCCCTTTATAGTCTAACGAAATACTTTTTCATTGGTATATTCACTCCAGTTAATGTAATTAAACTTTCATAACTCTTACTAATTGTGAATGAAAAAAAGAGCTAACTTCACATTTTCATTTTTTAAACCTACGCAATCTTTGCCATACTTCCATCATCACAACAAAACCATTCTTACCATGCAAACATATTTGAAAATCTACTTTATCCATTTTACAGTAAGATCTTATAGTATAAATAGTCTATATTAATGTTAGAAGAAGTAGCATCATTACTGCGAGAAATTTGATATAGTGATAAGAGTCATGCATCTTTGATGTGCCTAAAACCAAGTTCTAAGCACATGCAAATGAACCAAAGGAACAACTTCAACTCTTAAAATTAAAACCAGTTCAAAAGGGTAAAAATTGCGTAAACCCTAGTGAAAATGTATTGAGATCCGAACACTCTATGATGCAATTACAATTCCACAGGGATAATTTCTTCAAACATAACACTAATCACCTGTAAATCCACATGAATAATACACAAGAATGACAAATTTTTCAATTCAAAGATCCCCTGTTCACCGAATACAAATCAAGGTTCAAAATTAAGTACAATTGATAGCAAACAACAAATGCTCAATACCAATTAACTAAGAAATAACAACTTGATTAAAAATGTAATCAAATTTTGGAAATAGTCCCTTCTCAATACTATCATCCAACGATTTTATCACTTTCATCCCTTATTTACCTCAACAAAAATACTTAAAAAGTAGAAATTTGATATAGTGATAAGAGTCATGCATCTTTGATGTGCCTAAAACCAAGTTCTAAGCACATGTAAATGAACCAAAGGAACAACTTCAACTCTGAAAATTAAAACCAGTTCAAAAGGGTAAAAATTGCGTAAACCCTAGTGAAAATGTATTGAGATCCAAACACTCTATGATGCAATTACAATTCCACAAGGATAATTTCTTCAAACATAACACTAATCACTTGTAAATCCACATGAATAATATACAAGAACGACAAATTTTTCAACTCAAAGATCCCCTGTTCACCGAATACAAATCACGGTTCAAAATTAAGTACAATTGATAGCAAACAACAAATGCTCAATACCAATTAACTAAGAAATAACAACTTGATTAAAAATGTAATCAAATTTTGGAAATAGTCCCTTCTCAATACTATCATCCAACGATTTTATCACTTTCATCCCTTATTTACCTCAACAAAAATACTTAAAAAGTAGAAATTTGATATAGTGATAAGAGTCATGCATCTTTGATGTGCCTAAAACCAAGTTCTAAGCACATGTAAATGAACCAAAGGAACAACTTCAACTCTGAAAATTAAAACCAGTTCAAAAGGGTAAAAATTGCGTAAACCCTAGTGAAAATGTATTGAGATCCAAACACTCTATGATGCAATTACAATTCCACAAGGATAATTTCTTCAAACATAACACTAATCACTTGTAAATCCACATGAATAATATACAAGAACGACAAATTTTTCAACTCAAAGATCCCCTGTTCACCGAATACAAATCACGGTTCA
Organism: Laguncularia racemosa; assembly: GCA_037954665.1. Lineage (NCBI taxonomy): Eukaryota > Viridiplantae > Streptophyta > Magnoliopsida > Myrtales > Combretaceae > Laguncularia > Laguncularia racemosa. Next base: position 5,017,220 of record JBBMOL010000049.1, read on the forward strand.
AAATTAAGTACAATTGATAGTAAACAACAAATGCTCAATACCAATTAACTAGGAAATAACAACTTGATTACAAATGTAATCAAATTATGGAAATAGTCCCTTCTCAATACTATCATCCAACGATTTTATCACTTGCATTCCTTATTTACCTCAACAAAAATACTTAAAAAGTAGAAATTTGATATAGTGATAAGAGTCATGCATCTTTGATGTGCCTAAAACCAAGTTCTAAGCACATGCAAATGAACCAAAGGAATAACTTCAACTCTCAAAATTAAAACCGGTTCAAAAGGGTAAAAATTGCGTAAACCCTAGTGAAAATGTATTGAGATCTAAACACTCTATGATGCAATTACAATTCCACAAGGATAATTTCTTCAAACATAACACTAATCACCTGTAAATCCACATGAATAATACACAAGAATGACAAATTTTTCAACTCAAAGATCTCCTGTTCACCGAATACAAATCACGGTTCAAAATTAAGTACAATTGATAGTAAACAACAAATGTTCAATACCAATTAACTAGGAAATAACAACTTGATTACAAATGTAATCAAATGATACCAAGAAGGTTTCAATCCAACCCTAGATATGACTCACTAGAGATGAAATGAAATGCAACAACAAGAGATTGATATTACTCACAATTTCAGGTGTTTCACTCGCCACAATTTCAACTCTTGAGGTTGAAATTGATAAGAGTCTAATGACAATTAGGAGAACCCTAATCCTCACAAAAAATGTGTCAAATCTAAAAAATGGCCTCCTCAAACCCTACTTTAAGCAATTATTTATACTTGCTCCCTTTAGGGTTAGAAAATGCACAAAATTACAACTATGCCACTTTTAGGGTGGCTGGTCCTAAATGAAAATTACAATCAAAATGAAAGTGTCCCAACAGAAATACAACATAAAATAGTTGATAGAACAATTAAAAGGTACAGAATATTATAAATCTTCATGAGCCAATGCTTCGAAATGGAAACAATCGCAGTGGGCCTTTGAATAAAAAATCTGATGATGTCCCGTAGCCATCAACTAGTGTAGGACATGTTGGCATCTCATGGAGAATTATTATTGTACTTGTAAGATTATTTATCAAATACTTATTAAATAAAGAAATGAAGTGAAATATGAGCGATTTGGATCATCATCCAAATCTAGTTTTGAAAGCATTGACGGTGCCGAAAAATTTCCCATCAGCTCCTCGGGCTTTTGAAAGATTTGCCCTCAAATCTAGGGGATCTTTTTTGAAATTGAGCCCTGACATCTCTGTAGGCTTGCTCTCTCTGCTATCAGATGTGGTGGGAGTAGTTCTGATCTGTTCTTGAAACTGATATACCTTAGATGGAGTCATAGGTGACAGTACTATGCGAAACTCACCTATACTAAACATATAGGTGTTCCGAAATCTATCATGTAACACCTGTCGATCAAACAACCAAGGTCTACCCAACAGCAAATGGAATGTACGCATAGGAATCACATCACATAGAATCTCATCGAGATATTTCTGCCCAACACTCACAGGTACCTTCACCCTTAGTGTAACATACATATTGCCTCAATTATCCAACTAATGCAAGTTATAAGGGCTACGATGTGGGCTAGTAGACAAATGTAATTTGTCTACCAGTGCAGTAGATATAACATTCGTGCAACTACCACTATCAATGATGAGCACATAAAGATTACCTCTGACCTGCAAGAGGTGTGAAATATGTTCTCCCTCTGAATGTCTCTAACATCAGGAGATGTAGTTAGAGTCCTGCGTAACACATTAATAGGTAGATATTATTCACCTATATGCTCCTCATGTGTTTCTACAGTCTGGTCATGATAATACTCCTATAGTGCTATTGGTAAATCTATAGGCTCAATACGTTCCTCGTCAACCTCAACATCTTCTCCAAGGCCCTCCATAACAGTCATCACCCTCTTATTTGGACATTGCACTGCCATATGCCTAAATCCCATGCATTTAAAGCATTTGATCTAGCGTGCTTTTCCACTAGTAGATCCGGGAACAATTTGCCTCACATCTGGTACTATTACCTCTTTACCCTTCCTAGTGGGTATATTTTCTCTGATAGTGTTTGGGGTAGTTTTATCCATTGCTCTCACCATCTCACCTATCACCTTTGTTCCCCCTGATCAACCGTCAGTTGCCACGGATCTGGTTATAGTATTAGGCCTACTGCTTGGAGCCCTGAACAAGTTGGACCTCCTTTGCCTCTCTACTTTCAAGGCCAACTGAATAGCCTCATCAAGTGTACTATAGCGCTGTAGCTCAACAACATACGCTATTTCATATTTCAGACCTGAGATGAAGCGTATTACGGTTTGTTCAGGGGGTTTGATGGACCCACTTCTAATCATGAGGGTTTCAAATTCCTACACATAATCATCCACTGTCTTGTCTCCTTACCTCAAAGTCTGCAGTCGCATAAACAGTTCCTGTTTATAGTGCTCAGGAATAAATCTTTTTCTCAACACGCTTTTCATATCCCTCTATGTCTGAATCTCAGCCTCTCCATCCTACACCTACTAATAATCAAATTCTTCCACCATAGTGCAACACACCCTATAAACTCAACAGCATCTAATCGGACTCTAGTATTATCATCGATCTCATAACATTCAAAGAGGCCCTCAACTTTGTCCTCCTAATCCAAATAATCATCAGTTGATTCCTTGCCATCATAAGAAGGCATCTGCAAGTTCACATACTCCAATCTTTGAGGTGGCCTGGAATCCCTATTTTGATACGGATTAGCCCCAAAGTTATCATCCCTTTCTTTCCTGTATGGATGAAGATACTCATCCATCCTTCTATTCAAATTTCCATCTTCCACTACTCTGTCTCTCTAAGGATTCTATGGAGTTACCAGAGGTGGTGCTTGAAGGTTCACCACTGGTGGTTGTGGTAATGTCATCCTATCAATCCTAGTTGCCAAAGCAGCAACTATGGTAGTAAGATCCTAGAGCTGTTCTTCCAAAGTCCTCCTACCTGCAATATTGTGACCCTAACCTCCACCAACCTGGCTATTTGCTTCATTTCCAATTCCCCCATTCACACTTTCGTTGGATGTGTTGTGATTTAAGAAGTAATCCCACAAATTTTAGCGCACTCCTTCAACAACACCAACCCACATGTTTAACAACCACAATAATGCAATAGCTCACATTCCAAGAAGAATTATAGGCACAAGGAAATAATTTAGTACTCCAAGTAAATTTCAATAAATGAAGCACACACAAAACTACTTTTAAGTAGTTATAATTGAATTCAACTACAAGTGCTTAAGTAACTAGTCAATTACTTTCACACTTTAATGGTTAGTTTGAATTTCAAATTCTACTACTCAAAACCTTCCTTTCTTGTTAAGGTTTCACACTATAATAGATCACAAATTGCTGCACCTTAACACTAGCATAAATGCACAACTCCATTGTCACAAAACTCCCTTACTCATGGTTCCACCACCAATCTCTCCACTAGTAACAATTCTCTATTCAACACACACAAAACCATGCCAAAAATACACATACACCTTTCACTAAATTTGTAAAAATACAACTGCACATACACACCTCTTAAATCACGGTGCAACAACCTCCCCAAATATAACACAATTTCACGCCACTTTACAACACCCTAAATACAGCACACTCACACTGCCACTTACACAATACACACATCACATGCAACAAACTTCATCAATTCACCACTCCTCCTCAAGGCAAATTCAAGGACAACACGTTGCAAATTCTTCACTTCAAACACAATTCCAAACCACAACTTACACAAAAGGCAGCAATTTAAATTTGAAAATCAAACCACTTTACTAATTGCAACCCTTCCACATTTGGTAAGAAGTAATTTTCAAATTTAAATAAACACACATTAACTCCTTCACTCTTAATGCTTGTTTTTAAAATAAAATAACTTCCATTCTTCCACACTACTGAAATCTGGAAATTACAAATTGCTCTCCCCAATTCCGAATTCACAAATGTCACACACAACACTACAACACATGGCATGGATGTCAAAACAACACTTTCCTAGCCTTCAAATTTCACTTCCCATGAATGATGATAATGATGATTTCCCTTAAACCAATCACGATCAACTTAAGGAGACAAATAATATGGTGAGTACTCCACGTCCACAACGATTAACAACAAGGAAATCACTTCAACAACACAATTGAAATAATTCAATTCTTCAATGCACAATTTTCGGATCAAGGTAATAAGAACCCTAAATTTCTAAATTCTAAATTGCAAATCCCTCCTCTTAAACCTCAAGCTCTAATACCAAATTATGATGTTCCTAAAACTAAGGTCTAAGCACATGCAAATGAACCAAAGGAACAACTTCAACTCTTAAAATCAAAACCGGTTCAAAAGGGTAAAAATTACGTGAACCCTAGTGAAAATGTAATGAGATCCAAGTAATCAATGATGCAATTACAATTCCACAAGGATAATTTCTTCAAACATAACACTAATCACCTGTAAATCCACGTGAATAATACACAAGAACAACAAATTTTTCAACTCAAAGATCCCCTTTTCACCGAATACAAATCATGGATCAAAATTAAGTACAATTAATAGTAAACGACAAATGCTCAATACCAATTAACTAGGAAATAACAACTTGATTACAAATGTAATCAAATGATACCAAGAAGATTTCAATACAACCCTAGATATGACTCACTAGAGATGAAATTAAACACAACAACAAGAGATTGATATTACTCACAATTTCAAGTGTTGCACTCGCTACAATTTCAACTCTTGGGTTGAAATTGATAAGAGTCTAATGACAATTAGGAGAACCCTAATCCTCACGAAAAAGTGTATGTCAAATATGAAAAATTGCCTCCTCAGACCCTACTTTAAGCAAGTATTTATACTTCCTCCCTTTAGGGTTAGAAAATGCATAAAATTACAACTATGCCACTTTTAGGGTGGCTGGTCCTAAATGAAAATACAATCAAAATGAAAGTATCCCAAAAGAAATACAACATAAAATAGTTCATAGAACAATCACAAGGTACAAAATATTATAAATGTTCATGAGCCAATGCTTCGAAATGGAAACAATCGCAGCGGGCATTTGAATGAAAAATCTGATGATGTCTCGTGGCCATCAACTAGTGTAGGACATGTTGGCATCCCATGGAGAATTATTATTGTACCTGTAAGATTATTTCTCAAATACTTATTAGATAAAGAAATGAAGTAAAATATGAGTGATTTGGATCATCATGTAAATCTAGTTCCGAAAGCATTGACGGTGCCGGAAAATTTCCCATCAATCTTGTTGAACATTATTAAAACCACTTCATCATCATCAAGGTGACTGTCAATGACACCCTCCTGACAAAGCAATTTGATATCTTTTAGAGTCCATACAAGACAATCTATGAAAATAACATAATTAGTTACATAATTGATTTTTCCACCTCGGCTACATTGCTCATATGCGACTAAGTTCCGTAAAAATGCCTTGGTATGATCTTGTTATAATAGTTGGGATCTCCAATACATCTTGTTCAATTTAATGTTGAAAGTGTGTATTTCACCAGTCTGAATTTAATTCTTGATTCTTTACGTTTTGTGGCTGAACATATGAAGAGAAATTTTAACATTCTTTCTCGTCGTATATTCTCCAATTAGTGCTACTTGTGAAACCCTACATATCATTCTTGGATATTGAAGATCAAGGAGATGCTTATAACAACTTAACTCTTGCAACATACCAGCACTATTATGTATGTCGAAGAAATTCTAAGCGAGATCGATAAGACTATGTTGCTTATTAAACGTAATAAATTGACAATAAAGATATTGCTAGCAAAAAATGGAGGTTAAACATACATTTATGACATTTAAACGTTGTAAAATAGTAACACTGGCAACATCTAGACTAAACCAAAGGTAATTATGCGCGACATTTAAATGTTGTGAAATAGTATATTAGCAACATTAAAACATCACTATAAAGTCAAATTAGCAACATTTAAACGTGGTAATTGTAATAGGCATAGATTTCAATTTGCTCTCACAATCTTTATATGAGCCAACATACACCTATTTAGTTTATACACAATTATATATACCATGAACACTTCCTTCTCACATATTCAAATGAACCCCACAAACATGATGTTTTCACATCAACAAAACTTGAGAACAATATCCTTAACTAAACAAATCCAAATAAGATGAAAAAAGTAAAACTTCAATAGGTTTAAACTTAAACATTACATGAACTTGTCTAACATCCTATTTCTCACATCAATCTTCATCATCGCTTTCATCATCTTTGCTATCATTTTTATCTTCATTGCTTTGCGTATCATCACTATTAGATGAACTTGGTGAATGAACAAGTTCTTATGCATTTTTTGTTCCTATCACATAATATACAACCTTTAAACAACACATGCATACAATTATATCTTTTTTTTTTTTTTTTGAAATTGAAAGAGAGAGAGAAAGAGGGAGGGAGGTGGGTGGGGGGACAGAATACTATCACATATTTATTATTATTTGCCTGAAGTATTTGGAAAATTCCTAACAAGCCGTGCAACTACTTGAGAAAGCTCAAATAGCTGTAAGACATTTACAAAGTGATAAAGTTTTCATCCTCAACATGTAAGCAATACATCAATATTCTACATAACCATGCAGATTTTACAATAGTCTAGAATATTGTCCCTTAACACCTATATGACAACACATGTTGCACAATGATAACATTATTGCCTACCTAGCACTCCTTGCAAAACATAGTACACCTACACATTACCCTTGTATTACACACATACTCCTATATTGCACATAATGAAAAACTACAACACCTCATACCAAAGGAGTTTGCCATATCAACATAACCACTACACCATCAAAATCCATAACATTGCTACTCTATAAATAAAAGTAATATGCATGCATTTACAACATAGCACATATACTTTTATTTACAAAGAATAAGTTTAAACTAACCTCTTCAGCTTGGGTGATATGTAGATCCCTTTCTTCTTGAAGCATTGATAATAGTTGTTGATGTTGGTCATTGAACTTTCCCTCCAGTTGTTCACCTTGTTGTCTTTCTTCTTGAAGCTTTCCCTATGTCTCTCACAGCGCTACTTCCATGTTTTCCATATAAATTCGTGTATGTGAAGGTTTCCCAATGGCTGGTGGTCTATATCCTATACCAGGATGATAGCCAGCTCACGCATTTACACCAATAAATTCATCAACTATCTCCTCTACAGTCTTCGGATTGTTCGAGGGTTGAGATTCTTCATACATCTTGACCATATCCTCCCAGATTAACGATGACAACAATATACAATGTAAACATAATAGAAATGTGGATAGAAACATAAAACATAGTGAGAATGTTTGTTTGTAAATTAACCTATCAACGTACATAATCCTAGGTAGCTTGTTAAGAAATCTAACTGCCACTACCATCAGACCATGGATCACTATATTGGGTGACCTTAAAGAACTCGATTGCATCTAGTGGTTGGTGATTCCTCTTAATCTAATGACACAATATACATAAAGTTAAGGACTTTATGAATTTAAGTCTTATATACCGATGAGATCCATGATAAGAGTCAAGCCGAAAGAAGGAATGTGGATCCTCTAGAAGTGGTGCCTGGACCGATCACAAGAAATCGAGCGATATGATTCAAGGAAGCACTTAACGGGTTGATAAAGGTTGTCCATGAAGCCATAAAGGATTGGAGCAATAATGAAGTTGGAACGGATTGGATCAACCATGGGAAGAACCTTGCTCTTGTACAAGTCACACTGGACACGAGATGAAGAGGGCGTGTATTTTCAAGGCACAGCTGTGTAGGAATCTCAAGATTGCACATAATCATATATGGCCAGACACACGGCTAAAAGGCACGGCCTTGTATGGAGTCAAGAAAATCCATAGAAAGATATACGTCTAGAAGTACACAGCCGTGTATCTCTTTAAGGCCGGCTTAAGGCCGCCGGCCTTCATTCCAACGCCGCCGGCCTACATGGCTACACCGCCGGCCTTTATTGTTCTGTCTTGTGTTTTTTATGCAACTTATCTAAGCTACGTCGTTTTAGGCTTGTATTTTCACGAATTGTAACCCTAGTATAAAAGCTCCTAGGGTTTAGAATAGACATAACATAGAATTTACATCTTTGAACATTAAACACTTTTGAAAGGCACCTCTCTTGGTTCTTCAAGAACTAAATCGAACTTATCAGATTGATTTCCGTGGCATTCATCCTGACTTATCAATCGGTCTTCCATCCCGATTGTGGCGTCTTCATTTTTATACCAAGGTTCTTGTCTCGCTTATAGACAACGGGTCGCGGTTTCCACTTTAGGTGTTTGGGCGTCTTAGGCAACGAATTTCCGAACGTATTGGTATTGGGTTTCGTCACAGGTTAGCGTGGTTCGTATTAGTTTGGTATCAGAGCTTAGGTTTGTCAAAACATCAGTTTGGTTTAAGGAAGGTAATATCAAAACCCTAACTCCAATTGTTTCATATCCATTGTTAGCATTCAATTTCGTAATATTAATTGTCTTTTGATAGTGTAGTATCTACTAGTTGATTGTTAAAAAAAAAAAATAGTAAAAATCACGACAAAAAAAAAGAAGAGAAAAGAGAAGAAAGACGAGAAACGTAATCAAAAGGAAAAACAGAGACAAAAAAAAAAAAATCGGATAGAAAAATAGAGGAAAATTTACGAACCCTAGAGTTGTTTTGAATTCTACGGAAAGGAATTAGTGTAGTTCGGGTTAGTTCCAAGGGAATTGAGAAGAGGAATTGGCGAGTTGATATCATCATTGTTTGTGAGAATACACGAGTGACTGTGTGATCTCATAATTTGAGCGAAACACGTAAGGGAGTGTATCGTGAGGCTTAATTATATATATTTGTGTTAGTACTAATCTTTTATGTAGGAACTATGTCGAGACAACATTTTCCTGAAGGTGAGAGGGGAAGGTTTGATGCTAGGTTAGTAATTGAGGCGTTGAGGGGAGAAATGAAGAGGATGTTCCAAGAGGGAATGGAACAAATTCATGAGATAGTAGAGCAAAGACTAGAGCAATCCACAAACGTATTCCAAGGGCATAAGAGGGAGAGTCGTTTTAGGAGAGTACCGAGGGGTGGAGATGAAATGTCGGAAGATGAATTTGATGAGCCTTCTGTTGGGAGTTATAGAGGTTATAGTGGTCGAGATAGAGGAGATAGGAATAGAGAGGATGATCAATTGAGTAGCATAAAGATGAAGATTCCTCCTTTCCAAGGGAAGAATGATCCCGAAGCGTACTTAGAGTGGGAGAAGAAGGTAGAGATGGTATTTGATTGTCACAACTATAGTGGGAGAAAGAAGGTAAAACTTGCTGCCATTGAGTTTTCGGATTATGCTATAGTGTGGTGGGATCAATTAATGTTGAATAGAAGGAGGAGTGGCGAGCCACCTATTGAGTCTTAGGAAGAGATGAAAAGAGTGATGAAGAAGCGGTTTGTACCTGCGTATTACTATCGTGAATTGCACAACAAGTTGCAAACTCTGAGGCAGGGAAGCTGAAGTGTACATGAGTATTTCAAGGACATGGATGTCACTATGATTAGGACGAATGTAGAGGAGGATAGAGAGGCTACAATGGCTAGGTTTCTTGCTGGGTTGAATAGAGAAATCCAAAATGTGGTTGCATTGCAGCATTATGTAGAATTGGAAGATATGGTTCGCATGGCTATAAAGGTTGAGAACCAGCACAAGAGGAGAGGTAGTAGTAATGCATGGTTTCAACAGGATAATGGTTCATCCACTTGGAAGACTAATCAATCGAAGAAGGAAGAAAAGCCTTTACCCACCAAACCAAAAGGGGAGCTGAGGCAAGCGGGTTCTACTCCTAGTAACCAAGGTAACCCTGATTCTTCTACTTCTAGAACTTGTGACATTAGATGTTTTAAATTCCAAGGTAGAGGCCATATCGCTAGTTAATGTCCAAATAGGCGTGTGATGATTTTGCGTGATGATGGAGAGTATGAGACTGAGGGGGATAGTGAAGAAGAGGATATGCCTCCATTAGAGGATGCTAGTGATGCCGAGGAGCCTGCAATGGGAAGGCTAGTGGCAGCAGTAAAGCGAGTGTTGAATGTGCAGGTGAAGGAAGAAGAGGAGTTGCAAAGAGAGAATATATTTCATACTAGATGTTATCTAGGAGATCACATTTGTAGTTTGATCATTGATGGAGGGAGTTGCACCAATGTAGTGAGTAATTTTATTGTTGAGTGGCTGGGGCTCAAAACTATTAGACACCCCAGTCTATATAAATTGAAGTGGTTGAATGATAGTGGAGAAACTAAGGTGAGTAAGCAAGCCTTGATTGGTTTTCGCATTGGAAGGTATGGGGATGAGGTGTTATGTGATGTAGTGCTAATGCAAGTATGTCATGTGTTGTTGGGGAGGCCATGACAATTTGATAGGAAGGTTGTGCATAATGGCTTTTCTAACAAGTATACGCTTGTTCACTAAGGGAAAAGCTTTAATCTTAAACCTTTAACACCTAAACAAGTGTATGAGGACCAGTTGCAGCTACAACAGTCTTTTGCAAAACATAAGGTGAGTGAAAAGCAGAGGGAGAGTGAGAGAGCAAAAGACAATGAGAGAGAAAAGGAATATAAAAGTCAAGATCAAAAGGAAAAATAGACGAAGGCTGGAAAGAGTGTGAGAGGCCAAGTTGAAGAGGGATCAACTTTGGTGGTGAGTGAAAAGGAGAGGGCAGCCTTGCAAAAGGAGAATTGTGTGGCAAGAGCGAGTGTAGTAAGGAGAGCGTTAGTGATGAAGCAACCTATGTTGTTGCTGGTTTTTAAAAAAAACATGTTTGAGTACTAACGAATTATCTAACTCTTTGCCTAGTGTGGTTGTGTCTCTTGTGCAGGACTTTGAAGATGTCATTCCTGAGGAGATTCCAAAGGGATTACCACCTGTTCGTGGTATTGAGCACCAGATTGACCTTATACCCGGAGCATCGATTCCAAACAAGCCAGCTTATAGGAGAAATCCGGAGGAGACAAAGGAACTCCAAAGGTAGGTCAATGAATTAATGGAGATGGGGTACGTGAGAGAGAGCATGAGTCCATATGCAGTGCCTGTGATTTTGGTGCCTAAGAAGGATGGGACATGGAGAATGTGTGTTGACTGTCGCGCCATCAACAACATTACGGTAAAGTATCGTCATCCCATTCCTCGCTTAGATGACTTCTTAGATGGGATATATGAGTCTAGTGTCATTCCTCATGATCCTAGGGTAGATATTTCCATAGATTTTGTGTTAGGATTACCTAGGTCTAGGCATGGTCAAGATTCTAATTTTGTGGTTGTGGATAGGATTTCTAAAACGGTTCATTTAATTACTTATCATAAAATTGATGATGTTATACACATTGTTGATTTGTTCTTTAGAGAGGTAGAGCGTCCGCATGGAATACCTAGGAACATTGCTAGTGATCGAGATGTGAAATTTTTGAGTCATTTTTGGAGAGTATTGTGGGAAAAGTTGGGAACTAAACAGAAGTTTTCGATTATCTGTCACCCACAAACTGATGGGCAAACTGAGGTGGTTAACAGTACTTTAATTCAATTGTTGAAGGCAATCATAGAGACGAACATTAGGACCTGGAAGGATTGCCTACCATTTGTGGAGTTTGCATATAATGGGGCTTTACATAGCACTACTCATTGTTTACCATTTGAGATTGTTTATGGTTTAAACCCACTGACTCCTAATTATTTATTGCCATTGCAACTTAACAAGTTTGTGAGTTTTGATGCTGATTCTAAGGCAGATTTCGTGGGAAAGCCACATACATAGGTAAAGAGTAGGATTGAAAAACAAAATGCCGAGGTCGCTTTAAGGGTAAACAAGGGCAGGAGACCCATGATTTTTCAGCCTGGAGATTGGGTTTAGGTGCATTTTCACAAGGAGAGGTTTCTATTGCAGAGGAAATCCAAGTTGAACCCTAGGGGAGACGGTCCATTTCCGATGCTTGAGAGAATCAATGATAATGCATACAAGAAAAATTTACCAGATGAGTATCTAGTAAGTGTCACATTTTATGTTACTGATCTGAGTCCATTTGATGCAGGGAATGATGAGATCCATGATAAGAGTCAAGCCGGAAGAAGGAATGTGGATCCTCTGGAAGTGCCACCTAGACCGATCACAAGAAATCGAGCGATATGATTCATGGAAGCACTTAACAGGTTGATAAAGGTTGTCCATGAAGCCGGAAAGGATTAGAGCAATCATGAAGTTGGAACGGATTGGATCAACCATGGGAAGACCTTTGCTCTTGGACAAGTCACATTGGACACGGGATGAAGAGGGCGTGTATTTTCAAGGTAAGGCCGTGTAGGAATCTCAAGATTGCACAGAATCATACACGGCCAGACACACGGCTAAAAGGCACGGCCGTGTATGGAGTTAAGAAAATCCACAGAAAGATACACGTCTAGAAGTACACGGCCTTGTATCTCTTCAAGGCCGGCTTAAGGCCGCCAGCCTTCATTCCAATGCCGCCGGCCTACATGGCTACACCGCCGGCCTTTATTGTTCTGTCTTGTGTTTTTTACACAACTTATCTAAGCTACGTCATTTTGGGCTTGTATTTTCACGAATTGTAACCCTAGTATAAAAGCTCCTAGGGTTTAGAATAGACATAACATAGAATTTACATCTTTGAACATTAAACACTTTTGAGAGGCACCTCTCTTGGTTCTTCAAGAACTAAATCGAACTTATCGGATTGATTTCCGTGGCGTTCATCCCGACTTATCAATCAGTCTTCCATCCCGATTGTGGCGTCTTCATTTTTATACCAAGGTTCTTGTCTCGCTTATAGACAATGGGTCATGGTTTCCACTTTAGGTGTTTGGGCGTCTTAGGCAACGAATTTCCGAATGTATTGGTATTGGGTTTCGTCACGGGTTGGCGTAGTTCGTATCATATACTTAAATTAAATGAAATACTCACATATTCATTCCTTCTACTCTTAAATGATCTAGATCCAAACTTGTGTAAATATTTTACTTTCCTATGTGTAGCCTTCCCACTCATTGCCCTAGTCTTTTATTTATTAAGACAACATCATGTTAATGACATCATTTAGTCAAAACCTTAAAAAAAATGACTTATGTTAGCTTACCTTTGTAGATGGATTTCTTGATTGCAAAATCTCCTTCTCTTCTATAATCCCTCTCTTCCATTCCTCTATTTTCTTTTTCTAGTCATCATCACTTGAGCTGTTGGGTCGGATTACATCACTCTCTCTTAAGCATGTTGCTTTTTTGATAAATCAAATTTTCTCCAATCCTCAATATAGAGTGGTAGCAAGTCCCAACAAGCCTTCCCTATTTCCAATGCCATATTAGTTGATTGGTTCGGTGTTAACGGATGACCACTAGAGATTTCATGAATTGAATGACCATTTTACTCATTCATCTTGTATTTTCTCTTTCTAATGCTTGTCCTTGATATGCACTCTTCTTTCCTATATATGACACTAAGCTCACCGCTAGTGCAAATATTTGAAAAACAAGTCCATGATTATGAAGGAGTGAAGAACTTTGATTCTAGTTTCATATACACAATTACGTAGCTTACCTAAGGATTGAGTAAAGTTAAAGGGAATGCCATTGGCCTATATAGACACATCAATTGCATTATTAGTCAAAGCATCATTTTGTGTCGGTGCATTTGGTGTGGCATGCTCCTCAGACGAAATTGTGGGCTCCCTTTATTGTTTTATGGAGGCATTTTTCGTAGTATTATCAGGTACCTCCCCATCACTATGGTGTGAATCCGACTCATCTCTAATCGCATCTCAAGTGTCTTAAGTAACCTTTCCTCCCCTTCTTTAGGTCTTCCTCCGTCGCCCCGCCATTGGAGTTCTATAAAATATAGTAAAAGCTTATATGATTATTGAATATGTGAATAAAATGGAAACAACATTGGAAATTTCATGCAGAAGAAAAATAAATAACATTCATATAATCATCATTGGTCGTATCATATTCAACAAGCGTATCATCAAATGTCTCGTCTATATCCTCATCATCATTAGATTTAATACTAGCATCGTAGAGTGATGGATTAATCGAATGATGGAAGTAGAAAAAAGAATTGAAGGGTAACATGTCCAAGGAGAAGTAAGTGAAGCTAAATAGAAAGTTGAAGTTACATAACCGCTTGTCCATAGACTAGTAAAGCAATCATATCTACTAATTACTATTCTCGTGATATCTATCTTCTCTGCATAAACTGAAATTATTACACTTTTTCTTCAACAAATTAAAATTTCCATAGGTGGCATAAAAAATAGCAATTCATCTTCTCATAATGCATCCAATATAGATAACAATATGTATTTTAGTTATTCGCATTGAAGCCTTTCAATAATTAATAAGTTAGGTTTTTGTTTTATGATTTTTGTAGGTTTTTGATAAATAGCAAGAATTGAAATCAAAATAAAATGAGGATATGAATCAACAATAAATTAATTTGAATTGAGATTGTTTAATTCTTAATTGATTTAATTCACAACTAAGAATTAAATGGGGATTTAAATTATTTAGTTGATATGATGCACATTTGAATGAGACAAAAGGGGTTTATCACAAATTTCTATAGAGATGGATAAGAAAGAATTTAGAAAAAAGTTCATTTTAAATTTTTGGATATCAAAAAGGTCTACTTAATAATGTCTTAGAATAAGAAATTTATAGGTGATGAAAACCTTAGCAAACTAAAGGGCAAAATTGTCATGTAACAACTGAAAATAATAAAAATATTAAAAATCTCAAAATAAGAAATATATCTAGAAATTAATATTGAAAGGAATAACATAAAAGTAGAAATAAGAGTCGCCGTGCAATATATCCTAAGAATGGTGCTACCAATAGTCATCCATGCAAAATTGGTCACTCAATGTAAGTTGGCAAGATGATAATCTTCCTCGAACGATTGAAAATAATAAGTTTCTTGTACTTAGAGAACTAATTCCTATCATTAACTTCGAGCTCAAGAAATTTTGCTCCAAAATCTAGAATTAGGTAATCAGTTAGATCAACCATGAAAATCTTTGCAAAGAACTCTAAATATAAAACTCAAAAATAGTGAGCAACAATGCCTAACCCTCCTTAGCTCAAAAACTGCATCCTAGATCATGTGCATTAACCTAAACTCATCAAAATTCCTTTGAACCAATTACTCCCATAACATAAAGTTATTTATTCTCTAAGCACCAACTCTTATAGTAGCAACCATATCTTGAGAATTCCCAATACCAACTATACCACAATCATAGTACAACTTATCCTGCCTTCTCATCATCAAACTCTTCTTTTTCTTTCCTACTTGTATCTCCTTATACATCCCTCTAACCTTTGTGAGACTCATAGTACATGACTTCATAACCTTCCCATCTTTCTTAAAAGTATATGTATTAAGATACCTATCATGCGTTACCTTCCCACTAAAAAACTACTAACATCCTAATAGAAAATGTGATGCACTCATTAGCATAACACCACACAACAGCTCATCATTATATCATAGACTATTTCATCTTCCATCACATTTCTCCATTTTCACTTAGACTTGAAAGAGCTTCTTGTGAGATCCTAGACACTGTCATCATTTGGTGAAATCATAAAAGCTTCACCCCCTAATCTCAAAACAACTATGTGGAATACACTTACATTTACTTTTATTTAACCATTGATCTTATGAAGCCATATTAGATAAAGCAATGCTCCCACTAGCATAACACTTTGATGGGAATCAAACCAATTTGACAATAGGAACCATTACTCGAGCAAGAGCTAAAGGACTACAAAGCCTAACATTGAGAGTCCTTTTTTATCAATGGAACCTGAAGATACTTACATAGTGTCTTCATTCATTTTATATAATTGTTTTATGTTTAATTAGGCACACTTATTAGTATTACAGGAGGTCGATCAAACTAATTAGCACATAGTTTAGAGGATGGTTCGTGGTCTATGTTTTGAACCGAAATGGACTTAGAATAACCAGCCATGTGTTATGCTATTTTTCATTATTTTCTTATATTTTTTTTTCCATATGTAGAGACTAGTATAAATACTTATAAAGGGGAAAAACAAAAGACACTTGGTCTTATTTTTGGAAAAGCATTACGTGAAAAAGGGAATTTTCTCTCTTATTTCTTACACTTTTGTCAATTCCGTTTAGGTTTGTGGTGAGTGCAGACTTGGATTGTTGTGTGTAAAATCAGTAATTGCAAGTTGTTTCCTCATTCTACTAGTGAGTAATATTTGGAAAGAATTTGAAATTTCATTTGTTTTTATTCTTTGGAAAATTAGGGTTCCATGTCACAAAGGGGAACCTTGCTATTTTGGACATAATTGTTCAATTGTTTCATAAATTAGGATTGTTTTGATTGCAATTGGATTGTCGTATTATCTTTTGGTATTAGAGCTTGTGGTTGAGAGAAGGGAATTACACGTGGAAGTATTGATTTTGATTTAAGGATTTAGGGTTTATGCCATGCACTTGTTCAATTGTTGATTGTGTGAATTGAAATTAGATATATTACATGAATTGTGCAATGTTCCATTAGTCATTGTGGGTTGAAATTGAAGAAAGGACTACTTTAGGAGTTTACTATAGATGATTTGGGGTTTACTAAAATTGATTCCATAACTATGTAATTGATTAGTAAATGTGAATTAACGTGACGTAAATGCTCCATTGACTTGATTTGAGAAGAGTGCATTTAGGATATGAGTAACGTAGTGTTGTAGTGCACATGATTTTGAATTGAAATTTGAACAAGATGTGATTATTGGGTTGTGTTGTAAATTGAAGAAACTTATGCCATGAAGTGTGTTGTGAATTGCAGAAACTTGTGCCATGAAGTGTGTTTGTGAGTTGAAAAACTTATGCCGCGAAGGTGTATTTGTGAGTTGGACGAATTAGTGCCATAAAGGTGTGTTCGTAAGTTGGAGGAATTTAGTGCCATGAAGGTGTGTTTGTAGATTAGAGAAATTTTGTCAAAGCTTTAATTCTACAACCATGTCAAATGATAATGTAAATGGAGGAGTTGGGAATGAAGCCACTAGTCATGCTGTAGGAGTGGGCCAGAAATGCCATGCTGCAAGTGGAAGAAGGGATTTAGAGAGCAATTACAAGAGTTAACCATTATTATTGCTAATCTAGCTACAAGGGTTGACTAAATAACACTTCCCTAACAACCAATGGCAAATCCACTAGTATTCCCACCTCAAGTAGCTATTAATAATGCCCGTAAATAAAGAGCATTAGAAAGTAATAGCAGAAGGCAAATTGGAGTGAAACTAGAAGGAAGAGAAGATAATTTTGAGGATGAATTTTATCCTAACCAAGAGTTCAGACCACCTAGGGGTTTAGAATATGTGAAATTGTAGATGCCTTCATTTACTACAAGGGGATCTATAGAGGGTTATCTAGATTAGGAGGATAAGGTGGAAGGACTTTTTAAGTGCTATGAGATCAATGACCATACTCGAGTACGATTAGCAGCAGTTGAATTTACAGGGTATGTTGCCTTATGGTGGAAGAATTTTGTAGCCAGTAGGAGGAGAAATGGGGACGTAGAAATACAAACTTAGCAGGAAATGAAATATGTTATGAGAAAGAGGTTTATACCAAAGTATTATAGGCAGGAATTATTCATGCATCTCTAGACATTAAGATAAGGAGGCAAAACCATAGATGAGTATGTCTAGGATTTTGACACACTGATGATTCGTTGTGAAGTAATTGAACCTCCTAAACAACTATAGCACAATTTGTGTCCAGTTTGAAATTTGAGATCGCATGTATAGTGGAGCTACAGTGATATAACACCCTTGATGAGGCTATTTAGTTTGCTTTAAAAGTGGAGTGATAGAGGCATTGTAACCCTTATAGAGCAGTGAGTAATAGGTATGGATCCTCTACAAAACTACATAGGTTAGAGGATAAATAGGTTGATAAAGGGGGATATAACTGAAAGGTGAAAATGAATGTAGTTATGCCAGACATTAGAGGGGAGAAAGAGTTTGCTGGGAAAGGGAAAACAATTGCTAGGTATGAGAACAAACAGGTCGTAGATAGGTCATCAAGAGGAAGGAATCGCTGACTCAAATATTTTAAATGTCTAGGTTTTAAACATATGGTTGCTCAATGTCCAAATTAAGGAGTTATGACTGCCATAGAGGTTGAGAGTGAGGAAGAAGAAGAAGAGATGCATGAGCCTACAGATTTATCAATTGTATTAGATGAATATTATGGTGATGCAAATGCTGAGGTACATGAGGATAAGTGGAATGATCAATATTTGTCCATCAACGTATTATGCAAAGCGATGACTACCTTTCTTGCTAATGAGGATGAGTAGAGGGAAAACCTATTTCACATCTCATGCAAAGTCTAAGGTAATCTTTGTGATCTTATCATTGATGGAGGTAGTTGTACCAATGTAGTGGCTGCTTCACTAATGACTAGATTAAAACTAGTCACTACTCTACATCCTAAGCTTTATAAACTGCAGCAGTTGAGTGAACAAGGTAGTTTGCATGTCACTGAGAGGGCTAAGGTTCCATTCAACATAGGGGAGAAGTATCATGATGAGATTGTTTGTGATATTCTTTCGATATGTGCATCACACATACTACTTGGTAGGCCTTAGTTGTATAATAGGAGGGTATTGCATGTTGGTTTTAGGAACACCTATATGTTCCAAAAGGAGGGTAAGTGCATAGTATTGAACCCTAAGCTTTATAAACTGCAGCAGTTGAGTGAACAAGGCAGTTTGCATGTCACTGAGAGGGCTAAGGTTCCATTCAACATAGGAGAGAAGTATCATGATGAGATTGTTTGTGATATTCTTTCGATATGTGCATCACACATACTACTTGGTAGGCCTTAGTTGTATAATAGGAGGGTGTTGCATGTTGGTTTTAGGAACACCTATATGTTCCAAAAGGAGGGTAAGTGAATAGTATTGAACCCCATGTCACCTATTATAGTATAAGAGGCATAGAGGCAAATTAATAAGACTAGTAAAAAGAAGACCTTATTAGTGGGACAACGTGAACTGGAGAAAGTAATAGAGGAATAGAGGCTAGTGTATATGTTACAGATGAGATATGTACTGGAGGTGGATGGACAAGAACAGTTACCCCCAATGGTGAACCATGTATTAGATGAGAATATGGCTATATTCTTAGATGAATTACCTAAGGGATTACTACCCATGAGAGGCATTGAACATGCCATTGATTTTTAGCCTACATCAGTTTTACCAAATCGACGTACGTATCGCATGAATCCTAAAGAAGATAAAGAATTGAAGCATTAGGTGGATGGACTGGTAGAAAGGGGTTTTGTTAGGGAGAGTACTAGTTCTTATGCTCTTCTTGTACCTTTTGTTCTTAAGAAGGATGGCACATGGAGGATGTGTATTGACAGTTGAGCCATCAATAAAATTACCATCAAATACAAGTATCCCATTCCTACACTTGATGATATGTTAAATGAATTGCACGGTGCATAGCTATTCTTTAAGATGGATCTTAAAAGCAGCTATCACCAAATTCATATGAGGGGTGGAGATAAGTGGAAGACTACTTTTAAAACACGACATGGCTTATATGAGTGGATGGTCATGCCATTTAGGTTGACTAATGCCTTTAGTACTTTTATGAGGCTAATGAATCATATCATGAAAGAATTTTTGGGAAAATTTGTTGTTGTTTATTTTGATGAAATTTTGATTTATAGCAGAAACCTAGAAAGTCATGTTGAACATTTATAGGCAGTTTTCTTAGTATTGAGAAAATAGCAACTGTATGCAAATCTCAAGAAGTGTTCTTTCTGTCAATTTGAGGTAACATTTCTTGGTTTTATTGTGATTGGTTTTAGTGTAAAGGTAGATGAAGAAAAAGTGAGGGTTGTTATGGATTGGTTAACACCATAATCAACTGTTGAGGTAAGAAGTTTCCATGGGCTAGCTTCTTTCTATAAACATTTTATCAGGAATTTTAGTAGCATTGTTAGTCCATTAATTGAGTTGACAAAAAAGAATGCTCCTTTTGTTTAGGGAAAATGGGCCCAAAAGAGTTTTAAGGAACTAAAAGCAAAGCTAACTAGTGCTCTAGTGTTAACATTACCAAATTTTGATAAAATTTTTGAATTGGAGTGTGATGCCTTTAGGGTAGGAATTGGTGCTATGTTGATGCAAGAAAAGAGGCCCATTGCATATTTCAATGAGAAACTGAGTGATGCATCTCTAAACTACTTAGTATATGATAAGGAGTTCTATTCCTTAGTGAGGGCATTGATGATAAAGTAGCACTACCTTCTTCTTAAGGAGTTTATTATTTATATAGATCATAGGTCACTGAAACACTTCAAAGGTCAACAACATCTGTCAAAATGCCAAGCTAAATGGGTGGAATTCCTAGAGAGGTTTGCCTACATGATTAAGCATAAAAAGAGGAGCACAAACATTATAGTTGATGCCTTATTACGTAAGTATGTACTAATCACTTCTCTACAATCAAAGCTACTTGGGTTTGAATTAATGAAGGAACAATATGTTCATGATGAACACCTAAAATTAATTGTTGAGCGATGCTCTGGAGGGAATGTGGTAGATGGACATTATATGATAGATGGTTTTCTATATAGAGTAGGAAAATTATGTACACCCTGTGGTTCTATTAGAGAATTGTTGGTTAGGGAAGCTCATGCTAGAGGTTTATCTAGGCTTTTGGTGAGAAGAGAATTTTAGAGTTATTAAAAGAACATTTTTATTGGAAGGCTATGTTAAAGGATGTCCATAAGGTATTGTAGAGATATGGTGTTTGTAAGAGGGTGAAAGGAAAGAAGGGAGCTTAGGGTGAATATATGCCTTTACCTTCACCTACACAGCCTTAGATAGATATCAGCATGGATTTTATCTTGGGTCTTTCCAGGACATAGAGAGGCAAAGACTCTGTCATGGTGATTGTTGACTACTTAAGCAAAATGTCACATTTTGTACCTTGCCACAAAACAGATGATGCACTTTTTATTGCTAACCTTTTTGTGTAGAAAATTGTACGATTACATGATGTTCTCTACAGCATAGTGTTTGATAGAGACACCAAGTTTCTCAGTTTCTTCTAGAAGACACTTGGAAACGACTTGGTACTAAAGTCATGTATAGTACATCATGTCACCCCTAAATGGATGGCTAGATAGTGGTTATCAATCGTACTCTTGGTACCTTACTAAGAGCAACGGTTGGCAAGAATCTTACTGATTAGGACATATGTCTTCCTATTGTTGAGTTTACTTATAATAGGTCAACTTATAGTTCAACTGGTAAGTCTCCCTTTGAAGTCATGTATGGCTATAATCGCACCCTTCCATTGGATTTAATAGCTAATCTAACAACAAAGCAAGAAAGTTTGAGTGGAGTAGAGCTTGGAGATTCAAAAGCTTCATCAAAAAGCTTATGAACATCTTAAGAAAACTCAGGAACAACAAAAACTTCAAGGCAACAAAAACAGCAAAAACCAAGGTTTATAATCTAGGTGATCTAGTTTGGATTTATCTTAGCAAAGATAAGTTCCTCATAAGAAATCATAGAAGCTTTCACCTAGAGCAAACGAACCATTAAAAAATTTGAAGCGCATCAACAACAATGCCTACAAGGTGGAGTTACCAAGAGAACACGACGTCTCTACTATATTCAATGTTGTAGATCTATTGCCTTACTTACTAGAAGATACTCATGAAGAACCATTAGATTTGAGGGAAAATCTTCCATAGGCTCGAGGAGATGATGATAATCAAACCAATTCGACAACAAGACCCATTACCCGAGCAAGAGCTAAAGGACTATGGAGCTTAACATTAAGAGTCCTTTTTTATCTAATGGAACCCGAAGATACTCACATAGTGTCTTCATTCATTTTATATGATTGTTTTATATTTAATTAGCTACACTTGTCAATATTACAAGAGTGCGATCAAACTAATTAGCACATGGTTTGAAGGATGGTTCACGGTCTATGTTTTGAACCAAAATGGACATAGAATAGCTAGCCATATGTTATGCTATTTTTCATTATTTTCTTATGTTGTTTTTTTTTCCCATATTTAGGGACTAGTGTAAATACTTGTAAAAGGGAACAACAAAAGACACTTGTCTTATTTTCGGAAAAGCATCACGTGAAATTGTTTCATACACTCTTATCAATTTCTTTTAAGGTTGTAGCGAGTGGAGGCTTAGATTATTGTGTGTAAAATTAGCAATTGCAAGTTGTTTTCTCATTCTACTAGTGAGTAATATCTAGTAAGAATTTGGAATTTCATTTGTTCTTGTTCTTTAGAAAATTAGGGTTCCACATCACAAAGGGGATCCTTACTATTTTGGACATAATTGTTCAATTGTTTCATAAATTTGGAATGTTTTGATTGCAATTGGATTGGCGTATCACACTTTGAAAATAATTTAGTTCTTCTCTAGTAAGGTCAACGGGACTAGCTTCATTTATTAAATAATTGGTTTCATAAAATTTAATGTCTTTTCCATGTAACCCTTGGTAGGAAAATCAATCTCCAAAAATGTAGCATCCCTTGGTTTTAATTCAATTACAATTCCTTCTATATTTTCATATATTGACACGTAACTTTTCCAATGTTTTAAAAAATCTAGCAAATATATATTTATTTCCGTTTGAACTTAATTTTCCAAATTTGATAAAAGGGATATGAACATAAGTTACAACACTTAGGATCTTAGGTTACTTAAACCAAACTTCTAACCAGTCCATACTTTGTAAGGTTGAGAAGAAACTGCTTTAGAGGATACTCAGGTGAGCACATAAAGTCTCTCCTTAAAAATAGATAAGGAAATTTTCCTTCGTGCCATCATGAGCCTAACCATTTTCATTAACATTCTATTCTTCAATAATAGCATTTTGTTATAGTGTTCTTGGAGTAGTTAATTATTTTACAATTCCTTTTTCTTTACAAAGCTCTTTAAAGTGCTTAGATAGATATCATGCCCCTCATAAGTTCTTATTGCTTTCTATTTGAGTGAAGTCAGATAAATATGACCAAAAGAAGTGCAATCATCTATAAATGTAATGAAATTTGTGGACCCATTCCTCACCTAACATTTTTGTGATTATGTATATGATAATGTATTAATTGTAATGGACAAATGGATTGGATTGCTTTTCCAAAAGGTTTTCTTGTTAATTTACTAGCTAAACAGAATTCACATGTAAGCAATTCAATTTTTGCTAGTCGGTCCGAAAAACCTTCTCTAGCTAATCTATTCATTTAGTCTTTACTCGATATCACATAACGTAGCATGCTAAATATTCACATCATTGTAAGTGTTTTTCTCATGGTGCCTTAAGAGAAAAACAACAATTAAGTCTTTTTTCATTTGTCTAGCATCTAACATAATATAACCATTTGACATTAAATTAGATCATAAATCGTGTTTCCCAAATAAACATCAACATTATTATCATCCTAAACCTAAAAATACTTTCATGGAAACTAAGTTTTGACATATTTCTAGGGTGAAAAGGAAATATAAGAAGAGGCTATTGCCATCATGTAAGTCTAAATTGCAAGTGCCTTTGCTTTTGACATCTTGATCCACTCAGCATCTGATTTATGAAATTTCCACGACATTTAGCTATATGGTCTATAACTCTTGAGTCTATAATCCACTTAAGCTAAGATTCAATAAGTAATGCACAACTAGAAACACAAAGAGAGTGTAGAGGAGTGAGATATTGTACCTGCTTAAGTTCTTTGTACTCATGAGTGAAGTGTCTTAGTTACCTATAGTTAAAGCACTTCATTTTAGCCTTATCTTTCATGCCACCATGTTTGCCTTAGAGATGATATTTATTGGCTTTCTTGCTTGCAAGTTTAGTCCCATTTCCATTGTACAACTCCTCTTGCCCCATTTAAACTAGACTCAACAACAAATACATTACCAATGGATTTAATAGCCTCCAAGTGGTCATACTTTAGTTCAAGGTGATAAGAAATATCATCGAATGCTTTGATGTTTTCATCAGTTAATGTATGTCCAATAGATTTCCAATTCCTAATTGTATTTGACATCTCTTTTAGGTGTTGCCTTAATGTATGATTTTGGCACTTCTTATAAATGTCATACTTGATTGCAAGCCTACTTAATTTCTTATAGAGGTACACTTAAATTTCTCTATAAGAACATTCCCTATCTCTTCTACCATGGTGTACTACTCAGATTGATGCATAATTTCATCTTACATTGTATTCAGCAATGTGTTATGAACTATTTCATTCTTTCTTTTCCAAGTGTTATAATCCTTAACATCCCGTTTATGATGAGTAGTTATTCCAGACTTAGGTTCTAACATGACATGTACTATTTTCTTTTCCTTTTAATTGGAATTATCATTCAACCACTAATGTAACATCTAAATTTATTAGAATCAAGATTAGGGCAACAAGAACAAAAAGATCATAAGATTAAAATTAGAAATCCCAAGAACATTTAGTCCTATAGCTAATCGTTTGAAATTGATTATTATTATTATTATTATATCCTTAGCTGAGTTTGAATCTAATTATTTGAATTGTCACAACTGGATCTAGATTTTATTAGTTATAAATCGACAAAAGGCATAATATAAATAGAATAAACAAGCATAGAAAATGATAGAATTTGACACCTAAAATTAAAGAAAAAAAACATTGATTTATTGGGGTAGGAAAGAAAAAAAAAAAAAGGAGGAAAAAATCATAGCTAAGAATAAACCAAGATCCATTAGTAACAGCAATATACTGATGTGCCTAAAACCAAGATTAAGCACATACAAAAACCAATTTGAAAGACAACAAACAATGTTAATCAAACTAGTCTCAATCTCTTGAACAATGGTGTCAATTTCCAATGAATGTAGCCAATTCTTCAATTATGATGTGTTTGAATCTTAAATCCAAATATGATATAGCTCTGATACCAAAAAGATGATGTGCCCAAATCCAACATTAAGCACATACAAAAGACTTAAGAAAAACTATCTCAAGTCAAGGTAAAATCGGATAAAAAAAAAAGGGCAAAATGACGTGAACCAAGTGAAGATATGATGAATTCCAAATGTCCAATGATATAATTAGAATACCACAATGAAAATTCCTTCTAACAACACCCTAATTTCATGTAATCTATGCAAATAAAACCTCAATTTGACAAGGAAAAACCGTAACAAAATAATCCCTTTTCAAATAGTGAAGAACACACTTCCAAGGGAAAACTTCAATGATGAACCGAATATAATTGATAAATACTTCAAATAAGTACAAGGATTCATGAACAATAAGATGTATATCTGATGAAAAAATATCTTAATTCAACCCTAGATATGACAGACTAGAGAAGAAAAGAAATTACAACAAAATGAAATTGATATAACTCACAATTTCAAGATGTTGCACTCGTTACAATTTCAATTCTTGGGATTGAAATTGATAAGAGTTTGGAACTAAGCTATGAACCCTAATTCTCAGGTGAAAGGAGGTGTATAATCTACAAAATGATAAGCCCCTCAAACCCTCTCTTAAGCAAGTATTTATACTTGCTACTCCTAGGGTTAAAAAGTGCTCAAAATTACAAGTTTGCCACTTTTAAAGTGGCTAGCCCTAAATGAAAATTACAAGGAAATAAAAGTGTCCCAAAATGATTACAACATAAATAGTCCATGCAAATGAAAAATACATAAAAGAAATTGGTCTTCAACATGCCGGTCTTCTATAGGATCCATCGGCCTAGCTCATCGCCGGTTTAGGTCGGTCCATGGATAACCCACAAGCTGAGTTTGAGACAGTTTGTCCATTGCCCTATAGAATATGATAAGTGCGCCTGTTGGAAAACACAATACAAGAATAATGGAAAAGAGGTTAATATATAAATAATTCTAGGGTCGGTCTGCTCAAAATGGGCCCTCAATGCCAAGATTTGAAATCCTTTAGTTCTTGCCCTAATGATAGGTCTTGTTGGATTTTTATTCCTATCATCTCCTCGAGCCTCAAAAAGATTTGTCCTCAAATCTGGTAGATCAAATGCAATAGAGACTTTGTTTTCTCCTAACAATCCATCTGAAGAAATATCTCTGCAGAATCCAAATATCTGAAATACTACAGGTGGTGATTGTTTTCTCTCCTCCATTTCCAGGATGTATCTCTTTTGCAACACAAATAATGACCCATTATCCACTGAGGTGTCCCCAATCTCAACCCATTTCAATGATATTGTTTCCTCTTTTTCTAACTCTTCTAATGGTTGACCCAACTGCTCATTGTCCTCTGAGACCTCTGAAGGTGAACACAACCGTCTCTGTACATTTTAGCCCTCTAATTATAGACTCATCTGACTCTGTTTCTCAGGATACTCCAATGGTTTACTCAACTACTCGTAAACCACTAGTATCTTTGAAGGAGAACATAACTGACCCTAAACAGTTTGGTTCCCTAGTAGTCTGCTCCTAGTAACCTGGAATGAATAGGATTGTCTTTGTCTTTCCACTTTCAAGGCTAACTGTATAACCTCATCAAGTGTACTATATCTCTGAAGCTCAACTACACAAGCTATCTCATACCTCAACCCAGATACAAAACGTGTTAGGGTTTGTTCAGGAGGGTCAACTGATCCACATCTGATCACCAGTGTCTCAAACTCCTGTACATAGTCATCCACTGTTTTACCCCCCTGTCTCAGTGTCTGGAGACGCATAAATAACTCATGCCTGTAGTGTTTCAATACAAACCTATTCCTCAAAACTCGTTTCATGTCTCTCTAAGTGTGTATCTCGGTCTCTCCATCCCTTCGCCTGCTGATAACCATATTTTCCCACCACAAAGCGGCATACCCTGTGAACTCTACAACTGCGAGACGTACCCGGGAGTCATCATCAATCTTATAACACTCGAAAAGACCCACAACTTGGTCTTCTCAGTCTAGGTAATCATCTGCGAAACCCCTACCATCAAATGAAGGCATATGTAGCTTCGCACACTCTGGTCCTCAAGGTGGTCTAAATTCCCTGTCCGGGTATAGATTAAGCCCAAAATTATCATCTCTGCCTTCCCTAAGAGCATGATAATCTCCTTCTACTCTAGGTGATGCCTGAAGGTTTACCACAGGTGGTGGTGGTAATGTCATCCTATCAATTCTTGTTGCCAATGTAGCAACAATTGTGGTAAGGTCCTAAAGTTGCTCATCTAGAGTTCTTCCACTTGTATTTTGACGACCTAGTCTACTACCCACTTGGTTATTGGCCTCATTGCCAATGTACCCATTCACACTATCATATGACATGTTTGTAGATGCGATTTATCTGAAGTACAAATGTAATCTCAAAACAAATTTGTAGCACACTCCCTTCACTTCACCACGTCACAATAACAAGTTTGGATAACCACACACACACTTGTATACTCACGGTGCAACAAGTCACCAATGCAATAAATACTTCTTATCACTTGAAGTATATTAGACTAAGTGAAGCACAAATAAATACTTCTAAGTAGTTAAGAAATTAAATTCAACTCATAAGTGTTGAAGTAGTAAGTTCAATTACTTTCACACTTTAATGTTTGTTTTTGAATTCAAATTCTACTACTTCAATTTTCCTTTCTTGCCACGGTTTCACACCTATAATTGATCTTGATGTGCAGCACCTTTAATCCACACAACTCCACAAATTTACACCACTACACACACACCTCAATTACGGTGCACTCACTTCACCAATAACTCCCATGGCAACAACAACAAATTGCACTCCACCTCCACGACAACAATAAGAAATGGAAACAACAACAAATATACTCTAATTCCATGCCAATAATAACAAAATATACTTCACTCCCCACAAGTTCTAACCACAACTCACAACAAAATAGGCAGCAATTTCAATTTGAAATTCAAACCACTTCACTTATTGAAAGCCTTCCTCAATTGATAACAATGAATTCAAATTCAAATAACAATCATTAACTCCCACAACTTAATTGCATATGATTTGAATTCAAATAATTCCTTACTAATCAAACTTAATGTAATCTGCAAATTGTACTCCACTAATTCAGAATTACACAATGGAATTCAAAGACAACAAAAAACACAACTCCTCACGCCACAAGCTAATTCACGGCAAAAATTGGTAAGTTTTGCAAGTTCAAAAATTGCTAAAGTAAACTTCACTTTGTACTTCTACTCTTCCACGTAAATTAGTGACCATAAAGTGATAGAACAACCTTCCCAAACCAACACCAACAATCAGCAAATCAAATCCCAATCCAAGGCAATTTCGCAATCTCAAACAACAACAACAACACAATTGCGGTTTTCACTTGATCAACCCTAATTGATGATCACTTCCATGAAATTGAATACAACCAATTCCCTTCTCTCAACAAGAGCTCTGATACCAAAAAGATGATGTCCCTGAAACCAAGATTAAGCACATACAAAAACCAATTTGAAAGACAAACAAATAATGTCAATCAAACTAGTCTCAATCTCTTCAACAATGGTGTCAATTTCCAATGAATGTAACCAATTCTTCAATTATGATGTGTTTGAATCTTAAATCCAAATATGATATAGCTCTGATACCAAAAAGATGATGTGTTTAATTGGGTGTTTTTCCTTAGTGGATTAAGTACTTACTTTTGGAATAAATTTTTTTTTTGCTAAACATGAGGATTAAAATTTGTTTTGTTTAGATTAGCTATTAAATTTTGACCATGGTAATTTGATAACAGGAAACCAATTTGGTTGAAGTAGTAGACATTAAAACTACAAGTCTTGAATTACAAATGAATAGATGCTTAGAATGATGAAAAGAAAGTTTGTATAATCTATGACAGATTTCTCAATTGATTTGATGCAATTGCTTGAGGACAAGCAAGAGTCTAAGTGTGGGGGAATTTGATAGAGCCATTTTATACTCAATCTTTATAGCATAAATGGTGTTAATTTACTATTGATTTTATAGAATTCCTAAGGAAATGGTACTTAATTCTATTATGGTGATAAATCAGGTTAAATGGAGTCAAGGATGCTAATTCAAGTAAATTAGAGAAGTCATCTACAACTTGGATCAAGACAAGGAATTACACTACCGAAGGAAAGCACATGGGCATGTATCTTTCTAGAAGGAGGCATGGTTTGAGATCTGGCCATGTTGTAAACCGTGCTACACACTGCATGAGGAGAAAGAGAGACACGTCTTAGGGCATGGCCGTGGTGGAAGCCGTGGGGGAAGCCGTGGGGGAAACCGTGGTGAAAGCTAGACGTGCCATGGAAAAGAAGTTGTGGAACATTGATAGAGGAAGACACGGTTGGAAATCTAGCCGTGGGTGGAGCCGTGGTACACACTAGACACAGATGAATACTTGTTGATTATGCACAGAGTAAGGCACGGTTGGAAATTTAGCCGTGGGTGGAGTCGTGGTACACACTGGATACGAAAGGTGATACATGAAATATGCACAGAGGATGGCACGACTTGACCCACGGCCGTATGGTATGGCATGCCAGGCGGACGAATATTCACTTCTCAAATCTACTTGGAAAAGGAAAGATATTTTCATATCTTGCGAGCAAAAGATCACATGCCATTCCTCTAACAATATAAATAGAACCAACCCTAGAGGGTTAGGGTAATAAAAAATCTTTAATCTTTAACCTTGGATCATCTTGGAGACAAGAAGGAAGGAGGGAGGCAGAGTAGGCAACCGGGTTCATCATGTTTTTACTTTTTATTTCCGTTTATCTTATGAACATGAGTAGCTAAGCTACTTTTCTAGCCAAAGGGTCATAGATGTTTAATTCTCCACGAATTGTGAGGTCTAATTGACTTGTATCTATTCTGTTCTTTGTTTTTGGGTATTCATATATCTTCTGATCGTTTTGTCATTATTATCTTTGTTGATTGGTATGAATTAGAGCTCTTCTACTTAATTAGCAAGTTAATATATTGTCAACTAGCACATCAAATCCGTAATTGTTTGATTGTTCTAGTCTCAGTGACACAATAACATGTTTGGTTATAAGAATAGATGATCGAATTCATGTTATGGAGGTCTATGATCATGCTTAAATAGGTTATCTTATAATCTACTGGCATGAATTGGTGGTCTCTCTAGATTTTAATGCTATTGATAGATTAAATCCTAAGCGCTTGTCTATGGTTGTCTAATCAATAAGAGAAATAATTCAAAGCGCTTGTCTTGGTTATCAAGGAAGTAAGGAGAGATGGGTTGTTAGAGCTTGTTAATAACCATAACCAGTTTATCTAGGATTAAGAATAAAAAACATTTGCATCGATGATCAATTCCTAGAATTAAACTATCTTGATTCCTTTGGCTAGGCTTTTATCAATATTCAATTTTCTTATCTTGTTTCAACTTTATTCAATTTTCTTATCTTGTTTCAACTTTATTCAATTCACAAACAAAACCCCCCATTTTTCTTTTCCTCTTTATGCTCTTTGAATAGAAATATCTTTAACCAATCCCTGTGGATTCTACCCTACTCACCACTATATGCAAATCATATAATTGTCTAGGAGTAGGTTTTATTTTTGTTGGACTCGACACCCATCAAATTTTGGCGCCGTTGCCGGGGATTGGTGTCAAATTTATTTCTATTCTTGTATGACTCGTTCTTCTCAACCAGGTGCATTCAATTATAATCCGGAGATTGAGAAGACTCTTAAGAGGCTGCGACGAGAAGCTAGATCATCCACTAGACTGAACTTAGTATCGG
The DNA here is from genome assembly GCA_037954665.1 of Laguncularia racemosa. Taxonomy (NCBI): domain Eukaryota; kingdom Viridiplantae; phylum Streptophyta; class Magnoliopsida; order Myrtales; family Combretaceae; genus Laguncularia; species Laguncularia racemosa. Next base: position 5,048,175 of record JBBMOL010000049.1, read on the forward strand.
ATTTGTCTGATTCATCCCTTGATTCAGAAAAAGAAGACGATATGGCAAATCCCGAGAGAACATTAAGAGAATTGGCTGCACCGGATGTGAATCAACAACCACTTTGCATTCACTACCCCGAGCTAGCTGTGGAATTCGAGTTAAAATCTAGGTTGATACATCTGCTACCTACCTTTCATGGTCTTGAGAATGAAGATCCTGATAAGCATTTGAAAGAGTTCCATATAGTGTGTTCTAGTATGAGGCCACAAGGAATAACCGACGATCAAATCAAGCTACGTGCTTTTTCGTTTTCTTTAAGTACTAAAGCTAAAGATTGGTTGTTTTATTTACCTCCAGGTTCTATTACCACTTGGACAGATATGGTGAGACTCTTCTTGGACAAATTCTTTCCCGCATCCAGAGCCACTGGTATAAGAAGAGAAATTTGTGGTATAAAACAGAGGGACATCGAGACTCTTCGTGAGTATTGGGAGAGGTTCAAGCAATTGTGTGCAAGCTGCCCACAACATGGAATATCTGAACAACTTCTCATCCAATACTTCTACGAAGGCCTGATTCCGATGGAAAGAAAGATGATGGATGCAGCAAGTGGAGGCGCCATAGTAAACAAAACCCCTGGTCAAGCTAGGGAATTGATCTCCATTATGGCTGGCAATTCGCAACAATTTGGTTATAGGCATGATACATCTTCAAGGAAGGTAAATGAGGTAAGTGTGTTTAACCTTGAACATCAAATTTCTAATCTAACCTCCCTTGTGCAGCAGCTAGCTCTTGGAAACACCCAGCAGGTGAAGGCTTGTGGAATTTGTGCTGCTCCTAATCATCCTACCGACATGTGTCCCACATTGCAAGATGATAATCATGAACACGCCAATGCTATAGGAGGATTTCCAGGACAACCGCAGAGGAAGTATGATCCCTATTCAAATACTTACAATCCCGAATGGAGGGATCATCCTAACTTCCGATATGGCAATAACCCACAACATTTCCAACAATTCCAGCCTAAGCCATCAAACCAAATACCCCAAACTCCTTCCACTTCAGGTATGTCTCTTGAGGAAATTGTTAAGTCTCTTGCTATTAATACAAAACAATTTCAAGAGGAAACAAAGTATAGCATTCAAAACTTGGAGAATCAGGTGAGCCAACTTGCTTCTACTATAAACAGGTTAGAAACTCAAGGTAAGTTACCCTCTCAAACTATCACAAATCCGAAGCAAAGTGTTAATGCAATTACCTTGAGAAGTGGAACAGAATTGCAGGGATCAAATAAGAAAGGACATCCGTCTAATCTTGAGGAAGAGACCAAGAAAGAGATTTCGACTCCGAGCCAGCAGGGCAACCAGATTAGCAAGTATCTAGTTGAGCCATCAAAGGTCACATTGATACCATCTCCTTTCCCCTCCAGATTAGCGAAATCCAAGAATGAAGCAGAAGAAAAAGAGATCCTGGAAACTTTTCGCAAAGTCGAGGTAAATATTCCTTTGCTTGATGCAATTAAGTAAATACCGCGTTATGCTAGATTTCTCAAAGACTTGTGCACTAACAAAAGGAAGCTGAAAGGCAATGAAAAGATTAGTGTGAGTGAAAATGTTTCAGCTATTATTCAGAAGAAGCTTCCTCCGAAATGTAAGGATCGAGGTATGTTTACCATTCCTTGCAAAATAGGTAATCTTGGAATCGCTAAAGCCATGTGTGATCTAGGAGCTTCTATCAATGTTATGCCTTTGTCTGTTTATCAACGTTTAAATGTTGGTCCTTTGAAGGAAACGGGTGTTATTGTTCAACTTGCTGACAGGTCCAATGTTTATCTTGAGGGAGTTCTAGAGGATGTTTTAGTTCAAGTCAATGGGTTGGTTTTTCCTGCTGATTTTTATGTACTTGACATGGACGATAGTGATTCTCATACTTCATCACTGATATTATTAGGGCGACCATTCCTTAAGACTTCTAAAATGAAAATTGATGTAAATGATGGTATCCTCACTATGGAATTTGATGGTGAAGTGATTAAATTTAACATTTATGATGCCATGAAACATCCTAACGATATCTCTCCTGTTTTTGTTGCGGATGTTATTGACCCATCACCACAGGGACCAAAGCTAGAATCAAAACCCTTAACCGAACATCTAGCCAGGAACATCTAGCCAAAGACGTTAAAGAAAGGCGCTTCATGGGAGGCAACCTATGTTAAAAAAAAATAAATAAATTTAGTTTTGTTTTGCTTTAGTTTTGTCTTGTTTTAGTTTAGTTTTGCTTTGATTTTAGTGTAGTTTTGAACTCTTTGGATCAGCTGCAGCAAGGATACATATCAGTAGATGACACTTTTTAGAGCTTAAAGGAAGCACTCCAATACCAGGGAAGTACCAGTATTTCCTTTCTTTTATTCTCTAATGTTCCTTGAGTTGTTAATTCCTCTTCAATTGTGTTGAATTAGAAACAGTGAGGACACTGTTTAAGCTGAGTGTGGGGGAGAGGATAATAAAATATAGAGAATAGAGAATTGATCCATACTTTGAATGTTTGTCCTTAAGCAATTTTAAGCCAATTTTTTTTTTTTCAAAATTATCATGAAATCTAGAGATTGTACTAAATGTTGTAATAAGCATCTACAAAATGTGAAATTGACTTGTTGAAATGCTTTACTCACCCACTGCTATGATTAGAATACTTGGTTAAAATTATGTAGTGAAATTTTTAAGAAACAAATTTAGATTGTATTTAGCTTTAGAATTGAAAGTCTAAGAGTAAGTCGAGTCCCTAAGTGAAAAATAAACAAGTTTACTTCTAGGTTATATTAGCTACTGTATACTCTTTGAAGTTGTTTGTAAAGCAATCATAACACTTTGTAAAAAAAAAAAAAAAAAAAAAGAATCAAGCATAGCTATTACTCCAATGATTCAACTAATTGAGTTAAGAGTATTTAAACTTGAATGTTAGAGTGAGGAAGAGTCCGTAGGGGTATCTTAAAACCCGGTCACTTGAGTGATGAGCTCGGGATGTGCCGACTCAATGAACTCACTATAACAATAAGGGAGAAAAGGCGAAAGTTCATGAAAAGAAGAAGGCAAAAACCCGTCAAAATAGATGCTTGAATAAATCAAAAGAACATGAATGTAAACATTCATTGAATAAAACAAGACGTATAAAAGGGAGAATATCTAGCAAAGAGCTTATACCATATGCTTTTACTTTATGCTGCAAGGATTATATGTTTGCTAATATCCAATGAAGTTTAATTGGGTGTTTTTCCTTAGTGGATTAAGTACTTACTTTTGGAATAAAAAAATTCTTTTGCTAAACATGAGGATTAAAATTTGTTTTGTTTAGATTAGCTGTTAAATTTTGACCATGGTAATTTGATCACAGGAAACCAGTTTGGTTGAAGTAGTAGACATTAAAACTACAAGTCATGAATTACAAATGAATAGATGCTTGGAATGATGAAAAGAAAGTTTGTATAATCTATGACAGATTTCTCAATTGATTTGATGCAATTGCTTGAGGACAAGCAAGAGTCTAAGTGTGGGGGAATTTGATAGAGCCATTTTATACTCAATCTTTATAGCATAAATGGTGTTAATTTACTATTGATTTTATAGAATTCCTAAGGAAATGGTACTTAATTCTATTATGGTGATAAATCAGGTTAAATGGAGTTAAGGATGCTAATTCAAGTAAATTAGAGAAGTCATCTACAACTTAGATCAAGACAAGGAATTACACTATCGGAGGAAAGCACATGGGCATGTATCTTTCTAGAAGGAGGCACGGTTTGAGATCTGGCCATGTTGTAAACCGTGCTACACACTACATGAGGAGAAAGAGAGACACGTCTTAGGGCATGGCCGTGGTGGAAGCCGTGGGGGAAGCCGTGGGGGAAACCGTGGTGAAAGCTAGACATGCCATGGAAAAGAAGTTGTAGAACATTGACAGAGGAAGACACGGTTGGAAATCTAACCATGGTACACACTGGACACGGATGAATACTTGTTGATTATGCGCAGAGTAAGGCACGGTTGGAAATCTAGCCGTGGGTGGAGTCGTGGTACACACTGGACATGGAAGGTGATACGTGAAATATGCACAGAGGATGGCACGGCTTGACCCACGACCGTGTGGTAGGGCGTGCCAAGCGGACGAATATTCACTTCTCGAAATCTACTTGGAAAAGGAAAGATATTTTCGTATCTTGCGAGCAAAAGATCACATGCCATCCCTCTAACAATATAAATAGAACCAACCCTAGAGGGTTAGGGCAATAAAAAATCTTTAATCTTTAACCTTGGATCATCTTGGAGACAAGAAGGAAGGAGGGAGGCAGAGCAGGCAACTGGGTTCATCATGTTTTTACTTTTTATTTCCGTTTATCTTATGAACATGAGTAGCTAAGCTACTTTTCTAGCCAAAGGGTCATAGATGTTTAATTCTCCACGAATTGTGAGGTCTAATTGACTTGTATCTATTCTGTTCTTTGTTTTTGGGTATTCATATATCTTCTGATCGTTTTGTCATTATTATCTTTGTTGATTGGTATGAATTAGAGCTCTTCTACTCAATTAGCAAGTTAATATATTGTCAACTAGCACGTCAAATCCGTAATTGTTTGATTGTTCTAGTCTCAGTGACACAATAACATGTTTGGTTATAAGAATAGGTGATCGAATTCATGTTATGGAGGTGTATGATCATGTTTAAATAGGTTATCTTATAATCTACTGGCATGAATTGGTGGTCTCTCTAGATTTTAATGCTATTGATAGATTAAATCCTAAGCGCTTGTTTAAGGTTGTCTAATCAATAAGAGAAATAATTCAAAGCTCTTGTCTTGGTTATCGAGGAAGTAAGGAGAGATAGGTTATTAGAGCTTGTTAATAACCATAACCAATTTATCTAGAATTAAGAATAGAAAACATTTGCATCGATGATCAATTCCTAGAATTAAAATATCTTGATTCCTTTGGCTAGGCTTTTATCAATATTCAATTTTCTTATCTTGTTTCAAATTTATTCAATTCACAAACAAAACTCCTAATTTTTCTTTTCCTCTTTATGCTCTTTGAATAGAAATATCTTTAACCAATCCATGTGGATTCGACCCTACTCACCACTATATGCAAATCATATAATTGTCTAGGAGTAGGTTTTATTTTTGTTGGACTCGATACCCATCAGTCTTCAACATGCCGGTCTTCTATAAGATCCATTGGCCCAGCTTATCGCTGGTTCAGGTCGGTCTATGGATAACCCACAAGCTGAGTCTAAGGGAGTTTGTCCATTGCCTTATAGAATATGATAAGTGTGCCTATTGGAAAACATAATACAAGAATAATGGAAAAGAGGTTAATATATAAATAATTCCGGGGTCGATCTGCTCAAAATGGGCCTTCAACGCCAAGATTTGAAATCCTTTAGTTCTTGCCCTAATGATAGGTTTTGTTGGATTTTTATTCCTATCATATACTATGACACCCAGACTTAATTGTAGTACATGGCTTAAAAATATATACATATATATATAATCAAAATTATAATAGTTTAATACAATATATATAACTGATGGTAATGTCGTAAAAAAGTAAATGGGATAAGGGCAAAATTTGTCTTTTCTTAAAAAAGGCTATAAAAGCTAAAAACTTAGTTAGGGTTTTCTTTTCCCTCATTTGCTCTTGTACACAAAATACTAAAGAGAGTGACTCTATGGAGACTTTAGGCAACCTAAAAGACCATAACGAAATCAACGTTTTCTATCTAGTAAGAATTCCTAATTGTCATTATAACGAGTTCTGAAGATGAGTTAGTGGATTACGTTACAACATACTTGTTGATATGTTGTTAGGGTAAGGAACGAGACAAAAAAGGGGTACATGAGTCACTTGAATTTAGATTTCCATGGGTGATTTGAGTTAAGTAAGTATTCTAAAACTCAAAAGTTTCATTAGATATGCGAATATAATGATTAGTTAGACTAGAATCATAGAAACTTAGGATTCAAAACAAATTTGAGGAGGAAAAATCAGGGTACATGATGAACAAGGAGGTATACCATCAAGTACATGATCATGTACCAGGGTATGTTGAAGTGGAAGATTGTACAGTAATGTACACGATTATGTACCTAGGTATATTGGGGTTTGAGCATACACGACCACAAGCACAGCCATGTACTTAGGTGCGTTGGATTGAAAGAGCTTATAGAAGGGTATACAACCATTAGCACAAGTATACTTCAAGTCATGCATCCCTATGCAGTTCCTCTCTTTATCATATTACGCAATAATATGACCTAATTGATTCTAGTTTATTTCAATTTGGTTTCAACATAAGAATTAAGCATGAAACTACTAGGGAAGGGGATTATATGAATAGCAAGTGTATAGTAAATTAAGTGAACCTAGATTACTTATAAGATCAAGCTAAGTGTAGTTCTTTGTAATTTAACAAGACTACTTACTTAAGTTAGTGACGCATAAGACTACTATAGGAACAACTGTACACGTACATGTTTACCTTATTTTGTTGGATATGTTTGCTAAGTAGTTGCTTAGTGATTTATAAGTGAGCTAAGGAATTGTAATGTGATATGTGAATGGACTATTGTATATTACTTGTGCTTGGCTCGGTTTAAGGGCTCATAGTGGTAGTTTTCGACGAGGGCACCTCTGATGAGATCCATGATGAGAGCCAAGCCGGAAGAAGGAATGTGGATCCTCTTGAAGTGCCGCTTGGACCCATTACAAGAAATCGAGCGAAACGATTCAAGGAAGCACTTAATGGGTTGATAAAGGATGTCCATGAAGCTGAAAAGGATTGGAGCAATCATAAAGTTGGAACGGATTGGAACAACCATGGGAAGACCCTTACTCTTGTACAAGTCATACTGAATACGGGGTGAAGAGGGCATATATTTTCAAGGCACGGCCGTGTAGGAATCTCAAGGTTGCATAGAATCATACACGGCCAGACACACTGCTAAAAGGCACGGTCATGTATGGAGACAAGAATTTCCACAGAATCACACACGGCCAAAGTACATGGCCGTGTATCCCACTCCGGCCATCATGTCTTGTTTGTTATTTTTACGCATTTATTAAAGTGGCCTCTCAATGTTTGGAACCTAATCTTCAGCATGAGATGGGTTCTTTCCAATTAGCCACACATGCAAAAGTTATAAACAAGGCTAAGTTTATGGAATAAAGCAGGAGAAGAATAGAAGAGTAGTTATCCTGTAAGGTTGAAGAAGTGTTAGGGAAGAGGCCATCCCCTATTATGACCTATACAAATAAAGGGAAGAGATATGTGGTATACTAAGCCATACTTGTAGCCTTTCAACCTAAGCCTATTCAGGCAAGACCTATACTACTTGCTTTGCCTCTACCCCCATTTGTAGGACTAAGATGGAGATGTCCCTGATGTATGAGATCTCATGAATTAAATTAGTGTAGTTGGCTTGAAGGAGCTTGTTTCTCTTTTAGTAAAATAGGACATACCAGTAAGACATGTAATGAGAAAGCTATACCATAGGCATTTTGCTATACTTGTAAGCAAAGCGTCATAGATATTTTGAATATGGTGCTATGATTAATTAGATAGTTGCAGTCATTATTGTTAAAATCGCATTTCAACTCGTATGATTCCACGTTTTTACGAGTTTGCATATACAATCCCAGTTAACTCACATACAAAATCGGAAAGGATCAAAATCATAATAAAATCGCGATTTTGAATAGTAAAATCGTTCAAAATCGCAATTCTGAACGTTTCTAATGATTCCACACAATTATCCAATTGCAGGCTTAAATCCATTCGGATCGGATCCAAGCCCAACCAAGCCCAGCCCAATCTGCAACCTAGCACATCCTTTGCAATTTCTGGCTTGCTGTTGCTGCTGTAGCCTGTCTTGTACGTTGAAGAGAGATAGTGAGAGACAATGAAAAGCAAGGAGAGAGGAGAAGAGAGACAGTGAAAAGCGAAAATAGCCAAACAGGAGAGGCGAAGGCGAGCCGAGATCCATAGTTCCACATCCACTTCCACACTAAGTTGAGTTGATACTTGATACTATCAAAACAAAGAACACTGAGCTCGAACAACGAGCCAGCGATCCTTCTCCTTTGTAGATGAGTAAGCGCCGCCAAGCAGCGATCGTTCTTGCGGTAAGCCACTAAGTTGAGATCTATCTTCATAGATGCGAGTTTTGTGTTAGGTATGACTTGTAGTTGTATGAGTATACTTGTACTTATACAGTTGTAATGTAGTTTATCATGTGAATTTTTATGCTTGTGAGTTGTGATTGTGAATGGGTATTTGAATGGGTTGATAGCTTTCAAGGCCGTGCCTTCAACCGTGTACTCAACTGTGTGTGCTTTTATGGATTTTCAAGCTCGACACACGACCGTGCCTTCAACCGTATACGCAATTGTGTGTGCTTTTGTTCTGTAGATTTTCCAAGCTCAACACATGGCCATGTGTTCAACCGTGTGTACTTCTGTGTATTTTCCAAGCTCAACACACGGCCGTGCCTTCAACTGTGTGTACTTTTGTGTATTTTCCAAGCTCAACACACGACCGTGCCTTCAACCGTGTGTTCAACCGTGTGTACTTCTGTGTATTTTCCAAGCTCAACACACGGCCGTGCCTTCAACCATGTGTTAAACCGCGTGTGCTTCTGTAGGCGTGTTTCCTTGACACACGGTCATGCTTTTCCCATGTTCCTTCCAAAAAGCATTTTTCTTCGTGTTTTCTTATCTTATCCGATCTCAATCCAAGTTGATATCCCATCCAAATGTATTATGTGCTTAAATATCAATGAAGCCAATTCCAGAGAAACTTAATCCTTCATACAAGTTGCATTTGGAGGGTTTAGGTTGAGCATGTGGTGTGCTAAGTTATATTGTTATAATTTGGAAATGGGATTATATTACTTAGTTATAAATTTATAATATACTCATTTTTCTAGCTTTATGGAATGTAAAGCTTGTTACCCCTTATGTTTTGCTTTCCTTTTCTTGATAATGATTTAAAGAAAACCTTTATAGTTATTTTTCTTGCTATCTCTTCTAGTTGTAAATTGTAATTAGTAATTACTTGTTACATGAGCATGAGCATGAGCAATTTACTTTATATTTGTAATTTGTAAATATGTAATAGTACTTTATAGTTTATAGTTTCTAGTTTTCTACTTTCTACCATAGCTCTCTTTACTCCCTTTTTCTTTTTTTTTTTTTTTCTTACAAGATTTAAGTATCAATTGAGTTAAAATGTCATCTTCCAAATCATCTAGAGAGAGTTCGAAAAGAAAGAATTCACTTGGAAGTAGATCTGATGTAGGTTAGGGGCATGGAATTGATGTAGACAACAATGGGAAAAAAGTTAAATGTAAGTATTGTAATAAAGTTGTTAGTGGAGGCATTTACAGATTCAAGAATCACTTGGGGTGTACGCGTAAAGATGTAGAGCCATGCATCAGTGTCTCGAATGATGTAAAAAATGAAATGTTAACAATGTTGCTAAAAGTGGCAAAATTATCAGAAATGAAGAGAAAGCAAATTCATGGTATTGAAGATTCTGATGATGCTGATGATGAGGTGGAGCAAATAAGGATAAACAAAAAAGAAAGGAATTACATGGACTTCTTTCTGAAACAAAAAAAAAAAAAGAAATTGTGAAAGTGGAACACGAGCAATACAAGGTACAATTAACCAATTCATGAAGAAAGATTTGAGAGAAGAATGTAACCAACAAATTGCTCGTTTTTTCTATAGTAGTGCAATTCCATTTAATTGTGTCAAAAATCCAGAGTTTGTGAAGATGCTTCAAGTGGTTGGTCGATATGGATGTGGGCTTAAACCTCCTTCTTATCATGAGCTAAGGGTGACTTGTTTGAAGAAAGAAGTAGCTCGAACAATGGAATTACTTAATGACTACAAAGCTGAATGGAAAAAAAACAGGTTACTCTATTATGTCGATGTATGGACTGATAGAAAGAGGCGTTCCATATGCAATTTCTTAGTTAATAGCCCTAAAGGAGCGGTCTTCTTATCATCTATAGATGCTTCTGATGTATCCAAGACAACCGACAAAGTTTTGGCAATGTTAGATGATATTGTGGAGAAGGTTGGAGAGGAAAATGTTCTACAAGTTATTACAGATAATGCTGCAAATTATAAAGTAGTAGGAGAAAAATTGATAGAGAAGAGAAAATGCTTATATTGGACACCTTGTGCTGCACATTGTATCGATTTGATCTTGGAAGACTTTGAGAAGAATTTGATGATCCATTAGGGGATAATTGCAAAAGGAAGGCAAATTACTACATATATTTATTCCAGGACTATACTTATCTCAATTTTGAGAAGATACACTAAAGGGAGGGACTTGATTAGACCTGGTGCAACTCGTTTTGCCACTTCGTATTTGACATTAGGTTACCTTAGTGAGTTGAAAACTACATTCATGATGATGTTCACTTCTAGTCATTGGAAATCATGTAAGTATTCGACCACAAGTGATGGAAAACGGATTCAACAAGTGGTTTTGGATAGTAGGTTTTGGAAGAATGTTATTGCTTGCCTTAAAGCTGCATTTCCCTTTATTAAAGTTCTTAGATTAGTGGATTCTGATGATCAACCAGCTACGGGTTTCATTTATCTAGAAATGGATCGTGCTAAGTAGAAAATTAAAGCAAACTTCAACAATGTGAAGAAAAGATAATATCATAACTTGTTAGCTATATATATATATATATATTTTCTTTAGTGCTAATTTTAAAGTTTCATTTCTAAATTGAAATCATATTTATTTAATGTAGTTATGAACCTATCTTCAAGATTATTGACAAGAGATGGGAGCTTCAACTTCATAGACCATTACATGCTGCAGCTTATTATTTGAATCCCCATTATCATTATAGTGATGATTTTAAAGTTGATGCCGATGTTAAGATTGGATTATATGGTTGCATAGAGCGTATGGTTTCTAATCCAACAGAAAGGTGTAAGATTGATATGCAGCTTGAAAGATTAAGGATGCTAAGGGACTATTTGGCATTGAAGCTGCAAGGTTAGCAAGAAACAAAAAAGCTCCAGCTAAATGGTGGGATTCATATAGAGATAAATGCTTAGAACTACAAAAGTTTGCTATTCGTGTTTTAAGTTTAACTTGTAGTTCTTCAGGTTGTAAGCGAAATTGGAGTGCATTTGAAATGGCACGATACAAATAGTTCTTTTATTCAATTTTATATATTATTACTTATTAAGATTATGAATCTTATAAAGTTATGTATAACCTTTTTCATTTTCAAGTCCATACCAAAAAGAGGAATAGGCTACATTAACAAAAGATGAATGATTTAGTCTTTGTAATGCATAACTTGAAATTAAGAAATGGGAAAGAAAGATGCATTGTTGACACTGACACTTCTACTTTCACTGTTGAAGATATCTCATCTGATGATGAATGGATAGTTGAAGAAGAAAATGTGTTTGACTCATCAAATGAGAATGAAGGTCAAGGTGTGTTGCATATCTTTCCAAGTCTAGGGGATGAAGATAAAGATGATGCGGAGGAGGACGAAATTGGTGCTTATGTCAATTTGGAGGGTCCTGTTAGTAAATCCCTAATCTCAAATGATTTGGACCTTCATGATATTGATAATGTTGAAGTTGAAATGCAAATAGGAACTTCAAAAATTTTGGAATTAGAGGATATGGAAATCATTGGTAGTAGTACAACTCATGATGATGTTGACATTGATGAAGAAGAAGATGATGAAGATGCAAATGATGATGATGATATGGATGAGAGAGATGGTGGAAATTGTGATGATTTATTTTAGTTCTTGTTTTGTAATATGATTTATGATTTCATAACTTTTATTCAGACTTTTAGTTTATTATTTTTATGATTGATTATTTATATTATATAACTTATGCTTGATTATCTATATTATGACTTTTATTGTGATTTATGATCCAATTCTATGCTGAAATTTTTAATTTATATTATCCATTATATTTTTAATGACTACTGTAAGTAAATTTTTAATATTTAAAAGTTATTTTATAAAGGTTGTAAAAACTTACGTTTTTACGTTCTGATTCTACAGACCCCTTGACGATTCTACGTAAAATCGCGATTTTGACAACCTTGGTTGCAGTACCACAACAAATTCCAGTATAGCAGCCAGTAAAACCTTTGGCTAGAGGCCAGTAGGTAGACCTCAACACATAAGACCAAGGAAGAGAGCACCCAATTGTGTTTTTGCTATACAACAACAATAGCAGCAAGATACCCTAAATTAAGATGCTATTGTAAGTATGCTACTCGTCCACTCAAGTACTACCTACGTAATATTTGATATGGGTGTAACACATTCTTGCATATCATCTATTTTTATGCATGTATGTAGTTTGAAACCTATATTGTTGAATGATTCCATGGTTGTGAATACTCCTTTTAGAGTGAGAGGAAGATTAGATAAAATGTGTAGAGATGTTGGGATCAAAATATAAGGAAAAGAAATGTTAGTGGGTTTATTCATGTTGGAGATGATGGAACTTGATGTAATTTTAGGGGTAACTTGGTTGTCTAAATATTATGCCACTATTGATTGTCGCAATTTCATGGTCTATTTCAATTTCCCTTATGAAGATCTAATTATATATAAGTTAGAAGTGCAGATGCCTACAAATCTTCCTACTTATGAGTTGTGGGGTAAGAGTAAGATATTAGCACTACTTGTAAAGGCCAAGCAAGTCAAGAAACTAGAAGACATATAGGTCGTGAATGAATTTGCAATTATTTTTCAAAAAACCCTACCAAATTTAACGCCAGTTAGGGAAACAAAATTCTATATTAATTTGGTACCAGGAACGACACCAACATCTAAGGTGCCCTATAGAATTGCACCTATTAAATTGTTGGAGTTGAAGACCTAACTTTAAGAGTTACAAGATAATGGATTTATTAGGCCAAGCATTTCGCCATGGGATGCTCCGATGCTCTTCGTTAAGAAGATAGGAACATAAGATTATGCATTGATTGCAAAGAGTTGAACTAAGTCACAATCACAAATAAATACCTCCTCTCTAGAAATGATGACTTATTTGACTAATTACAGAGAGCTTAAGTCTTCTCCAAAATAACTTGAGATTGGAGTGTCATCAACTAAGGATCAAGGAGGAAGACACTTAAAAGATAACATTTAGAATATGAGCTTTATAAATTCCTAGAAATGCCTTTTAGGTTGACAAATGCTCTAGCTACTTTTATGAATCTTATTAATAGAGTGCTCAAGGACTTTTTCAACCAATTCATAATGGTGCTCATAAATGATATCCTCATCTATTCTTAGAGCAAGGAGAAACGTAAAACACATCTAAAAGTAGTTTTGAAAAGACTACGAGAGGAGAGGTTATATGTAAAGTTCAGTAAATGTAATTTTTCATTGGAGCAGGTATCCTTCTTAAGAAATATGGTACATAAGGATGGTATCTCTATAGATCCTAAGAAGATAAATGTGGTGATTGACTAGCGAAGACCAAAGACCATAACAGAGGTTAGAATCTTTTCGGGACTAGCTAGCTATTGTAAGCATTTTGTGGAAGGGTTCTCTCATTTAGTGACTCCATTGATCGAACTAACACAAAAGAAGGTAAAATTTGTGTGGAATGACGACTATGAAAATAGCTTCATAATACTAAAGAGAAATTGGTAATAGCTCCAATGTTAAATCTACTAAAGATAGGCGAAGGATTTGAGATCTTTAGTAATGCATAGACTCAAGGTGTGGGATGTGTACTCATAAAAAATGGGAGAGTCATCCCATATGCCACTTGTCAGTTGAAACCATATTAGAGGAACTATCCCACATATGACTTAGAGTTAGCAGCTATAATCTTAGTATTGAAATTGTGGAGACACTACCTATATGGTGAGAAGTGCAAAATTTTCATAGACTAAAAGAGTTTGAAACATTTATTCTCATAGAAGGTGGCTGGAGTTGATTGATGATTATGATGAGGAGATCCATTACCACCTCAAGAAGGAAAATGTTGTAGTAAATGTCCTTAGTCAAAAGAAGCAAGTTAATATAACAACTCTAATCACATCTCAAAAATAGATATTGGAAGACATGTGCAAGTTAAAGTTAGAGATGGTGACACATGAAGTGGGAACCAATTTTGCTAGTCTTTGTACAACCAACCCTTCTTGATCAAACTAAGCAGCATAAATGGGAGATTCTAGAATTCAAAAGATTAAGAGCAAAATAGAATAGGAAGAAACAACTATGTTTAATGAGGATGCTGAAAGTATAGTAAAATACAATATGAGATTGTGTATACCAGATGATAACACTGAATTAAAGAATGAAATAATGAAAGAAGCTCATTGCTCAAGATATATGGTACATCCCGAAAGCACCAAGATGTCCAAAGATTTGAAGAATCATTATTAGTTGAGAAGTATGAAATGAGAGATAGCAGAATTTGTATCCAGATGCATAACATGTCAATAGATCAGAATTGAACATCGAAGACCAGTTAGTGAGTTACAACCACTTCTTATACCTGAATGGAAGTAGGAACATGTAACTATAAACTTTGTTGCAGCTCTCCCAAGAACTAAGGAGAAACATAATGCAATTTAGGTAATTGTAGATAGATTGACCAAATCAGCTCATTTCATACCAATTAAGATGAAGTATAGATTAGAGAAACTTACTCAACTATATATTAAGGAGATTGTTAGATTACATAATGTATTAGCCATTATAACTTCTAATAGGGATGCCTAGTTTGTGAGTAGATTTTGGAATAGTTTACATCGAGCTTTGGGTACTAAATTATAGTTTAATACTATTTTCTATCCTTAAACAAATGGCCAGTCTAAAAGGACCATAAAAATTTTAGAAAACTTATTGTGAGCATACACTTTGGATTATGGGGGTAATTGGAATGATCACTTACCCTTAGTGGAATTCGCATACAACAATAGCTAACAAGCTACTATTGTGATTTTTGAAAGAATTGGCAATGTTGATTATAGGTTGGCTCTACCACCAAGTTTAAATAAGGTACATGATGTATATTATATATCTATGTTGAGGAAGTCTATGCCAAATCCGGACCAAATAGTGGCTTTAGAGCATTTCAATGTACAATCAAATTTATCCTTTATTAAAAAACCTGTTAAGATTGTAGACATTAACGAATAAGTGTTGAGCAGAAGAGTGATTGCCTATGTTAAGGTACAATGAACAAATCAGATAGAATGGGAAACAATGTAGGAGTTAGAAGAAGATATACGAAGGAAGCATTCAAAGCTCTTTCCAAACACAAGTAACTTTCAAGGACAAAAGTTTCTATAAGGAGGGGAGAATATAAAATATACATATTACATATATACTATAATTTAAACCTAAGGTTAAATAATATAAATAGCTCAAAATGTGGGGGGCAGTTTAATCTTTTTGAGGTCAAGGTTTTTAAAGCTCCACTTGACCTATTGCTTCTCCTTTTTCCCATTTGCACAGTTGAAACCATAGAGGTACTCTTAAATATATGTATGGTAATCTAACGAAAATCCACAACATCAACCCACTTTCACTAAGTAAGGGTTTTGATCGTGAAGATGTATATTTATGATTTTTTATTCATAGGTCTAAGTGAGTTTAGTGATGTGTTATTAGAATTTGGAATAAGGGGTGAGATAGAATGAACATAGACATGGAATCAAGCAAATTGGGGATTCTGATCACAAATCAAAGCAGGTAAGTGCACAAAATTCATATAATGTATTAGAATTAATAAGTTAATTGAACTAATTCAATTTAGATTCATAGAAATTAGGGTTAGAGAGAAAATTGGAGAAGAGAAAGAGGAGGATTTGAGAAACTGAAGGGTACATAATCAAGTACATGGACATGTACCTTCATCGTGTTGAATGGAGATGGAATTTTGTGTTGCAAGGGATACACAACACAATACACAGGCGTATACCTGCCTGTGTTGAAGTACATGGCCAAGTACACAACCATGTACTTGGGTGTGTTGGAAAAGTTTTGCACACAAAAAGGTACATGACCATTCATACAGTCGTGTTCCCTCTCATGTTTTTCTGCACAGCCACATATACGATCGTGTTGTTTTAGAACACTTATATTTCACTTTATTTTGTTTTTCTACAATTCTATACTAAGATTTATGCACAATACGACAATAGGGAAGGGAATTTTGCAATTAGGACATGATTAACTAATTAGTAAACTTAGACTAAATCATAAGATAGAATTAAACTTAGTCCTTTAAACTTGACAGGACAATATACCTTTGATATTAACATAAGAACTAGCTTTAGGATTGCTTTTCCAAGCGTGTGTTTACCATGTTTGCTATTTGTGATTGTTAATATAGTAAAATAAATGAATTTAATTGGATATTGGGTTGAAATGTATGTATTACTTATGCTTAGCTCGACCTAAGGGACTACGATAGGAAACTCCTAGTGGGTACCCTAACAATTAGCATACTACATTGTCCTTAGTGGAGCCCTATACTGAAATGATCTAAGCTAGATTATGGTTAAATAGGGTCTATAGTGATAGTTCCCAACCTAAGAATATATATATGTATATATATTATATGGTTTGACAGGGTCATAAGTACCCTTTTGTTTGTTGTTGGCTAATTAAAGATAAATAATTTGATGATTATGATATGTACATTTGTTGCATTTACATGTATTTATGCTATGATTAATGTAGCACACACATGTCTATATAGTACTCATGCACTAAGTTTAGGCTCATTTCACTTAATTTTCATATGCAAATGAGTACGGTGGGTACGCCGACTACAATGATAATGGGAATGTAATATATTATTATCAAGACAAGAATAGGGAAGAGTATCACTATTATTATGGAGATGAGTAGCATGGACAAATATTAAGGAGTCTAGGTAGAACTTGAGAATATGTGGACAAAGAATTCAAGATTATTATAAGCTAACAAAACTTGCCATGTAATTTTTTGTTGATGGAGATTACGATGGTATTTATATTAAGGTTGATGAACAATTCTTCTAAATTTATAGTAATTGAAATGGGTCACTTGTGAATCCTTTATCTATGTCATTGGAGTTACATTGATATTCATGTTTAGTGGATACGAACATGGTTGAAATTGAAATAAAAATAGAGAGCCTTAACGTATTACTATTTAGTAGTAATACATGACAGATTGTAGCATCCTAAGTTTTAGAGCATTAAACTTCCATTTATGTTTTTTTAATTTCCATTGATTTATCCAATACTAATATGATAACCTAGTTATAGAATTCCATAAGGAACTCGTTGTTGAAGATATCGTAAGCAACATCAACTATCTCATCATTGTTCACTAGACTCAATCACCACTCAATCAATTGGTCCCCTCTTGCTACCGAATCTCCTCTTCACTAGATTCATACAACTCCTTTAATCAACTATATATATAAGGATCTTTCCGTTTTCAAGGGTTACCGTTGCCTTGTTCTCTAGGATTCATCGTGATTTTACTTTATATATATATCCAACTCCTTTAATCAACTATATATATATATTGGCGATATTGCTCATAGGCGACTAGGTTTCGAAAATGAGACTCTGTATCGTCATCTATCAAAACAGATGGGATCTCTAATGTAACCCTGTTGAATTTAATGTCAAAACGGTCGCGTTTTACGAATTTCATTTTGATTCCTGATTCATTAAACTCTGTGACTGCGTGTCTTTTTGAAATGTAGTTGTCCATCATCATTGCAAGATCATCAGTTGCTTCTCGTTGTGCAACCTTAAATATCATTCGTTGGTATTGAAGATCAAGGAGATGCTTGTAACTTCTTACCTCTCGTGACATGCCCTGAGGGTGAGTTCCTTCAAAGAAATTCCAAGCGAGATCGACAAGATCATATTGCTCATTGCAGTCCTCAGCGTCATTGGTCAAGCCAAATAATGTTGTAAGGACTGAACGGAAGTTGATTTTCAAGCACTGATAGATCGCGTTGCATGCTAGGATAAATCCAATCAGCACTCAAAAGATGGTCATTCTCATAACGTCTTGTCCCTCAACATTTACGAAAATACTTAATGATGAAGCATCCATCAAGTAGCATCATTTTGATGAAATCTTCTGATTTAAGAGTGTCAATTTCAGCATATTGTTGACGAACTTGAATTTCTATTTCTCCTAAGGTTTGTACATATCTATCAACACTAGTTTCTTGTCTCCTAAGCATTTGTCGTAGATTTTGCAATTTTTGCTCGTCCTTATAGTGTAAGCGTAGTCGTTATGATGGTGGTATGGTCCAATCGCAACACATACGGGCTCATATGCCTTTTCATTGATCATGCGAAGCTGATTATGAAATTTAAATATTGATATCTGTGATTGTGTTGGAGGTAGACCACGTAGTTCTTCCTTAATCTGAAGTGAAACTAATTCTAGGGTCTCGTTGTGTGCTTTTTCAACCTAAACATAGTCAAGGTAGCCAGATCGTTATACATAGCTAACTCCAAGGCACAAACCTGATAAGATAAAAAAAACTTTGAAAATAATTGTAAATATATTTTTAAAAATATTGGTACAATGAGGCAAATTCTTGAACTCCTAAAGTGTAAATAGCCCTTTTCATAACTTATAAAAATATATAAATACTGTCAAAAAAGTTGACAATAAAAAACCTAACTTGGAAACCACAATAATAAATAGCTTTATTTTAGTAAAATTTAGTTTGATTAATAAATGAATTAGACATTTTCAAGCGTATTTGTATTTGTGTCTAGGTCTCAATTCAACTCGTTGACCTATTTATGAATAAATCTTGTAAACATGTATCGTGCTTAACTCATGAATCTGTTTAATGTTGATATTATTAATATTTTATTTCATTCTTTCCTGGCTGGTCGAGGCCAAAACCAATTATGTTAAAGCTTCATTTTTTTCATTTTACTCTTACTTTTTCGCTTACACTCTCTTTCGTCTCTATTTCACTTTGTTGCCGCTCATTTCCAATTAAGGAATAATCTAAATTTATATGTTTATGATGTGGTTGTTTTGGATAAGCGGTATTTTGACTTTAGTATATTCTTTAATTGTATATTATGACATAAGTAGATATGTGTAATTATGCAATTTAATATAATAATTTTGGTTTTTTACCTTTTTATGTATTTTGGAATTATTGTGCTCACGGAAAGAAGAGTAAATTATTCTATGGAGGCTAATGCAATTATCAAAGATTTTATTTAATGAATAAAGGCGAAACATTTAGAAAACTTTTAAATAAAAAATGCATATTCTTCAAAATATAAATAAATAACTCATAAAATTATTGCAAAATAAAAAGGGTCTTTTTAACACTTCTTAACATTTCACAAATAAAAAATCTCATTCTCACTCGACCATTGGTGATTACTTTTTCATATAATATATGTCTAGCCTATTTTAAGTAGTACATGATCATGCCATGATTTAACTTTAATACAATGATATCATGTAGTGAATGAATGCTTAGATTTATTATATTTGACCAAACGTTAATTTATTATTCTTTTTTTTTGTTGAGTTGTAATTTTATTTTATATTTTATATTGTCAATTACTATTAAGAGAATAAAAGAAAATAATAATGATACTATCAATGCAACAAGTGCTTTAGTCTTATGAAAATGAATGGGTATTATGGAATGATTAATTACCTAATCATTTAAAGGTTTTTTTTTTATTGGATGCTAATGAATTAATCTCGTAAAGTAATTATCAAAAATTTATAGAAGACTTATTATTATTATTATTATTATTTTGTTCTTTTTGTTTTACACATAATTTTTTTATTAAAATATTTTTGGTCTTCTATTTTCTAAGACAAAATTTAACTCAATTTTAAGTATTAATTCTCTATTTTTTTTAATAAATTGATAGCTAAATTTCAATTTAATAGATATATCTCAATAAAAAAAAGGTAAAAAAAAAAATTCTTTTAACCTTTTACAAAGTCAACTAACCACTCATATTTATTTTAACAAAAAATTTATAGTTATTCTTACTTTTCAGTATTAGGTGTTACACCTGCACTAGTTAACAAACTTCTTTCATATATGTATGATATGTGCTATAATTATAATTACATATATAGTTTCCTAATGAGTAATTATAATATTAATTCATATAATGTAAGTTTGGTCCCACAGTTGCATGTTTTTGCTTCCGTCCCATGCTATAAAATGAAATTTTATACATTTATGAAGAAGCAGTACAAATTTTCACAAACAAGAACTTCTGAATCGATTCAAGAACAATAAATCTGAAATAACAAGAAAAATTAGAGTGGAGAGAACAAAAATAGACTTACATTGTTGTTGCTAGCCATTCTTTTTGTACCCGCAAAACCTTTTTGAAAGTGTTTTTCACAAAAATCAAGAGTTTTAGATCAATGTTGGATTCGTGGCCTGAGGACGTATATGTAAAATGGATGGACGAAGAGCAATGAAATATAGAAAGAATGTTCACATAACAAATATTAATTTAAGCAGTTGGCTTGTTGGGACTTTTAACTGCAGTGGTGCCCACTTCATGCCCTAGAAATAACAAAAACAAAGTAGTTAGATAAAGATTTTTTCATGCCCTAGGAAAAAACAAAAACAAAATAGTTAGATCCAGATTTTTTGAGAAGTTGCTGGATGTTATTGGTGCAAGTCACTAATAAGGAATTTGAAAATAAATATCAATATAAATTATAATATAGTGACGCTCTAGATAAGAAATTTTGTCAAGAAAAACCACAACGGCATATCATAATTTATGAGGACTTTATTTTATATTATTAGTGCAAGTCACCAACAAGAGGCTTAAAAATAAGGATTTATATAAATTATAAACAGTTCTTCAGATTATGATTTTACATAAAAAATTCTAATATATACTAAAATTTACTATCTAGAACTACAGGAGGTGGTGTACTACATTTTATATTGACTTTATTTCAAGTCACCTTTAGATGACTTATCCTAATAATTTCCCAAATATTAGTTTATCTCTATTTAGTTTTAGACATGTTTATTTTCTTTTTCTTCTTCCTTTTTTTAATAATATTATCCCAATATATTAAGACTTTTCATGTTAATATTTTATTTTTACGTTAGACTCTCTTTCTTTATTTTTTTCCCCCCAAATTCCTTTATTTGTTGATTCTCTTTTTATCATGTGTTTGTCCATTGTAACTAAAATCCAAATTTGTTATAACAGCTCAAACAAGTAAATTCAAATTGGCCAGCTAAGATAATAATAACAATAATCAATTTTAAAGCATTGGTTGAAAAAACAAGTGCTTTCAGGATTTCTAATTTTCATATCAAATTTTCTTTAAGGATAGTGTTAAATTTGCTATATATATATTGTTTTTTCTTAAAAAAATTAAACCTAAATTTTAAATTTACTAATTGTTATATTAATTGAATATTTACTTCTTAAATTAATTATCTCATATCTAATCAGTTATACAAGTAAAAATTTAACTAAATATGATATTTAATAATATTAAATTTTAAAAGAAAAAAATCAAAATATATATAAAATTGAACATTTTTTTTCATTATTTCTAGTTAATTTGGATGTTATATTTCATCCAAGGGGAGCTTCAAAGAAGACATGCAAGTTGTAGAAGGCTAAGAACACGGCCACTGTGACTAGTAAGGACTCATTGTTGCTCTGTGTACGGCCACCAGCATGAAATTATATAATTAAATCCAAATCTTTTAAGAAATTGCTTCTATCTTCGTCATTGTATTGGTCATGTATTCGATTTCCTTTTTTTTTTTTTAATTATCTTTTAATCATGTCAATGTCGGTATAACATCCGAATTATTTGAAATCAATAGCAAAGTAGCAGAAATATGACGAAATTTTAAGATCAAAATTAGAAATGAAAAAATACACGTGGACCAAACATTAGTTTAGACAGTTTGAAATTGATTATATTTTCCTTTTTTTTCATTTCTTTTTCTATGTTTGGATTTAACTATTTAGACTCTTAGTACTAACAGATCAACAAAATACATAGTGGGAAGAAAATTAACAATTGAACAAAAGAATCTGACACATTGAATTCACTGTACAAGGCCCTAATATAATGAATTAAAAATAAATAAATAGATAAATAAATATAGAAAAATTCTTACACAATTACATAAAAAAATTTCTATAGTTGGGTTCTCAAGACTTCTATATCTCTTATACTTTATCCATATAATTTTGTTGGTAGAAAGAAAGGATATTTTATTAAACATGCAATACAAACAAACATCATAAGTCCTTGCAGGTTATACAGTACTTGCAAACCACACACAACATTCTTACATACATAAAAGATTTTCCCTATCACTACAAGAATTTTTATATTTAGTAATACTTTCAAATTTTGTAAATATTACTAACTATTATATATTTTAGTGGTGTTTAATAAATATCACAAAAGGCTTATTAGTAACATTTATAACAAAATTTAGAAGATAAAAATATACAATTTGATTTGTGACATTTTCTAAAGGTAAACGCTACGAATTAGTAAAAAAAAAATTCGATTTGGTAACGTTTGCATATTTTGTAAACGTTACCGATGTATATATGATTTACTAATGTTTATTAAATGTTATTGAAAAATATAACATTAGTAACATTTATAAATAAATTTAGAACACATATACATATAATTTGATTTATAACTTTCTTTTTTAAAACTAATTATAGTTAATCCTATTAAATATTTTATAATCACTTTATAAAAATCAAATAACTTTTAAATTAAGAAAAAAATTGTAATGTACTTGAAAATTTAAGCCCAAGATTCCCCTTTTAGAAAGTTTGAATTTTAGTATAGAATTTTTTTTCCCAAGCCTATGTCAATTGAAACAAATGATAACATTGGGTTTAATATATGTAGTAACGCTCATGTAGTGAAGAGTTTATTTTATGAGTAAAGTGGTTATTGTAAGGAAGGTTGAGTTGATGAAGGAAAACAAAAAAAATTGAACAACTTGCCAATGCAGTGAAGAGAAAAGCTAATGGAGACTGACATGAGAGCATGCCTTACTTATCCCTGCACAAGCACATTAGTCCATCATGGTTTCTGATGCTCATTTCCCCTTCTCTATCTCTATTTCTCTCTTTTCCCCCTCTTTGTTTCTTTTTCTGTTTACATTTTTTCTCTTTTCTCCCAATTTTGAGCTAACATCAACTAAGATTGCCTAGGCTCTCATCGATGCTGTGTCGTTCTCGTCAATTAGCTAACATTAGTCCTCTGTCGATAGTGTGTCATTCCTGTCAACCGTTGTTTCTCCCAATTTTGTGCTTACATCAAGGAAGGGATCGCCTAAGCTCCGATTTACACAAAGATCATCGTTTTTCCTATTGTTAGTGTCTGATTTTTGTTTCTTTGAGCAGCCCTCTATCTATGGTGCATAGTTCCCCATTGTGTTACCTCAGTATTTCGTTCGTTTACATTTTGTAAATCTGATTTTTCTTTTTCTCCAGGTTTTGGGTTAACATAAGCTAGGAACAAATTTCTTTGGCTTTCGTTTACACCAACATAATTGTTTCTATCGGCGTTACTGCTTGATTTTTGTTTCTCCCGTTAGCCCTCTATCCACAGAGTGTAGCTCCTTGCTGTGTTACCTCCCCATTGAAAGCCAAAATGAGGATTTGCTCATAGTCTTCTCTAAATCCACAGTATGTATTTTCATTATTTGTAGTATATATAACAATGTAGGGATTGTATTTCTTGTATTAGAAATTATTTTGGAAGATTTTTATACCATCTGATAAGTAGATTATTTTGGCAGATTTCTATTTGTATACCATGGTTAGCTTGTGAATTGCCTTTTGTTAATTTTTTTATTTAAAAAATATTGTGGTTCATGTAATGTGAACTAAATGGGTGATCATATTCTTAAATGTGTCTTCCTTTTGCAAGTTTCATTTTCAAACAATTTTATGCATATATCAATCATAATTATACTAATAATAGCAATTTCTTAATGTCGTAGCTATTTAGCTCCTTCTATGGAATGAAAGCACACTAAAGTAGATTGGAACTTCTAAGCCTAATCACAAATCGAAACTGAAGTGGTAGCAAACATTGACGTTGGCATTATACTCCTACTCTCTTACTCTCTTGGCTTTAATTAGTTCAATCTGTCGTCTCGCTGTTACTCTCCTCTCGAGTTGGCTTTATCCACTTGTCATGCTATATATCTAGATGACTGCAGCAAATATGAAAAGTAAAATGAAGCATTAAGACCAGTGGTGTATGAAATATGAACTTCTAATGTGACAACGTAAAACGAGAGATTAAAATAGGATTTTATCATAAATTAGTGATTTTGTGAATACTCAATATGCAATCTTCAAATATCAATTGATTCTATGAATTTCTAGATATTTAGCATCCAAATTTGACAATTATATGAATTTGATAATTTAGGAAGAAAATAGAGTAAAGACGGCTCCAAATTTTCGATAGTATTCAATGGTTCTTCTGTTCAATGCCCTAGGGCATACAAATAATAGCAGGTATAAACCTACAAAAAATAAAACATAAAAAAATTCCAAAAATAGAAATGCCTAATAACTGCCAAAAATAAAAATGCCTAAAACTTAAGGACTTGTAGTAAATTAAATGACGAATGCAATGCTACAAACGAAACTCAAAATAGAAGTTCCTATAAAAAGATATAAGTAATTCTAAAATTACCAAAACTAACAAATTTGACTATTTAAGGGATTAAACAAAGTAATTTGCCAAAAAAATAGCATAGCTTAGCACTAAACATACTGACTTCTTTGAGTTAGCTAGTTTCCTTTGAGAAAAAGGTCTAAAAATCAAGAAATCATGACCAACCTATTTTTGTCCCATTTTGCCATGTACATGTTTGCTAATACCTCCACCTCATCACAGTGGTTATGAAATATGAATAGTATTAAAGCCTATATGAGAATTTGTTGTGTTCTCCGAATCTTTCTATTTGTGCATAGCTCAAATTACTCCATCTGATTGAGCTCCATTAAGGCATTATTGGAGTGAAACTTTTATTTTAGCTACTTAGCATTACTCCTTTTATTAGTAAATTCCCTTTTATGTGCATCTTGTTATAGTTAAGTTGTGGAAGCTTTAGTTACTTATTTGATGATGAGTTTTTTTTTTTTTTTATTTCTAGAAAATCTATCTACTACTCTCCTTTTAGATGGGCTAACTTCTTTACATTCTTGTTTTTATCTTATGTGACATTAGTTGTTTGGATTAATGATGGGATGTAAACAATTAGACTTAATCTAGGCAAATCCTATTCCCCTTTTTCTCTAGTATCTTCTTTTTCCAAATTTCCTATCCTGCAAACAACATAATGTATTTTATTTTATTTATAGTCATTTCATTGGTGCTAACATTATGTTGTTTGCAGGACAAGTAACAATTGTTAAGCCAATTGTTGTTGGGTGTTTATGTAGAATTTCAAGATTATTTAATAGAAAGGCATCGATAAAAATTTATCCTCTTATGATAAAGTACGAGGATTGGAGTGTAATTACAATCTAATTATAATTTCTTTATTTTTTTCTCATTTGTATCTTTTTACTAGTAATAAAATAAAAGAAAAAACTTTTTACTAGTAACTTTTATACAATATGAATGCAAATTATAGGATTGACTACCATCCTAGTAGTGGTTATGGACCACCTCCTACTAGAAAATCTAATAGTGGATTTCTATGAATGAGGAAAATAAAATATAGCAAGAGGAGCTTGAAGAGCAAAAAAAACTACGCAAAAAGCAAGATGTTGAATTTCTAGAATTGCATGATTTATAGTAGGCTCAAGAAAATATGGTACATCTTTTCATTTCTTTAGATTTGAAGTTTATTTCTCTATCTAATTTGAATTTTTTTATTCATTTTCAAATTAGTGTTTTAGTTATTAAGTTGTTGTTTAAATAAGTTTTTCTTGATTTGAATTAAAGTCTACTTATTTTTTAAATGGTGTCTAAAGTTGTATTTTTTTTTAGAAAAGAATATCACTAGTTGGTACAATATTTCTACTTTATATAATATGTTACATATCTTCCACTTTTCATTAACATAATTTTATGACTTGATTATAAAATATTTGTAGTTAAATGATCTCTTTAAGTAATAAGTGGTTTTGCCCAGACTTATTTTCCAATTTAGGTAATGCATTAAATAACATTGTCTTGTTCATTGTATGGTTAAATAAATGTGCTACTTTAAATTTTTACACACTTTTGTAACAGGATCTCCAATTGATGGTGAGTTTCTTCCTTACTCAATACCACCTACTCACGATGATGACAATGACAATGGAGAAGAGAGAAGCTTATGAAATATAATCTATTTTGGAGGTAATTATGGAGAAGTTTAGATATTCTACTAGTAACAATGGAGAAGTTAGGTTATTTTGCTAGTAAATTATGGTAAAATTTGATTAGTTTGATAGTGAAGTTTGGTTATTTTTGTAGTAACTATGGTGAAGTTTGCTTATTTTGGTAGTAACTATGGTGAACTTTGATTATTTTGCTAGTAACTATGGTGAAGTTCAGTTATTTTTGTTGTAACTATGGTGAAGTTCAGTTATTTTCGTAGTAAATATGGTGATATTCGATTATTTTCGTAGTAACTATGATGACATTATGTTATTTCAATAGTAATTGTAGTGAAGTTCAGTTATTTTGCTAATAACTATGGTGAAGTTTGGTTTTTTTGCTAGCAACTATGGTGAAATCTTCTTGTGGCATTTCAACAATACAAAATATATGGATTAGTGATATTTTATAGCATTGGATAAGATCTTGTATTTACAATTTTACTACATTTAAATAATACTAATTGGCACACATAGGTGACATTTAAACATTACCAAATATAACTTTTTTTTTTGTAATATTTAAACCTTACCAAATCTTACCTTTTTTGTAATAGCTAAACATTACTAAATTTTATAATTTTTGTGATTAAAAAAAATATCATTTTAATTTAGTAATATTTAAAAATTACAAAAAGTTGCCTATTGGTAATGTTTAAACATTATGAAATACTAGTTTTTTTTATAACGTTTGAACATTACAAATCTGATTCTTTTCATGAAGTTTCAGGTAATTGATTAAATTGATAGATATTATTTGGTTACATTTAAATGTCATAGAAATTTTATAATTGGTGATGCTTAAACGTTACAAATATTTTACCATTTTGTGACATTTGCGTCTTTTGTAACGTTTACAATGTAAACTTCACAAATTATTTTATGTAATGCACCTTTTATAACATTTATAAGTAACATTTAATAAACATTATGATTTTTTTTTTGGTAACATTTACTTAAATTTTAGTGATGTTTAATAATCGTCACTAAACATCGAATTTCTTGTAGTGTACAAGTTCTAGTTTTTTGATACTTAGAAAGTAACATTTTAATGTCTTCAACAAAAGCCTCTAAGACTTAATCAAGAAGAATAAAACATTCAAAAGTTCTTGCTGATATGCTATAGTTGCATGTTTGTTAGCTACCTTATTTAGCTCCTTAAGTTAATGTACAATCTTAACATCTTGCAAACTAGAGATTCTTTCTCTACAACCATAACAAACATTGCCATATTTATATAGAAGATTAGATTGATTTTGCAATAAAGAAATCATAGTTTAAGAATCCATATTAATTTCAATACATAATAAATTCATTTTAATGTAACAATCATGTAGAGTTTGATGTGGGAGATTATGTTTGGGTTATTCATACAAAGGATAGGTTTTCTGTTAGTGAGTACAACAAACTATTAGCTAGGAAGATTGAGCTAGTGGTGATCATAGAGAAGATCAACCCGAATGCATACAAATTAAAGCTACCTTGCTACATTCAAACCATAGAGGTATTTCATGTGAAGCATCTTATTCTCTACACTGGAGATAGCTTAAACAAAGACAATTCGAGGGTGAATTCTATCTACCTTAGGGAGGATGATGAGGTGGTGGTACTAGCTAACGGATATATAACGAAATGGAACAAAAATGGGTTAGTCATAATTTCTTGATTTTTGGACCTTATTTCGAAGGAAATAAGCTAACTTAAAGAATTCAGTACATTTGTTGTTGAGCTATGCTATGTTTTGGGCAATTTCCTTCGTTTAGTCTCTTAAATAGTCAAATTTGTTATTTTTGGTAATTTTTAGATTACTTATAACTTTTTATAGACACTTTTTTTTTGGGTTTCGTTTATGGCATTGTAATTGTCTTTTGATTTACTACATGTCTTTAAGTTTTAGGGATTTCTATTTTTGGAATTTTTTTGTGTTTCTATTTTTGGAAAATATTTATGTTCTATTTTTGGCAGCTTTGTGCCTGCTATTATTTGTATGCCTTAAGGCATTGAGTATTATTGAAATTGGTGGAGCCATCTTTGCTCTATTTTTCCTCTCAAATTCTGAAACTTGTATCATTATTGAATTTGAATGCCAAATATTTAAGAATTCATATAATCAATTGATATTTGAAGATCACACATCAAGTATTCACGGAATTAATAGTTTATGATAAAACCCGATTTTAATTTCATGTGTTACACTGCGTTAGTTGGTATTAGAGTCACATTCACTCTTGGTAACAATGGCACCTCATAGATAAGCTAATCAACGTCATGCTGCAATGGACAAGATGTACGATTATGATGATCTATATTGAAGAATTGGGCAAGTGATTGATGAGCAATTAGATGTGGCATTAGAAAATCAGTTAGATGGGGTTGTAGATCAATTGGCAAATAGGATGGGTGTGTTAATGGGTAATTAGAATCAGAACATCAACCTTAGACATGTGAGAAACCCTAATCTAATGTTAGATGCTGAAGAGGTAGAGGATAACACCTCTTCTATTGAAGAGGATGAATAGTATAATGTAGTGCGATGCAGGCATGATAGGCTTCGTGTAGAAGAGGACCAGAGGCATTAGGAATTAAGTATGATAATGGAGATACTAAAGTTTCGTGGAACCCTCTAAGTAAAAGAATTCTTTGATTGGTTGACCACAGTTGAGGAGATAATGGATTTTAAAGGAGTTCCTAAGGATAAGGGGTGCAATTGATGGCAACCAAATTTTGTGGTAAGGCTAAAGCACGGTGGCAATAATTAAAATTGGCTTGGATGGGAAAATGAAAAACTTCATCATAGGAAAAGATGAAGAAGCGCTTGCGAGCAATGTTTTTGCCTTATAATTTTTAGCGTATTATGTACCAGAGGCTATAAAATCTTAAGGAAGGTAGTAGGTCATTAGATGATTATGCTTCTAAATTTTACTAGTTGATAGTTAGGAATGAATTTTAAGAAATGGATGATTAGTTAGTTGTTAGGTACATTAGGGGGTTGAGAATACAGATTTAGGATACAATCGATTTATTTAACCTTGTTAGTGTATCAACATTACGCCAAAGGGCGTTGATTGTTGAGAAATAATAAGGGCATTCTAGGAATAATGTGTTTAGTAGTGGTGTAATAGGTAGTGGAGGTAGTATTAGCAGTAGTGGTGTGAATTGTACAGGAGGTGGAACTTCAAGTTGTAACACTACTAAGCATTTTAATAAGCCTAGCACTTGTGGAGTAAAGTGTTTCAAGTGTGGTGAGGCTAGTTACCGATAGTCTAAATGTCGGAAGATGGAGAAGAAGGCACTCTTTGTTGAGAATGAAGAGGAGGAGGATGATGAACCTACATTGGAAGCTATGGGTGATGGAGGACCTATCTTCAATTCTGAATATATTAAGGAGGAGCTTGTGATGGGAGATGGTCAAGAAAATTTAATAGTTAAGAGATCCTATGTAACTCCTAATGTAGTAGAGGAAGAGTGGCTTAGGAACAATATTTTCCAATCCACTTGTACTATTTTGGGCAAGGTATGTCGATTTATGATGAAGTCGAGGAGTTATGAGAACATTGTGTCCATAGAAGCCATGCAAAAGTTAGGCATTAAGCTTGAACAGTACCCGAAACCTTATAGGTTAGCTTGACTAAAGAAAGGTGGCGAAGTAAGTGTCTTTGAATGAGCATTGGTTACATTTTACATTGGTTCTAAATATAAGGATTCTATCTGGTGTGATTTTGTGCCGATGGATGCTAGCTATTTGTTGGTGGGGAGGCTGTAGCAATTTGATAAGGGTGTGACTCATGATGGGAGAGTTTGAGTCTACGTGTAGTTTTGGCTCTTTTGACTCCCAAGAAAGATGGCATCTGGTGTATGTGTGTAGATAGTTAGGCCATCAATAAAACTACTATCAGGTATCATTTTCCTATTCCTCGCTTAGACAATTTACTTAACCAGTTGAGTGGTGCTAAGGTATTCATGAAGCTAGATTTGAAGATTGGATATCGTCGGATTCATATTCGAGTTGGTGATGAGTGGAAGATAGCTTTAAAGACATAAGAGGGTTTGTATGAGTGACCGGTTATGTCATTTGGATTGTCTAATGCACCTAGCACATTTATGAGAGTGATGATCAAACTCTAAGGCCATTCATTGGAAAGTGTGTTATCGTATACTTTGATGACATACTAATTTACAATGTTAATCTAGAGTAGCATCTCAACCACTTGCGAGATGTTCTTAATGTGTTGCATAAGGAAAAATTCTATGCTTCCTTAAAGAAGTGTGTTTTCATGACCACTAAGGTACTTTTCCTTGGTTACATAATTTTTGTTGATGGTTTACGAGTTGATAAATCTAAAGTGGATGCAGTTAGGCAGTAGCTTAAACCTACTACATTGACTGAAGTTTAAAACTTCCATAGCCTGACATCATTTTATAAGCAATTCATACCCCATTTCAACAGTATTATGGTTCTCATCACTGGTTGTATGAAGGGTGGAAAATGTTTGTGGACTAACGAAGTAGAGAGGGCTTTTAAGTAGATTAAAGTGTGTCTTACAATAGCCTCGATTCTAATGTTGCTAGATTTCTGTTAGCCTTTTGAGCTACATGTAGATGCCTCTAAAGTGGGGATTGGAGCTATTTTGAGCTAGAACAGTTGACCAATAACTTATTTTTGTAGGAAGCTAATAGGGGCTAAGCTGCGATATAGTACATATGATGTGAAATTCTATGTTGTTGAGCAAGCTGTAAAGCATTAATGTCATTATTTGTTTCATAGAGAATTCATCTTATATACTGACTATGAAGCTTTAAAGCACTTGCACAGTCAGGATAAGTGTCATCTCATCATGCTTCATGGGTAGCCTATTTAGAGAATTTCACCTTTGTCGTGAAATACAAAAGTGGTGGCACAAATCGGGTTGCTGATGCATTAGGCAGACGCAAGAGTCTTCTAACCAAAATGCAAGTGGAGGTACTTGGTTTTAATTCGTTTGATAAATTACTTGAATGTGATCCCTATTTTTTTTATTATTTTAACAAAAGTTAGAGCTAGTGATAGAATAGAGTATCTGCTACAATATGGGTTTTTGTTTATGGGTAATCAATTGTGCATTCCAAATTGTAGTTTGAGGGATCAAATTATTTAAGAGTTGCATGGTGAGGGTCATGTAGGGCAAGATAAGACTTTGTAACTAGTGCATGCATCCTATTTTTGGCAACTATTTGTAAGGAAGTGGAGAAGTATGTATCGAGGTGTAGAGTCTGCTAAGTGTCCAAAGGAACGACCACGAATGCAGGATCGATGTGAGTATGGATTATGTTTTTAGGTTGCCACAAACTCAGCGAGGTAATGACTCCATTTTTGAAGAAGTTGATAGATTTTCTAAGATGGTGTATTTTATTCCCTATAAGAAGATCACAGATGTTGTCTAGGTTGTACAATTGTACTTTAGGGAAGTATATAAATTGCATAGGTTGCCTAGGACCATTGTAATTGATAAGGATACAAGGTTTATCGGCCTTTTTTGGTGAAGTTTGTGGAAGATGGTCAACACTCGGTTGAATTTTAGTAGTGCTTATCACCTACAAATAGATGGATAAACTAAGGTAGTAAATAGATCCCTAGGAAATTTATTGAGGAGTTTAATGGGGGAGCATGTGAAAAGTTAGGATCAAAAGATGAGTCAAGCAAAGTTTGCACATAATTGATACGAAATCGGTTTGCTCTGATACTAAACTGATACGAACCACGCCAACGTGTGACGAAACCCAATACCAATACGTTCGGAATTTGCTACCCAAGATGCCAAACACACTCAAGTGGAAATCGCGACCCGTTGCCTATAAGCGAGATAAGAACCTTGGTATATTATGAAGACGCCACAATCGGGATGAAAGACCGATTGATAAGTCGGGATGAACGCCACGGAATAGAAATTCGATAAGTTCTAGATTAGTTCTTTAAAGAACCAAGAGAGGAATTCCCTCAAAAGTTGATAGGAATAAAAATCCGACAAAACCTATCATTAGGGCAAGAACTGAAGGATTTCAAATCTTGGCGTTGAGGGCCCATTTTGAGTAGATCGACCCCGGAATTATTTATATACTAACCTCTTTTATCTTATTCATGTATTTTATATTCCAACAGGAATACTTATCATGCTTTATAGGGCAATAGACAAACTCACTTAAACTCAGCTTGTGGGTTATCCATGGACCGACCTGAACCGGCGATGAGTTGGGCCGATGGATCCTATAGAAGACCGGCATCATGAAGAGCATTTCTTTTATGTATTTTTCATTTTATGAACTATTTTAGTTGTATTTTGGTTTTGGCACACTTTTATTTCTTTGTAACTTTCATTTAGCGTTAGCCAGCTTAAAAGTGGCAAACTTGTAATTTTGAGCACTTTTTTAACCCTAGGAGTAGCAAGTATAAATACTTGCTTAAGAGAGGGTTTGAGGAGCTTATTTTTGCAGAACATACACCTCTTTTCATGTGTGAATTAGGGTTCATACCTTGGTTCCAACTCTTATCAATTTCAATTCCAAGACTTGAAATTGTGGCGAGTGCAACATCTTGAAATTATGAGTTATATCAATTTCATTTTGTTGTGATTTCTTTTCTTCTCTAGTGTGTTGTATCTAGGGTTGATTTGAGATAGTTCTTGGTCAGATGTACATGTTATTATTCACGAATTCTTGTGTTTAATTGAAATACTTACCATTTGATTTGGGATCATCATTGAAAGTTACACTTGAAAACGTGATTTTCACCATTGGGAAAGGAATCTTACTTTACGGTTTTCTTCGTCAAATTGAGGCTTAATTTGCGTGGATTATATGACATTAGAGTGTTATAAGAAGGCATTTTCTTTGGGGTATTCTGATTATATTATTAGTTGATTGAATTTCATCATTTCAACATTAGGGTTCATTTGAAAAGTGCTATTTTTGGATCCGATTTTTCCTAAACTTGAGATATCTTTTCTTAAGTCTTTTGGATGTGCTTTTAAGTGTGTTTAGGCACATCAAAAGTGTTTTCAAACTTTCAAAGTTGTGTATTCTATATTCTATGTTCTATTCTCAACCCTAGAAGCTTATATTAAGGTTTACAACTCGTAATAATAAAGTCCAAAAAAGGCCGACGCGGGGTGTATACACGGCCGTGTATTCTGGCCGTGTATGTTCCTGTGAAACCTCCAGACTCACTACAAAGCCGTGCCTTGTAAAGACACGCCCTCTTCAACCCGTATCTATTATGACTTGTACAAGAGCAAGGGCATTCCCATGGTTGTTCCAATCCTTTCCAACTTCATGATTGCTCCAATCCTTCCTGGCTTCGTGGACATCCTTTATTAACCCGTTAAGTGCTTCCTTGAATCGTTTCGCTCGAGTTCTTGTGATTGGTCCATGTGGCACTTCAACACGATCTACATTCCATCTTCTGGCTTGGCGATCCACATTCCATCTTTTGGCTTGGCTCCCATCATGGATCTCATCATTCCCCTCCTCTTGAAAAGGATTTATCCTCAAATCTTCGCCTACATCAAAAGGACTCAGATCAGTAACACTAAATGTAGCACTTACTTGATACTCACCTGGTAAATCTATCTTATATGCATTATCATTGATGCACTCAAGAATTTGAAATGGTCCATCGCCTCTAGGAAGTAATTTAGATCGACGCTATACAGGAAACCGCTCTTTGTGCATGTGAACCTAAACCCAGTCTCTAGGTTCAAAGACAACTTGTCGATGACCCTTGTTGGCTTGTTTCACATACTACTCTATTCTTCGCTCAATGTTTAGCTTTGCCTTCTCATGGATATGTTTAACAAATTCTACTTTCTTCTTGCCATCTAGATTAACATACTTAAAAATAGGCAAAGGTGATAAATCTAAAGGAGTTAGTGGATTAAAACCATACACAATTTCAAAAGGACTAAACTTAATAGCAGAATGCATTGTACGATTATAGGCAAACTCAACATGCGCTAAAAAATCCTCCCAACTTTTAATGTTCTTTTTAATGACAGCCCTCAACAAAGTAGATAAAGTTCAATTTACTACCTCAGTTTGACCATCAATCTGTGGATGACAAGTAGTAGAGAACAATAACTTAGTTCCTAACTTAGCCCACAAGGTCTTCCAAAAGTAGCTCAAGAACTTAGCATCTCTATCAGATACGATTGTTCTAGGCATACCATGTAATCTCACAACTTCCCTAAAGAACAAATTAGCAATATTGCAAGCATCATTTGTTTTGTGACAAGGAATGAAATGTGCCATCTTAGAAAATCTATCCACAACTATAAAAATTGAGTCTCGACCATATCTAGACCTGGGTAATCCTAACACAAAATCTATGGAAATATCTACCCAAGGCTCATGAGGAATGGGAAGTAGGGTATAAAGCCCTTGAGGTTGGACTCTAGATTTTGCTTGCTTATACGTGACACATCGCTCACAAATCCTCTCAACATCTCGTTTCATGTGAGGCCAATAGAAGTGTTCCTGTAATAACCCTAATGTTTTAGCTACTCCAAAATGCCCCATTAAACCTCCTCCATGAGATCTCTCACTAATAATTCTCTTAAAGAACAATTTGGAATGCATAGTTTACTCTCTCGAAACAAGAATCCTTCATGTTTATAAAATTTACCATGATCACTCTTCTCACAATGCATATACTCTTCACAAAAATCTCGATCAGCAGCATACAATTCCTTAATATGCTCAAAACCAAGCAGTCTAGAACTAAGAGTAGAGATAAGAGCATACCTTCTAGAAAGTGCATCAATAACGACATTCTCTTTACCTTGCTTATAGTGGATGACATAAGGAAATGTTTCGATGAACTCCACCCAACGAGCATGCCTTTTGTTTAGCTTATGTTGTCCCTCCAAGAACTTCAAGGATTCATGATCAGTGTGGATCACAAACTCTTTTGGCCAAAGATAGTGTTGCTAAGTCTCTAGTGCTCGAACCAATGCATATAACTCCTTATCATAAGTAGGGTAGTCCAAAGTTGCCCCACTTAGCTTCTCGGTAAAGAATGCAATTGGCCTTCTCTTTTGCATGAGCACTGCTCCAATACCTAATCCTGAAGCATCACGGTCAATCTCAAACGTTTTAGCAAAATTAGGTAAAGCAAGTAATGGTGCCTAAGTCATCTTATTTTTAAGCGTCTGAAAGGCCTTCTTTTGTTGCTCTCCCCATCTAAACCCCACGTTTTTCTTAATTACCTCAGTAAGTGGCGCTACAATGGTGTTGAAATCCTTCACCAATCTCCTGTAAAAGCTCACTAGTCCATGGAAACTCCGCACATTACTTACATTAGTTAGACTAGGCCATTCTTGGATCGCACGAATCTTTTCTTCATCAACTTGTATCCCCTGTGCACTAACAACAAAACCAAGAAACACAAGTTTGTCTATGCAAAAAGTTCACCTTTTGAGGTTAGCATATAATTTCTCCTTTCGAAGCACTTCTAAAACATCCCTCAAGTGAGATATATGGTCTTCCAAACTCTTGCTGTAAATGAGGATATCATCAAAATAGACAACCACAAATTTTTCAATAAAAGTCCTCAAAACATGGTTCATAAGTCTCATAAAAGTACTAGGTGCATTAGTTAAACCAAAAGGCATTACTAACCACTCATACAAGCCATATTTTGTCTTAAATGCGGTTTTCCATTCATCACCTTCTTTCATTCTAATTTGGTCATATCCGTTTTTTATATCAATTTTGGAAAAGACACTAGACCCATGTAACTCATCTAACATGTCATCTAAGCGAGGAATGGGATGACGATACTTTACCATGATGTTGTTGATGGCGTGGCAGTCAACACACATTCTCCATGACCCATCGTTCTTAGGTACAAAAATCACAGGCACTGCGCATGGGCTCATGCTTTCTCTTACGTACCCCTTCTCCATTAATTCATCGACTTGCCTTTGGAGTTCCTTTATCTCCTCTAGATTACTCCTATAAGCTGGTTTGTTTGGAATAGATGCTCCAGGTACAAGGTCGATCTGGTGTTCAATACCACGAATAGGTGGTAATCCCTTTAGAATCTCCTCAGGGAAGACATCTTCTAAGTCCTATACGATAGACACAACCACACTAGGCAAAGAGTTAGGAAGTTCGTTAGTATTCAAACAAGTTTCTTTAAAAACCAATAACAACATAGGTTGCTTCATCACTAACGCTCTCTTCACTACACCCACTCTTGCCATACAACTCTCCTTTTGCAAGGCTGCACTCTCCTTTTCACTCACCACCAAAGTTGATCCCCCTTTAACTTGGTCTCTCACACTCTTTCCAACCTTCCTCTCTTTTTCCATTTGATATTGACTTTTGTGTTCATTTTCTTTCTCACTGTCTTTTGCTCTCTCACTCTCCCTCTGTTTTTCACTCACCTTATATTTTGCAAACGACTGTTGTAGCTGCAACTGGTCCTCATACACCTGTTTAGGTGTTAAGGGTTTAAGATTAAAGCTTTTCCCTTGGTGAACAAGCGTATACTTGTTAGAAAAGCCATCATGAACAACCTTCCTCTCAAATTGCCATGGCCTCCCCAACAACACATGACACGCTTGCATTGGCACTACATCGCATAATACCTCATCCTCATACCTACCAATGCGAAAAGCAATCAAGGCTTGCTTACTCACTTTAGTCTCGCCACTATCATTCAGCCACTGCAATTTATATGGACTAGGGTGCTTAGTAGTCTTGATTCCTAGCCTCTCAACAATAAAATTACTCACCACATTAGTGCAACTTCCTCCATCAATGATCAAACTACAAATATGATCACCTAGGTAACATCTAGTATGAAAGATATTCTCTCTTTGCACCTCCTCTTCTTCCTTCACCTGCATATTCAAAGCTCGCTTCACTACTACCACTAACTTCCCTACTGCAGGCTCCTCATCATCACTAGCATCCTCTAATGGAGGCATATCATCCTCTTCACTATCCCCCCTCAGTCTCATACTCACCATCATCACGTAGAATCATCACACGCCTATTTGGACATTGACTAGCAATATGGCCTCTACTTTGGCATTTAAAACATCTAATGTCACAATGTTTAGGAGTAGAAGAGTCAGGTTTACCTTGGTTACCAGAAGTAGAACCCGCTTGCCTCTGCTCTCCTTTCGGTTTGGTGGGTAAAGGCTTTTCTTCCTTCTTCCATTGGTTAGTCTTCCAGGTGGATGAACTAGTACCATGTTGAAACCGTGCATTACTACTACCTTTCCTCCTATGTTGGTTCTCAACCTTTATAGCCATATGAACCATATCTTCCAATTCTACATAATGCTGCAATTCAACGACATTTTGAATTTCTCTATTCAATCCAGCAAGAAACCTAGCCATGGTAGCCTCTTTATCCTCCTCTACATTCGCCCTAATCATAGTGACTTCCATCTCCTTGAAATACTCATCCACACTTCGGCTTCCTTGCTTAAGAGTTTGTAATTTGTTGTGCAATTCACGATAGTAATACGCAGGCACAAATCGCTTCTTCATCACCCTCTTCATCTCTTCCCAAGATTCAATAGGTGGTTCACCATTCCTTCTTCTATTCAACATCAATTGATCCCACTACACTATGGCATAATCCGAAAATTCAATGGTAGCAAGTTTCACTTTCTTTCTCCCACTATAGTTATGACAATCAAACACCATCTCTACCTTCTTCTCCCACTCTAAGTACGCCTCCGGATCATTCTTCCCTTGGAAAGGAGGAATCTTCATCTTTATGCTACTCAATTGATTATCCTCTCTATTCTTAACTACTCTATCTTCCCAATCTCTAGTTCCTCTATTCCTACCACTATATCCTCTATAACTCCTGACAGAAGGTTCATCAAATTCATCATCAGACATTTCATCTCCACCCCTTTGCACTCTCCTAGAATGACTCTCCCTCTTACGCCCTTGGAAAACGTTTTTAGATTGCACTAGTCTTTGCTCTACCGTCTCATGAATTTGTTCCATCCCCTCCTGAAACATTCTCTTCATTTCACCCCTCAATGCCTCAATCACTAACCTAGCATCAAATCTTCCCCTCTTACCTTCAGGAGAATGTTGCCTCAACATAGTTCCTGCAAAAAAAGATTAGTACTAACACAAATATATGTATGATCAAACCTCATGATACACTCCCTTACGTGTTTCGCTCAAATGATGATATCACACAGTCACTCGTGTATTCTCACAAGCAATGATGATAGCAATTCACCAATCCCTCTTTTCAATTCTCTTGGAACTAACCCAAACTACACCAATTCCCTTCTGTAGAATTCAAAACAACTCTAGGGCTCAAAAGTTTCCTCTCTTTTTTTTTTTTTGAATTTTTTTTTGTGTTGCCTTTGTTTGTTGCTCTTAATCACATTCCCCTTTTTTTTTGTCGTGATTCTTCCTTTTTTTGTAACAAAATTAAATAGTAGGTACTACACTTTCAATAAGCAATTAACACGATGAAATTGAATGTGAACAAATGATATGAACGATTGAAGTTAGGGTTTTGATGTTACCTTCCTCAAATCAAACTAATGTTTAACAAACCTAGGCTCTGATACCAAACTGATACGAAATCGGTTTTCTCTGATACCAAACTGATACGAACCACGCCAACTTGTGATGAAACCCAATACTAATACGTTTAGAATTTGCTACCCAAGATGCCAAATACACTCAAGTGGAAACCGCGACCCGTTGCCTATAAGCGAGACAAGAACCTTGGTATATTATGAAGACGCCACAATCGGGATGAAAGACCGATTGATAAGTCGGGATGAACGCCACGGAATAGAAATCCAATAAGTTCTAGATTAGTTCTTTAAAGAACTAAGAGAGGAATTCCCTCAAAAGTGTTTTCAAACTTTCAAAGTTGTGTATTCTATATTCTATGTTCTATTCTCAACCCTAGAAGCTTATATTAGGGTTTACAACTCGTAATAATAAAGCCCAAAATGACATAGCATCATAAAGTTGCGAAAAAATAACAAACAGCGCATTAAAGGCCGGTACGGGGTGTATACGCAGCCATGTATTCTGGCCATGTATGTTCCTGTGGAACCTCCAGACTCACTACACGGCCGGCGTTGGGTATATACATGGCCGTGTATGTTCCCGTGAAACCTCCAGACTCACTACACGGCCATGTCTTGTAAAGATACGCCCTCTTCAACTCGTATCCGTTATGACTTGTATAAGAGCAAGTGCATTCCCATGGTTTTTCCAATCCTTTCCAACTTCATGATTGCTCCAATCCTTTCTGGCTTCGCGGACATCCTTTATCAACCCGTTAAGTGCTTCCTTGAATCGTTTCGCTCGAGTTCTTGTGATCGGTCCAGGTGGCACTTCAAGAGGATCTACATTCCATCTTTTGGCTTGGCTCCCATCATGGATCTCATCAATAATCATGTAGTCAACCGCAGTACAAGGTTTAGTCCATTCCAAGTAGTTTACTCTAATGTTCCTAGAAGTCCACTTGATTTGCTACCATTGCTAGATTAAACCAAAATTCATGGGAATGCAAAAGTGTTTGTCTATAGCTTGTAGGATATTCTCAAGATTGTTTAGAACAATTTACAAGAGTTTGCAGGTAAATATAAGGAAGTTACTGATAGAAAAAGGAGGCATGTAGAGTTTGACGTAGGAGATTATGTTTGGGTTGTCCTTACTAAGGATAGGTTTTCTGTTGATAACAAGCTATTAGCTAGGAAGATTGGGCCAGTGGAAATCATATAGAAGATCAATCTAAATGCACACAAATTGAAGCTGCCTAACCACATTTGAATTGCAAATGTATTTAATGTGAAGCATCTTATTCCCTACATTGGAGATAGTTTAGATGAACACAATTCAAGGGCTAATTCTATTTACTTTAGGGAGGATGATGATGTAGAGGTACTAGCAAATAGGTATATAGTGAAATGGGACAAAACTGGGTCGGTTACGATTTTTTTTTATTTTTGGCACTTATTTCAAAGAAAATGAGTTAACTTAAAGAAGTCAGTACATTTAATGCTAAGCTATGCAATTTTTTAGGAAAATTCCTTCGTTTAGTTCCTTAAATAGCCAAATTTAATTCTTTGGTAATTTTTAGATTACTTATAACTTTATATAAACACCTCTATTTTGAGCTTCTTTTGTGGCATTGTAATTGTCTTTTAATTTACTACATGTCCTTGAGTTTTAGAAATTTCTATTTTTGGCAATTTTTAGGCATTTCTACTTTTAGAAAATATTTATGTTCCATTTTTGCAGCTTTGTGCCTGCTACTATTTATATGTCCTAGGGCATTGAATAGAAAACAATTGAGTATTGAAAATTTTGGAGCTATCTTCGCTCTAGTTCTCCTCCCAAATTCTCAAACTCATATAATTGTTGAATTGGGGTGCTAAATATCTAGGAATTCATATAATCAATTAATATTTGAAGATCGTACACCGAGTATTCATAGAATCAACGGTTTATAATAAACCTTAATCTAATTTCACATGTAATGTTCCATCATCATCCCTTATGGAATTTTTTTTTTTAGTTGCAGGTGCAAGTGATACTTCCTTTTAAAATGAGTTAAGAGTGTGCTACAAGCATAATGAGGAGCGAGTAGAATATTATTATTATTATGAAGATTTGCAAAATTCATTTGAGAATTGTTAGAAAAATTATGTTTCCCATTGAGGAGACTATTGATGTAACGAAACTAGAGCAATTGTTATTTTATCGATGATAGTTAGACTTTATTTTAAGAGGAATAAAATAATGAATAATATGGAATTTAGTCTTAAGAATGGTTGATAGGTTGTTTGAGATGATGCGTAAGTAGGTTAAAGAGCCTTATGTGCCATTAAATAGTAGTGATATGTGGTAGGTTGTCATGCTCCCAGTTTTGAGGCATTATAGCTTAAGCAGTATTAAAACTTAGGTTTTGATCCATAGAGCTTAGGTTTGAAGATACCTATAAACTAGGTAAATGATCGATGAGTATAGGCATCAATCAATAGAAGTAGGTTATGACTTTAAATGAATTATGCATTGAATCTATAGGACAATGAGATATGAAGAGAGTGCATAAAATTATAGGCTGATTATTTTTGTTTAGTAATTTTTTTATTTTAATTATTATCTTTATTTGTAGTTTCTTTTAAATAACTTTTTTACTTATATGTGTGTGTGCATAGATATATGTACACATATGCATATACCATCACTAACATTTGAAATTTACTTTAACTTTTAGGTCCATTCAATTGCCTCCTCTCAAGTAGAATGCCTCCTAAAAGAATCATAAGACCTAGCTCATTTGGCATTGGATGAGATAAGGATGCCCTAGATGAAATGTGTCTACCAAGACTGCTAGAACAAGGAGCTCCAGTACCAATAGTTGATATGATTGCACAATTGCTATAGACCATGAATACTCTAGTGAGGATGCTAACATAGCAATAACATCAAGCTATGAGGCTTACTAGGCTAGCAAAAGACTAATTTGGGTTAAACATGTTCATTAGGTTAGCAATGGAGTTTAACCCAATAGTTGATGATCCAAAAGAAGCTAAACACTAGATCATAGAGATTGAGAAAACATTCACTACATTTAGGGTATCAAAGGATAGGAAGGTAGATTACACCTCCTTTATGCTGAAAGGATCGACTGTAGACAAGTTAACTAATGTCTCCAAGCTAGTGGGAGGACCCACCTACTAGCAAAGTTTTAGGAAATTCTTCTATGAGAAATACTTCCTTAGTAGCATCAAAGATAAGATAGAGGTAACATATTATAACTATCAGTAGAGTAATCAAACTGTAGAGGAATGAGAGGGAGAATTGAACCACTTGATCAAGTTTTTACCCGAAGTAATTAGAACCGATGATGCATCTAAGGCTAAGAGGTTTATATAGGGCTTGGAACTCGATCTATAGCATGAAGTGGGGTCATTCCAATTATCTACCTATGTAGAAGTGGTGGATATAGCAAAATATATAGAGTAAAGTAGAAAAAGAATAGATGAGCTCTTGGGTCATAGATTAGTTATAGTTTGAGGGAAGAGGCCTGCGTAGGGAGTAATGATATAAGATAAAGGAAAGAGGCCTTAGGTGTAATAGTTTAGACCTATGGTCATAGCAACTCCCCTAGTTCAACCCAGACCAGCTCCTTTAGGCCTTCCTACAACCTGTACCATTAAGTGTACTAGATGTTTTGGGCTACATGAGCTAAAGGATTGTAGATAGCTTGAAAGTGCTTATTTCTCATGTTGGAAATCAAGACACATTAGTCGAAACTACATAGAGAAGTCTATCTCTCTCACCCTTTGCTATCTATGTAAACAAAGGGGACACAAAGCAATGAAATAGGTTAATATGGGAGGTTATACCACTCTGATGTAGTCGGTGCAGATAGTGAGACCACAAACTAGAGCTCAAGCAAATAGACCATAGTTTATGCATACATGTGGTTTGAATGTTGAACAATTAGATGCTCCTTTGGATGTGAATACACCTTTAAGGGTAAGAGAATTTTGAATCAAATATGTCATGGTGTCAATATAAAAGTGAAAGGTAGAGTGTTGCTAGTTGATCTATCAGTGTTAGAAATGTTAGATTTTGATGTGATCTTGGGAGTGAACTGGTTGTCAAAGTACCATACCACCATATATTATCATACTATGGTGGTATATTTTAGTTTCTCAAGTGAAGATCTTTTTATTTTAAATTGAATGCTCAAAGACTAGTATAATTGCCCATTTTTTAATTATGGGGTAAAAGTATGGTAGTGGTAGTAACAACAAAGTTAAGTGAGATAGTAAGGTTAGAACAAGTACCCATAGTGAAAGAGTTCTTAGATGTCTTTCCAAATGAACTACTTAGATTACCCACAACTTGAGAAATAGAGTTTAGCATCGATCTGGTATTTAGTATAGAGTTAATTTCCAAAACACCATATATAATAGTACCTATAAAACTGGTTGAGTTAAAGACACTACTACAAGAGTTAAAAGATAAAGGATTCATTAGGCCTAATGTGTCTCTACAGGGTGTACTAATTTTATTTGTTACGAAGAAAGATGTTGGCATGTGACTTTGTATAGACAACAAGGAGTTAAATAGGGTCACTATTAAAAACAAGTATCCCCTTCCTAGAATTAATGACCTCTTTGATCAACTACAAGGGGCTTAGGTATTCTCAAAAGTTCATTTGAGATTTGGATACCACCAATTGAGGATTAAGGAAAAGGATATCTAGAAGACAACCTTTATGACTCGATAGGGGCATTTTGAGTTTCTAGTGATGCCTTTCAAGTTGACTAATGCACCCGCATCTTTTATGGATTTGATGAATAGGGTGTTTAGGGACTTCCTAAATAAGTTTGTGGTTGTCATCATTGATGACATCTTAATATACTCTAGAAGTGATGAGGATCACAAAGAGGATTTGAGGCTAATGTTAGGTAGATTACAGGTTAAGAAGCTCTACGACAAGCTTAAAAAGTGCAACTTTTAGCTTAAATAGGTAAATTTCATGGGATACGTAGTAAATAAAGATGGGATTTCTATAGACCTAGAAAAAGTAAGAGCAGTAGCAGATTGTGATAGAAGTTAGAAGTTTCCTAAGTTTAGCTAGCTATTATAGAAAAGCTGATGAGGGGTTTTCTAGTATAGCAACTCCTTTAACCTGATTGACACAAAAGCCATAAAGTTTGTTTGGGATGATAGATGTGAAGATAGTTTCTAGAAATTAAAGCAAAATTTAGTGTTAGGTCCAGTATTAGGTTTATCCAAAA
The DNA here is from genome assembly GCA_037954665.1 of Laguncularia racemosa. Taxonomy (NCBI): domain Eukaryota; kingdom Viridiplantae; phylum Streptophyta; class Magnoliopsida; order Myrtales; family Combretaceae; genus Laguncularia; species Laguncularia racemosa. The sequence goes on from JBBMOL010000049.1 coordinate 5,092,451, forward strand.
GTGGGGAAGAGTTTACCATCTTCAGTGATAAATTAGTTTAAAGTCTAGGATGTGTGTTAATGCAAGATGGCAAGGAAACAACTTACTATTGAGCCTAAATTTTGGTTTTCCTTTTTCTTAATTAGGCTTACATTGAGCCTGACCCACTCAACATAAGCTTTTCAACTAAATTAAGGAGAAGTTTAGTTAAAAAAATAATAAAAAAAAGGAGTCACTACCTAACTTATGTTAGGAAAAAGGTTTACGAGTGGATAAACCATAATTTTAGTCACTAGTCTACTTTTTTTTTTCCTTTTAAATTAATTTTCAAAAAGAAAAACATAAACTGGAGATTATGGACTCAAAGGCTATCTTATTAAAACTTTTATGGTTTCCATAAGAGACTTTCTAAAAATAATTAAAAGGCTTTCAAGGATTCTTTTTGAAATTTTTCATAAGAGTTTCTATTTTTTTTTTCAATAAAGTTTTCAATTTTTAAGTGATAGGAATAAAAATTCGACAAGACCTATCATTAGTGCAAAAACTAAAGGATTTCAAATCTTAGCGTTGAGGGCCCATTTTGACCAGATCGACCCCGGAATTATTTATATATTAACCTCTTTTCTATTATTCTTGTATCATGTTTTCCAACAGGCACAATTATCATATTCTATAGGGCAATGGACAAACTCCCTCAGACTCAAATTGTAGGTTATCCATGGACCGACCTGAACCGGCGATGAGTTGGGCCGATGGATCCTATAGAAGACCGGCATCTTGAAGACCATTTCTTTTATATATTTACACTTTTATGAACTATTTTTGGTTGTATTTGGTTTTGGGACACTTTTATTTCCTTGTAATTTTCATTTAGGGCTAGCTACCTTAAAAGTGGCAAACTTGTAATTTTGAGCACTTTTTAACCCTAGGAGTAGCAAGTATAAATACTTGCTTAAGAGAGGGTTTGAGGGAGGCTTAATTTTGCAGAAAAACACTTCACATTTTCGTGAGAGGGCTTAGGGTTTCCTAATTCCAAAATTCTCTTATCAATTTCAATCCCAAAAAGTTGGAATTGTGGCGAGTGCAACAAGGAGAAATCGTGAGTAATATCGATTCATCTTTGTTGTTGTTCATTTCTTCTCTAGTGAGTCATATCTAGGGTAGATTTGAATCTTTCTTGGACTTATTGGTTATTGTAATTCGTGGAAATCAATCTTGTAAGATTGATTGTCCTTTTAGTTATTGAATTCACTATCATTTTTAGTGCATTGGCGTGAATTTGGTATTGAAAGGGGAAGTGGAATTCACGGTTTGCGTTGGTTCATTTTGATCTGATTTCCACGTGATTCTCAAGCCTTATTGTTGTTATTTGGTTAAATTATCATTGGAGATTACAATTATATCATTTGATCATCATTTTTCCATCAAATCTTCACGTGGAATCACCCTCCATTGAACCGGTTTTTGTTTTGTGAATTAAGGTGTTTTCCTTGATTCTTTTGATTGTGCTTAAGTGGAATTAGGCACATCATTAAGGCCACCCATAGTGCCTACATACTCGCTAGCTAGGATCAGGCCTATGTAGTTCTTTTTTTATTCATAAAAAACTTTAGTTTTTCGGTTTCTTTTATTTTTAAAAATGTTTATTTTATGTTTTTAGCCAATTTACTTTATTTTTTTTCTAAACAATTTTTAAAGCCCTAAGTTTTTTTTTTGGGTGTCCTATAAAAAAATCTAATTGTTTTCTCAAATAGCCAATTGAAAGTTTTTTTTTTTTTTGAAAAAACAAACAACTTTTTTTATAGAAAAAAAAAGAGAAAGATTTAAAGAAAACTCTTTTATTGAAAATTTTCTTTAAAATAAAAAAGAACCTTTATTGATGAAAAATCAAAAGCATACATCATGGGAACAATTACACTGGCAATATAAATAAAAGAAATAAATATCTTATCAAATTCATATTTTCATTTTTATATATTTTTCAGAATGTAAACATCATGAAAGAGACATTATTCACATATAAAAATTACCTAGAGACTAACTCATCAAACAAACATAAACACAATTTTTGCAACAAAAGTTGAACATTGAATCATAGAAATCAAGAAAATGTTTGCTAAATTTAGAGTATTAGAGGATAGGAAGGTAGAGTATGTAACCTTTATGCTAAAAGGGTCAGTTATAGATTGGTGGGATAATGTCTCCAGATTGATAGGAGCACCTATGGGTTGGCAAAGATTTAGGGAAGTGTTTTATGAGAAGTACTTCCTTAGCAACATTAGAGATTGGATGGAGGTAAAGTATTACAATTGTCAACAAAGTAGCCAGACCTAGAAGAATATGAAGCAAAGTTAAATCTCTTGATCAAATTTATACTTGAGATAGTTCGTGTTGATGATGCTTCAAGGGTTAAGAGATTTATAAGTATCAATTAAGAAGGTCTAGAAGCTCAAATAGATATACGGCCGGCTACACGGTCAGAAGGCACGGCCATATATTGTATCAGATAACTTCCAAAAATATACACGGATGGATACACAGTCAGAAGGCACGGCCGTGTATTGTGTCAGGTAGCTGCCAGAAGCATACATGGCTTGATACACGACTAGAAGGCACGACCGTGTATTATGTCAGGTAGCTGCTAGAAGCATATACGGCTAGAAGGCACGACCTTGTAACACGGCCGTAAATACTTAGATATTTGTTTCGTGACTTAGTTTGTAAATGTGACATGTATATTTTGTATTGTATATTTTAGTAGAGGAAGATTTATTTTTCTAGTTTGTAAGATATAGTTGCTTG